>RAHM01000005.1:7346859-7708810 GCA_003713295.1 Parotia lawesii
CAATAAACGCTTTGCACTTCTCCATCTTGTGTGCAGAGTCATGCCCTTGTGTGAATACTGCAGGCTGCAGCACACATCTGTGGGCAAAGCAGTGGCTGGGGGACGAAGGAAGGCTTAACTCCCTTTGAGCTCTGAGGTCGGGAYGGTGATTCCAGCAACCTTCTTTCCTTCAGGAGCTAAATGCTTAATGGTGTTGCTAAAGTTAGTGAGAAATGAGTGTTCCAATAAGCACTTGTAAGCTCATAAAGAGTTGTGGTGTGAGGTGAAGGCCTGGTCCCGTGCTGRGTGTTTTCTGCCTCCGACATTAGACAGCACCGTAGCCCTAGGGAAGAAAACGGGAACGATGCAAAGATATTCGTTCATTGAATACTCTTCCACCCTGCAGAAACGTGCAGATGTAGGAATTCTTGAGCTGGAGACAATACTTTTTTGCTTAATGACTCTTGATGGATGTTTTCTTTTTGCTTGCCATAAGYTTGTGCAGTTCCTGTCAGCCTTCACAGCCCCCTGTCCCATACCGTGGTCAGGGATAACCTCCCACAGGCTGATCTTTGTGGCAGCTACTGAAAGCAGATTCTGTAAAAGTGCTAGACTTGATCACCTTCTAGACAAATGAAATTAAAACATTATTGAAACTCCCTGGAAGGGAAGAGTAAACTTTTTCTATTAAATTGAGCTCCTTGGTCAAAGAAGTGGAAGATTCAAAGCAGACGATGTATCAGTGGTTAGAGAAGATAATTATCCTTGAGGTAGTGAGAGAAAATTCATAGCAATTGAAAACTTGTACCCCAGAGAACAAAACTTTTCCTATTAGAAAATCTTTTAGAAGTGCCTTAGGGTTTAGAAAAATGAAGTTCAAATACAGAATAAAGATGATCATGTGCTTCTCTGCACTTTACACTGTGTGATCTTGTAACACATTAATTCTTTTTGTTTTTTAAATCATGCCTTAAACTATGTGGTAAGCTGCAAGCAGGTTTTTTTTTCCTTATGCTCTTCCTCCTGAATTAAGAAACAGTGAATAGGTTGGATTTTTCTGGGGGTGGTCATGCACACACAAGGTGTGCRGTTTTAGTGTTCTGCATGGGAAGTGATCGTTTCAGATGTGGTTTGGGTGTACTGCTCCTGATTCTCTGCCCTTTGTACCAATTTTGTATGGGCAGCTAAAGAGTGATGCGCTCACACTGTTGCTGTCCCTTTGGGTCAATGTGCTTGAACCCCTATTAAGCTCCCATTACTGAGGAGGGTCTTTAGGTTTAATGTCTGTTCTTTCAGTTTTTTAGCTSTGCTGATGACACCATCATGTCAAGTGGTGTCATTTGAATTGAAAAGTTATTCCTGATCAAGCCACTTTGTCCATTGGTTGCAGTTGTTCCACACTGCATTTCCATTTTTGATCAATTTGAGGACAGTGTAATTGCCAGCTCTCCGTGAGAACATCTCTGAAGGGACATTCTTGATTTTTTGTTTTTGTTTGTTTGTTTACTCCTCCTCACAATCCGAAGCAAATATTAATGTCAGCATTAGGRTCTGAACAGGCAACTCAATCATCATGGCTTAAAAAGTCCTCATGTGTTCTATAAGGCACGTTACCATGTCTGTGTGCATGTTTTTAGCTCTAGCATTCTGATTATTTTATTCTGCAGATGACAAGTGGCAATTTGCTCTTTGTTCTGTCACTTTGGATCACTGGCTTTTACAGCTGAGTATTAATCATCACGTTTATGAAGGTTTTAGAACATTCAAGAAAGCAGGAGGAATTGGGTACCTTTTGAATTTATATTAGCAGATTTGCCTAGATCTTCACCAACAAACTGTGTTATTGACCTATGAAATGTAGCTTCATATCTCTGTTTTTCTTAACATGCTTCTGTACCAGGACTTATTACCAGGAAATGTTCCAGCTGACAGCTGGGCTATCTGGACATTTTGTTTAGATCCAGAACTTTAGAGCCCTTTTAGGAGAATCCTGTCCTTTTATGGACCCATACCAAGCTTCAGGGATCTGCTAACTGAGAGTGTCTGCCATGTGAATTAAACAGTGTGGATTAGCTGCAGAGTCTTCAAACAACTACTGACCAATCTCAATGTTTGGTTGTCATGGGAAAATGCAAAAAAAAAAGATAATTATTTCATTTTCATACCAGAGATAAGTAGGAAGGAAAAATATGATCTTGGTACTTAGTAATACAGTGAAGTTGTCTGCAAGGTGCAATTTTCCCTCTCAAAATAAGTAGCTCCAAGTAATGCATAATAAATATGAGTGTGAGCTGTGAAAGTGATGAGAGCACTGCTGAATTAGTAAGGATATGCTTTGCCTGTAAATTTGTTTCTCTCATGATTTCATTCTTTCTCTTATAAATCACAGGATGTTTGTTAAATATTCTCTTATTCAAGCACAAGTAGCTTATCAAATACCATACATAATGTGCCCACAAGCTGCTTGTGGTCTTTTCTGCATTGGAGGCTTAACATAAGAAATGTCAGAAGAAAAAATGCTTTACATTAAACTTAGGGCTAGAAATATAACAGGCTTTCAGTAATGATATATGATCAGAATTATGCAAAGATGATGAAAAGATCCTAGTGGAATTCTGTTCCAAAATGTTTCCCTTATGGGAGCATCCTATGAAACCAATTAAGAATAAACCCAAGAGGATTCTATTGAATTTGTTTCAAAGAGATACTGTATGTAATAAAGAGCAATTGCTCTTTTTGTAGGGTTTTCTTTTTTTAATCATCCTTCAGAAGATCATGAATAATTATACCTCTGCTAGCAAATCTCAGAGGCTGGTTTTAAAAATCCGCAAGAATTTCCCAGAGGAATTAATTGTTTTGTTCAGTATGATCATATTCTTTAAGACAATTACTCATTTCTTTTGTGATATTATTGAGGACTGAGTATTTTCACAGAGGCTCACCAAACCTTGAGGTAGAGGAGCCACATTTTGGTTCCTTCAGAAATCCTCTTCATGTCTACACTTGAAAAATCCCCTCTACTATAATGTACCCAAAGAATTTCCTGGTTAATAGCCACAATGGTGATGGGGTACAGTTCTTCTTCAATTGCTAATAATATTTAGCATATCCCAAAAGTTGTTTGTAGTTGTCCTACTTAGTTTTCTGATACAACCGGTGTTGTCTGTCTGCTCTTTTATCAGAATTTTGCCCAGTACAGTTCAAATCTGTGCACAAGTAAGAGAGGTGTGTTAATTAGCCCTGTGCTGGAAGTGCTGTGGAGGTAACCCAGTTTGTTCCTCTAGCTCCCCACCGTGCTGTGCCGTGGAGACACAGCCAGGGAGCTGAGTCCTGGATTGATTTCYRTGGGCCATCACATGTGGGCAGCATGGCACCTACTTCTTCTAAAATAGTGTCAGAGGGTAGAGTGGAGGCCAGATCCAGTAAGATTTTAAACAATATTTTGTCTTTAAACTACACAGGAAAATGTCCCTGTGCTATGTGTAATAATTCTATGCTCCTCATGAAAAAAAAGGTTTTATAGGGCAAAAGGATTCATTGTTTTTTCCGAAGGTTAATAGTTCTTATCTGGGAATTCAGCAGTTGCAAGCAGTTGTTTAAGTACTAGYAGCTCCCTGGGGAGGAGGAAGGGGGCTTTCCTGAGGCAAGCTGTCCTTTAGGAGGACAGGGTCTCTCCTACCATCAGTTCCTGCATATTTTCCCAACTGATTCTATTTCTTTATAKTCTATAGATCTTTTAATGTTTGCAGCTTATGAGTTCTAGTTGCTGTCTGTTAATGATAATTGCCATGTTTCTTGTAAAATCTGTTCTTCATACAACCTGATTTGGATAAAATACACTATTAGGGGACTTTGGTCAGGCTTTGCCACAGAGTAACTGGGACTTTGAGCAACCTTTATAGTCGTGTTCTGTTTCAGGTTACTTATTTGGAAAACCTAGGTAACTGTGGATTTAACGTTGGAGGTCTCTATAAAGGAGTACCTGAATGGAAGGCTTAATAGAATGAGGAGCTTCTGGGATGAATAAAATACTATTACAAGACTCAAACAAAACTTAAAATATTTCTGGACTACCTGCTTTGCTGCTGTACAATGGGCAGAGTAGGCTGCCTCTTCTTAAAGTATTTATGTAGCCAAGGAGCGTGACTGGAGATACAGGTGGCATTTGTCTAATGAGAAATGAAGAATTTAAGCAGTCATGATCATAACAAATGTGTGATAGAAGGAAGGCAAAATTAGCCTCAGGTGTTAGGGTCTGGTACAGGACAATGGAGCTGTTGGAAGCCAAGTACCCACAGAGTGAGTCAGGGGATGCTGGGCTTTGGGCCATTAAGGGCCAACAATCCCTTTACAGACACAATAAAGTAAGAATGCTGTAAGTATTCTATTAAAATAGAAAATAAATCTTTTCTTGGCTTGCAAGAAGGACAAAGCTAGGTATGACTCAGAGACACAGTTTTCTCACATTTGTGAGAGCTGAGTAACTGGAAGCAGATCTGGCATTYGAATAGCCTCTCCTTGTAACTCCTTAAAAGTCAATCACAACTCCTGTAAGCTGGAGTTGCACAAAATGAATGCACTGGAACAGTTTCTGGTGCCTGCCAGCCCTGATCAGACCCCATGGATCAGAGTCCTACGCTACACTAATTACTATAGTTACACACCCACTCCTTGCCACTGGTCTCACAGACCCTGCTTGCATAATCCCCTTTTACCCAGCTTCTCCCTCTCCCTCCTCTCCCTCAGTATCCAAACTGCTTTTGGCTCAGATCTCTGTCCTTCTGTAAACTGCTGCCTTTTCACTAAAACCTCGTTCTTTGCATGCTCTTATGGATCCAGGGTGATGCTGGGGGCAAGTGTTCCCTTTGTSCTACTGGACATGTGAGCTCAGAACCAAATCACTGCAAGGCAAGGAGCCATTCTGTGGTAACTTCCAAAGAGTGGCACCTTTTGAGCACCCTGTCAGAGACCTAGATCTGACCCCATTTGGTTTTGCTTTGGAATAAGGGGAGATGTGAAGCCAAAATCAAGGCTCACACTGTCCTGGGTCTTCCTGTGAACCTTATCTCTGTGACAAGCACACGGCTGCTCTCAGTTTCAGCCAAACCTTCTCTTTGCTGTACAAAAGCAATCACTATTAAGGACCCGATGAACCAGAGCTGCCTCCCCACCTGTAACTTAATTGCTTGTCAATTTGTAGCCTTTGCAATGAGCATGTTTGTGAGAGGATGTGGCACCTGTAGTGTCCTTGAGAGAACAGGCCAGGCCAGCGTGCAGCCTGCTCGCTGACCCACGGCTGTGCATCCACGCGGCCAGGGAATGTGGCAGCACAGCTGCCTGCAGGTGTGGGCTGCTTGGGCAGGACACAGAGCTCTTCTGGGGTGCTGGCTGACATTAGGAATCTTAACAGATTGCAGGAGAGCATGGAGCATTTGGCAATGGGCARAGCTGCCCCACTGTAGTGAAGATAGCTCAGCCGCACCTGGCAGTGCAGGGCAGGTTGGAAGAACTTCTTCTTTTAACCAGCAAGTTGTATACTATGGACTAGTAAAAAAAAATTGAGTCTGAGAAWAAATGTGTATTTCAGAGCAGTATTCATCCACCTTTTGTCTAAGCCTGAAGCAAGATAAGTCTTATCTAAAGGGAAAAAAATCAAGTCTGGGAGGGAATTATCATTCTAAAAGAGCCACCTGGTTCTGAGGTGGATATACAGTGGAAACAAATGTTCTTCTCTGTCTTGCTGACACTTCTAGGAATAAACCCATTTGTTCTGTTTGTCCTTCAGCACTTTATTGAACTTCAGAGCCCAGTTCACTTTGAATTCATGCTTAATGAAGCATGACTTGTATTAACAGCATCTATGAAATCTAGATAGTGTAATAGAAATTTCAGCTGGCCACAGAATCTGACTCAAGCAGCAAAGACTGGCAAAGGCCAGTTGTGATGCACTCCAGAGATTTCAATTCACTTCCTAATGACGCTGCCCATGAATCACTGCCCACGTAAACAAAAGCCTGTTTCTGGATAAGAAAACCCCTTTGCATGAGCCAAAGGATGTCTTAACAACAGTATCAGTGAGGCACAATGCACAAATACTTTCAGACAAGCATGCTACAGAAAATGGAAAAAAAATATCCAGTGTTAAAAGTCAGCCTGACAGCTTTGGAAAGCTAGGAGGATATTTTTAATAGTCAGCTCTTCCTTTGTGAAGATGTTAGAGGGACTTTTGATATCTTGGATACCCAGGGGCTTTTAGTAGGCGGCGGTGAGCCTGAGCTAATAAGCCGTGTGAAATACAAGGTGACCGTGTGGAGCATTGGACAGAGATGCCCAGCCTGACTTTACATCAACACCAGCTCAGGCTCAGCAGCCTTGGCCAGCCCGTTCTGTGCTCTGCAAACACCTCTGCTGGGTTTCCTGGCAGAGCAGGGAGGTAGTGCACCTGCATTTCCTTGGCAGCACACCCGAGGTGCTCAGCCCTTCCCCATCCATCTGCCTTTGTATCTTGGGAGCTGCTTCATCGGTGGTGCTGTTTATTCACAGATAAACTGCTAAAGTGTTAATCTGAGTTGATTGTGCTTGTCAATCAGACAGGTTGGGTGCCTTACATTCCCATCTCATCCTCTGTTCCAGAAGAACCAAAACACTTTACAGAGTTAAGTAATCAATAGATGAAGTGCATTAGACAAGCAACACGTGTTTTGTTTCATCAAGTTATTGATCTTTGCTTGTTGACTGAATGAGAGCCTTAGTTTAAGAGTAGATATTTACTGAGAACTATGGGATAAGGAGGGATGAATAGTATATAAAGAGATGTAAGTTCTACTAATGTAGGTAAATCTGATACAGTGCCYGATTTGGATCCTGCAGGTTTTAATAGGTGAAATTTAGACACTAGGGAAACAGTGTGAGTTCTGTCATTCAAGAGGTTCATCAGRGATCTTATCAAAGTGTATAAATATCTCAAGAGATGGCATAAAGGAGTGCTGGGTCTTTGCAGTGGTGCCCAGTGACAGGACAAAAGGCAAGGAGTACAATGTGAAACACAGGAGGTTCCCTCTGAACTTCAGGGAACGCTTTTTTACTGTGAGGGCGTTGAACAGTGGCAAAGGCTGCCCAGAGAGGTGGTGGAGTCTGTATCCTTGGAGGCATTCCCAAGCCATCTGGACGTGGCTCTGGGCAGCCTGCTCAAGGTGTAGGGGCCCTGCTTGAGCAGGGGCTTGGTCAAACTGACCCCCAGTGGTCCCTCCCAGACTCAGTGGTTCTGTGATTCTGTGACACATCATYACCTCCACAGTACCAGGCCAGCAGTAAAAAGATTTGGCTTTCAGACTGCAGTGTCTCACCTGAGGCAGTAAGCAGTAATCACTGTGGGTCTTGAGGAATCTCTGTGTCTCGTACAAATTCCCAGCTATGCCATGAATCTCCTGGTGTAGTTTGGTCTGTGATTTTCAGGCTTCCTTGGATTATAAACAGTTTTAAACAGTGATCAAGATGATTCCTGATCTCCACTGATGCCCATACCACATGTCTCATATATAATATTGCAGATTAAATGTTGCCTTTAAGAAATCTCAAAATCTGTTTTTCCCAAAGAACCCACCCTGGCATTTATTTTTTAAAGGAAAAAAACCAGTGTTGTAAAAAAAWAATCTGTGATGAATATAATGCTTTCCTGTGTATAAATGTCACATAAAGTGGTGTCAGTTGCCACACTTGTGGCTTTAGTGTTGCTGCACTAACATAAACCAACCACATCTCTTGCTCCATGTATAGATTTGCACTGCGAGTGCCAATTCTCCCAGTGTAATTGCCTTGACTGTGCATATGAGAAAAACTTGTTTACTTGCACATTACATCTGAGGACTGCAACTGAATGCTGAATAGTTGCATTTTAAACTGTAGAAAGCTATTTGTTATTGTAACCTGATCTCCACAAAAATAAGTACAAAAGAATGCAGCAGTCCCTGTATTTAAGAGTTTTTTGTCTCTGTGATGCCAAAAGGGCCAGAGAATTGGAGAATTTCCCAAAACAGAGGCCATCTAGCAAAGTTACTCTTTAACCTTTATTGTTTTTAAAACCTTCATTAATAGTCATGTCCAGTGTCCAAAGCAAGGCTGAATCTTGTTCAGTAGCACTCCAGTGAGTAATTCCTTCTCTTCCCCCTCAAGACTCTGACTGGCTCATTCTTTGTTTCTTCCTTTAGCTCTCCCTTATCCATCTCTATGTTGCAGTCATGGGTTCACTGGTCCTGAACCTTCCTCCTCGACTCGCACTGCTGCCAGTGCTGGGATGGCAGTGGTGAAGCTGTCTGGGTGTTCTTTTTTTCACCTCTAGTATTAGGGAGCTTTCCAAGAGCAGGTTTTCTGTCAGTTCATGGGCCTGGGTGTGTGCCTGTCCAGTGGGAGTTGGTTTTCATCACACAGCATCTCTGAAGCAGCTGGGGAACAAGGATAATGTTTCTGGATGAGACAGTCATGGCCAAAATATTTTCAGAGGGTGATTGTTCAATATCATGTGAAAATCAGCCCACACAGAAGTGCCCCAAAATGCAATCACTTCCAGTCTGAGTAGACGGTACAAGATCCTAGCTAATTTCTTGCTCTGCCACACTTAAATGAAGATGGTAGTTAAGATTAATTTTCCCTGGATAATTATTCACTTAGAATGGAGGTATTTACAAAATAGTACAAAACATATCTGTCTTCAGTGAAAATCAGCAAGCAAAACAACTTGTGTGTACTCTAGACTTTTGAGAGAGCATAAATAAAATTGATGCTTCCCACTTTAATAGGCTTTTTGCCTCAACAATTATTTTGACTAAATGCCTCAGCTTTGCCTTGGCATTTACTTAAACAGCAGAGGAATGTATTCTGCAACAATTCTGTAGTCTCTGAAGGGGCTCTCCTAGCTATCCTAAATGGGACTGGAGCCAGCATTTTGGGACAACAGGCACTTAGTTATTGTAAAAGGAAACCTAAAAACGACAATGCTGCCATTAAACTGAAGAAGTGTATGGGATACAGGCTTTGAACTCAAACTTCTGGGCATGATAATTTCAGAATTTCTATGCTACCTTCCCAATTTTAAGTCTCTCACCAGCTCTATGGTTATTGTTATCTGCCAAACATATGCACTGTGGGAATGCAATGCTGGTGACTGACAGTTTTATCCTTAGATATAAACTCTAGTCCTTATCTTTTACCTGCCTCAGAAGTATTGTAAGTTTTAAAAAGTAAATAAAAATATTGCATTCTTTTTGCTCTCTTCCTTGACCACTGCACTGAAAGACAGCAAGAGCAGACAGAATCCATCCTTTTCCTTTGAAAAAGCAGATGGCAGAGCTAGAAAGGGTTAAAAATAAAACACTGCTTACGAAGTTTTATTAATCTCAGAGATACAGCTGAACTCTTCCACTAAATGCTAAATTTCTAAAGGTTTTTTCTTATATTTCTGTGTGAACCCTGTTTTAAGGATGATGTTTGCAATAATATGCCTAAATAATTTCTTCCTCCCTTTATCTATGATTATGTTCAGGGAAGTTATGACTTTCCTAAGGTCAGACTAGAAAGACATTTCAAACCCTCTAATTTAAAGCACAGGAAAAAACCCACCTGTTTTTCCTCACTCCAAGGTCTCACGTGATTTTTGTGTCTAATACACGTCTCTGTCAATGTCTCTTTGTAACACCTTTAACTCTACAGCACGTCATATCTTACAAGGTCTTGGGAAATTTGGAGACAGCTGTGTGTTAATTTTATTTTACCAAAATTTTTTACACAGATTTAGTTTTCTCTCTGAGCCCCTGCAGCAATTTTTCTCATTCATATACGTTTGTGAATCCTTTTTCAGTGGTGGTTTCATTTGAGCAGACGCTTCTGATTGAGTAGTTAGTGGGATTTGCAGAAGTCACACTGAAAAATTTGCTGTCTCAGGAGCTTCCCTGCTGCAAGGCACACTGATTCCCTTGGTGAGCTTTCCTCTAAGCCCTTTCATGCAGAAGCAGCCAGGRAAATTTAAAAACTGCCCATGGTCTTATCTACTAGTCTGTCCCATTTTTGTTGAGAAACTTCTAGCTCAGGGCGAGTGAGAGAAGAGGCAGGAGGGCTGTGAGGGAGAGCTCCTGATGTGGTCAGGGTGCAGTGCTGAAGCCAGGAGGAAATGTTGGGTCGCTGCCACAGCGAGTGTGTGTGGTGAAGGCAGCAACCCTCACAGGCTCCAATCTCTGCTGCCAGGCTACAGTCAGTGAATTTGTTGGAGTCCAGCGGGAATAACTGGAAATCAGAAYTTCTAGACCAGTAAGCCATTTGCTGTCTACTGTATTCTGCAGAAAAATCTTCATCACATAAGGAAGGCAGATATGAATCTGTTGTTGCTGAATCTGTTCTGCTTGTGTCTTTGCAACTCATATATGTAAGCATTAGATCAACTACAACTTTTTAAAACATTGGTATCTGAGTATTTGTCTATATGTGACCYATCAATATAGCGTAGAATCATGGAATGGTTTGGGGTGGAAGGGACCTTAAAGACCACCTTGTTCCACCCCTGCCATGGGCAGGGACACCTTCCACTATCCCAGGGTGCTCCAAGCCCCATCCAGCCTGGCCTTGAGCATTTCCAGGGATCCAGGGGCAGCCACAGCTTCTCTGGGCACCCTGTGCCAGGGCCTCCCCACCCTCACAGTAAAGATTTATTTTTTTCCCAGTATCTAATCTAAACCTACACTCTTATAGTTTGAAGCCATATGGCAGGGAAGAACTAAATCCTGCTTCCTCTTCCTGGCTGGAATATCTTTCCTTGCACTTGATTTTGGGACTAGCACCAGCTGCTTGYTTTCTTTTCCAGTGTGGTAGAGGACTGGTGTTTAAAGGTTGTCATAGTACAAGCAATAACTTGCAAATAAGTGAAAAAGCCATTTGTATCAGTTAAGTTTTAATTTCCAATTTTTTATTCCTAGTGTATCTTGTGTGTAACTAAGAAAAAAAAATCCCAAAGTTTTGTGCATCTGTGCTAGGAGGCTTTCAGTGTCCTAAATCGGGGAAGGCGTTAGCAGAGTGTTTGGCTACTTGAGACATATTTTTAACTAGACTAAGACACCATGACTTGTTGTAGGTTTTCTAAATTCAGGAACAAAGATCATGGAGGTTATTAAAAAACSTACAAAGGTAACAAAGGTTTGGAATTATGAATAGAATGAAATTATAAATAGAAATTATTTTTATTCATAAAATAGTAAGTGAAAATTGTTGTCTTTTCTGTAACAAGACATAATTCTCTGCAGAGGGTTGTGGAAATCTTAAAGATGCCCTAGCTCATATTTCTGATTTTTCAGGAGCTCTTCAAGAAATCTCTAAATTAAATATATGATCACATTATGACTTAGTTATTAGCCAAAATTGTTTTCTTCTATATATTTATGAATCGTCACAAAAGGAGGAAAATTACAGGGTGGAAAACTTCAGACTCTTTTTCTAGAGAACCTGTAACTTGTTTCTTTGAATCACTGCAATTTCACTATAAGTCATTAGGTTTAGACTCAGGACTTGTGAAAAGCCCATCCTAAATTCCGAATAGGTTCCAAAGGCTATTTAAATTGCTAGAAAGAAAATGCTCAGTCCAAGCCTGCAGTGACTTGTGTGTCTTCTCAGGTCACTGCATAGGAGATGTGTATTTTCTGTTAAGAGRGAGTGCCAGGACTTCGTGGTTACTCTGGTTGGGACTAATGTGGGATACAGTTTTCTTTCCTTCCTCTTCTATTTTGTTAACTAATGACACACAGAAAGTAAAAAAAAATCTAGATTGCATTGAGGGATTAGGGGAGAGGAAAGGCAGTCAGGAATTGCTCTCTAAGGAGGTAAGGATAATTAGGTTTAGAAACTTTTTTTCTATTAAGAAAACAGGCCTTGCAGCCATGCAGACTGATGATGGGCCCAGCCTTGCTGTGGGTACACTCAGCRCAGCTACTCTTAAATAATATTTCAGACCCTCAGGAAGTTTTATTATTAAAAAGTGGAAGTGGTCATGTTTAATCCCATTATACCACAGGGAATTGCTAAGCTGCCCCAGTCTGGATGTGACATGCAGGAAACAGGGACTTCTGTTTGGAATCTGTGAGCTCTAACATCAGTCCATACCCATGATGACACAGGACTGGGCTCACTGTCCCTGTGTAGGATATGCATTTTCCCTGGTTTTCCCAAACTCCAGCCAGCCAGGGGATGCTGTGCCACTGAAATAGGGGTGTGAAGTCTGATGTCGCCTTCAGCACTTGTGTTCGGCCTGGCACAGCAACGGCTGGAGGCAGAGATTTGGATGTTCGGGCTTGGCTTTTGCTTGTCAGTGATGTTGGGGTGCACTATGTGCTGGAAGAGAGATAGGCCCTGAGGGCCGGAGAGAGAGCCTCTTTCCTGGCCCCAGAGGTGAYCCTGGGAGTGCATCCAGGTCACCGGGGATGGGCTGAGAGAGGATTGTGGGTTTGTGGACAGTGTTGGACCTAAGAGATGTGATAATTGTAGTTTGTGACCTTATAGGGTATTGTTTACCTGTTACCATAATAGGCAATGTCTGTGCACTATCCCAGGTGATTGGGGGACACTGAGGTGAACATCTTTCCTGTTTATATGATGTGATATCCTGTTGGGTG
The DNA here is from genome assembly GCA_003713295.1 of Parotia lawesii. Classification (NCBI taxonomy): domain Eukaryota; kingdom Metazoa; phylum Chordata; class Aves; order Passeriformes; family Paradisaeidae; genus Parotia; species Parotia lawesii. The sequence goes on from RAHM01000005.1 coordinate 7,359,486, forward strand.
CTGGTATTTAGGGAATTCTGAGTGCGCAATAAACACTTTGCACTTCTCCATCTTGTGTGCGGAGTCATGCCCTTGCGCGATTACTGCAACTGAGACTTGTGAAGTGGGAGATGAACCYTTCTGAAAATGGGAAGGGACTGAATTGCATCTTAGACCGCTGATGTTGGGTACTTAACTGTGTGTGGCTGAAGAAGTGTGCATGGCGAGTTCGTGATGTGCAGATCAGACCTGAGGTAGCCAGTGGAACATCTTGTAAAATAATGAGATTGAGCCTGAGGAGCTGACTGGGAGGGGCGCTCCAGACGGAGCAGAAAGCAAAAAGAAGTCAGGTACGTTCCTGTGCGTGATGAGATCGCACACATCACTTACATGTGCTAATGCAACTCATAGGCTGGTGACTCAGAATTAGGTTTTTCCCCTTGTACTATTCCACATTTTATGTGTGTAATATGCGGTATATTCACCCTTCTCTTTAATACTTTGTCATCTTTTATCACACCAAAATGAAAGGGGAAAATAGATGGCTCTTAAATGTAAATACCAACAGCTCTTCAAAAAGTTCCCTTTCCCTTGCTTCCCTTTCTCAGCAGCAGGATGAAAAGTTGTGTAGATGCTCTAAAACTGGACTGGAAAAGTCTTTTGACATGTGGCATATTCCTTCCTAGGAATTAGCAAGAGAGATGGCAGACACGGGCCAGATATTTAACCTTTGCCACCAGAGGTGTGTTAGTGTTTAAAGGTTATGGTACAGGAAATGAGAACATCCCAATAATCAGTGAAATAAAGATGACAGAACATTACCTTTTATGTGAAATTCTAAAATTATATTTATTGGCCAATTCACAGAAAGTGCCGTAGTGACCACAAAAATTACTCTGGCTTTATACATGTACAGATGTACAGAACAAATTTCAAAATAACAGGTCTATTTCAAATATGCATTTAATCAGTCCTGTGGAAAACATATGGATACTAACAATGTCAAATTCATAAATGACTGTGCAAATTGGCATGGCTTTTATGAAATACACCACTATGCCATGGAGGGGGTTTTGTACAACTTTGTACTCCATGTAAAGTTAAGGTTTGTGTACTGTACTGTCAAAATTTACTGTACATTTTCTTTAAGAAAGGGTTGGGKTTTTTTTAAACAGCTGATTCATATCCAAAAATCATTTCATGTTCATCTTTTTAATTGCATATAGTCATTTAATTCATCGTACTGCATAAATTGTATAGATTCATGCTTTCAGAAATGCATTTAGCATCTGCAAAAAGACATTTCAAGACATGGGTTATGGTTGTTTCACATCAACAATAAGGTATTTCATGTAAGAGCATCTTTCCTGGGCTGAACAGTCTGTTGGTTTGTGCCTGCTTTGCCTTCTCCTAATTCTTATCTCACAGAAGGTAAATAAGTAAATAATGGATAGTTTGAACTAAACCACTACAACACGTTTACGGAGTACAACCGTTGTATGTACAACCATACAGCATATGTTTATTTAATCCCTTCTCTGGTATATGTTTTATTATCCATAGAAGTGGCCACAACTACACAGAATTTGGACAGCTAGGAAGCAATCCCAAGCTACAAAATGCATGCTACCAACTGCAGTTACTGCTCCTCAACAAGAACCAATGCACTAAAACATGGAAGCAATGTGGGAAATGGCTGTGTGTGAAAAATTCTACATTTTTGCAGGCAGATGAAATATCATTTTTACTGTCAAGAGATGATGAAATATGAAATAGAATTGTCCCAGCCAATTAGAGCACAGCTGTTACATTTGGCATGATGAGATTATTTCTCAGCTCTTCAAAATCCTACACTCTCAGTAACATATAAAATATTTAATAACCATATAGTTAATTCTAACTAGAACAACCCCTTTCACCGAACTGCAACMATATTCAGGGTGCATGTCTGATTCCTGCTCTGCTGCTCATCACAAGTCATGTTTTACAGTTCCTTGCTCAGGAATTCCTCTTCTTYTTCCTCTCCTTTGTGTCGCAACCTCAGCTTGCAAGGCTCATTCATCTTCCCCCCTGTCTGTCAGACCTTGGGTACTCCTCCTGCAATGGCTCGTTTTGGGAAGGTGGGCAGAGAAGTGGCAGGAAACAGCCAATGCCAAGGCAGTCATTGTTTGCTCCTGTGACCTAAACCCACTCCTGGCAATTCATCATTTCCTACAATATGGTTTGCACAATTTACACCCACTAGGGACAGAGATGTGCTGAGGGAAGCAGAGAGTTCCTAAAGTCACCACTGGAACCCTCAGTGCYCCTGCCCTCCCCTTTACACCAATCCTTGCAGACAGAGCAAATGAAGAAGAAATTAAATCCTATTTCGCTTGGGTCTTAGTGATGCAGTGGCTCTTTGAGCACAAGGATTTCAGTTCTGGTTTGGTGTTCAGGTACAGGAGGCAGGAGCAGATGAAGGAAACACATCAATGAAAAGACCCAAGCTGACTTTGTACATTCTCCCTGTTTGCCTGTGTGGCTTCTGAGCCAGAGAACACAGGTTTGCTTGGGGCATGCTTGAAAACAAACCCCAGAGTCATCATGCCAGCCAGAGACCAGAAAAGTATCACAAATTTGCAATATAAAGGTAGGCATGGCAGTAATCAGAAGAGTTGGCACAATTCTATTTCTTTGCAGTAGTTAGTGCCTGGCTGGAAATCTTGAGCATTTGTTTCAGAAAGTGGGTGCATTCTACTGACATTTGAGGAGAAGCAACATTATCTGTCTTAAATGAAAGTACTGGTTAATAGTTGCTGTTTAGCATAGGGACCCTTAAAAACATGGGCACATGAATGACAGTGTCTGTTTTCACATTAATGACAGCAATCTAATTTTTAACAAATTATACTTTGTCTAATTGTTTGGCTGGCTCCAGTGTTTATTGGTTGGCTTTGTTAAATCACACCCACGTAAAAAAGACACTGCCAAATTCATATCATATGAGAACTTAGCCGCCGATTACAGAAAAGATCTTTTTAAAAATCAAGTTTCAATTTAAATTTATTGTTTAACCTTTGACAACTTATGCAGTGACACACACCAACACAGAGCACCTTAACAGAGTGAACTGACCGTGACGCATTTAAGGAAATACCAGGGGATTTAGTTTGTGTATTAAAGACATTTCATGAAAAGGTAGGAAATACAAGACTGAATGAATTGGGATGAGGAGGGATTCACAGCTTCTCTAGTAAATGACCAAAGGCAATGAACTTGATAACTATCTAAAAATATTCAAAGGATATAAATCATGGTTAGAGGAACTATTTAGAGTGGTGCAAAAGGGTATAACTGGGACTAATGAGATAAAAAATACAAAAAGGATTATTTAAATTCATTTTCAGGAAAAGCTTTCTAATGGTGAATTCTAATAGACTCTAGAACAATCTCCCAGGGGAAGCAGTAGAAGCCCCAGGCTTAGAAACATTTAAGTAGGTTGAAGCACCCCCACCCCTAACACTAAAAAATATATTCTCATAAAGAATTCTGCACTGTTAGCATAATACTCTACTTGCACTACTTTTTCCTTTTGTCTACTAATCTTTATTTCTAGGATTGATAAGTCTAGTATGAACTTCTAAACACACTGAAATTGAGATGAAACAGTTCTTAGGAAGCCTACCCGTAGTGTGTTTTACCCTGCAAAGCAATAATCCACTCTGGTGTATCTTCCCATCCCTGTCRTGATGACCCTTTGAACAGAACTGCCTGTTAACCACAACCAAAAATTTACTCAACTSGTGGAGCAGTATTTGTAACAGAATATATATGAAAACCCCATCTCCTTTCAGATGTACCTCACACTTTTACATCAGTTTGTGGAGAGGCCAACAATAAACATGCCAATAGTTGATTCTGAGAAGGGAGGCAGTAACTTCAGCTCTCAGATTCGTTCAGGGATGGTTGTTATCCTTGAAAAGTTTTCTATTATGTATATTTTCAAAAATCAGGAGTCCTAACTATGTGGCCACTTAGGAGATTGTATCACTTCAAGAAGTTTGCTTGGGGGCCTCTTCCATATGGAGTATGGTCTGCCTTGGGTGACTCATCAGCTTTTCATCAACCTGTGGATCTCTCAAACGAATCAACACAGCTGTCTGTGGGCAAAAGCTCCATTTCTTACCTCAAATTAGACTGTGTGGTAAGTGCACCCTCAAACTCGAGTCACRGAAGACAGAATGTTTGCCCCAAGTCCCCGTGGGCTGGCCTTGGCTCTAAATTTTTCTACTTCATGCATGCCCAGTGTAGCAACACCTCTCATGGCYCTGCTCCCTTCCCAGCTCTGCTGGAGGTGCTGTAACTGGAACTAAAGGAGGCAACTTCAGCATCAACAAGGCTAAAAAACTGCAGGGTCTCCTTCATCACCAGAGCCACCACCTTCCCATGGGAACCATTATGTGATTTTCTTGTATACACACGTGTGTATGCGTACATGTCTGGTCATCTCAGAACCCTTCGACATCCTATGTTCATTCTCTTTCTTCTTCATCATGCCAGTGTCAGTTCTGGCATGAAAACAGAAATTGTTTCCATTTTCTTACTATWTGACACCCAAGCTTTTTTGTCTCTTTCTTTTCTACAGGTATAAATATCAACTTTTTTCACATCACTGTAAATCTTAACTCTTTCTGTTATTCATGCAATATTCTCTTCTACCTTCCTTTTCACTCTTCCTTAAATAGTAATTTGGTTTTCTAAAGGAACTGACTGTAGGTGATCCATTCCACGTTCCAAAGAGCATGCCCAGTTAAAACAACCATCCACCTTCTCATCTACTGCACATTRAGCACTTTGTAGACAAGGATTTACTGCCAATTTCAGTACTGGTTTGAAATGTCATTGTAGTCACAGACTTGGTCAGGGTTGTCTGATCAAGTCTTTTGTATCTGTTTATATATTTAGGGGGAGGCAGGAGTAGAAAAGAAAGACATTGTATTTTTAATAACTTTTTTCTCCCCTTAGTATATCCTGAAACCTTTAGCCAAGAATAGTTTTAYGGGTTATTACACCAAGAGAGACCTGAAAGAACTTTATACCCAGTTGGGAAGTTAAATGCCTCTGAAAGCCCAAGACTGTATCCAGATTTTTACAAAAGGAATAGGTAGGGCTGCAGAAAAGCATTTTACTCCCATTAAATTTTCCGGGTTTCTAAAGCACGAGGATGGAATACCATTGTAAAATCTTTGTTCCCTATTTGGAGACAGCTTCTCTTTGTGTTTGCCAAGCTTTGTGCACCTTGTCCAGGGAAAGCTGAACTCTTTTATTGTACAATGTACTTAACTGGGAAAAAATTCTGCTGCTTCTTTGTTCTCAGCACAGACATAAATAGTGACAATACACAGCCATGGAGCTTCAACAGCTGATGAATGCACAATTTCCCCATGAYTTAGTACTGAAAATAAGAATGAGGGCTTTTCCTGAACTGTTTCACATGTCTGCAGTGCTTCACGCTGGTGAGAGTGTTTCTTTAYAGACAATAACTAATGAAGCACCAGCCCAAAGCTCTCCACTGTAAGCATTGTGTCATTCCCTCTGCGCATGTTTGGAGTGCTCCACAATGGAGGGCTGTGAGCAGAGCTGCAGGAGAATTATTGAACCATAGCACCACCAAGCTCTTTCACAGGGCTGTTCAACAGCAGCACTCACAGCTTTCCAAAGGATGCCAGCAGCACTGTTCTATTGCCAGCAGAGACATGGAAACCATAACGAGCAAACCACTGGCAATACCTACTCCAAAGGCAGCAAAATGCCTCTAGGGAAAAAGGTTACCTGCTCTGGTGCCTGCCTTTTTATCACCAGGAATGAAGTTATGAACATACAAAACCTCCTGGATTCATTTTATTCTGTTAAGTTTCAATAATGAGGGCTACAATTGTTTATTATTTTAAACCCCTGTGTTAGACAGAGGCTTATGAAATTAAACCCTTGCTCCCCTTTCATTTTTGCACTGTTCAAGTGTTGTGTATTTTTAATTTATGGTCGTGTCTTCTTTAGAGAAAAACAAAACCAAAAAGAACATACCAGGCTTGAACCTTGCTAATCCTACAAAGGTGATGAATTATAATTACTTTCTGAGATATCACTGGAGAACTTTCCCAATATATTTAGCAGAAATATTTCTTGAGATTGGGTGTGGTAAGAGAGTATGAATTTTGCTCTGCTGTAGCTTTAGTGGTTATCTCTATTCTTTGTGTCTTTGTTCTCCATGCTAACAAAAATGAAGTTGGATTCCAGGCGAGTCCAGCAACCAGAAGTCTGATCATTGGATATCCAATCTGAGACACGCAGCTTTAGGGAACCTGATCCATTTCAGTTTACATTGCTCCCCACATTGCTTGTTATGACTTACTTTATAAAAACCTACTTGATCCAAATGTACAAAGATTGTACAGGATCACAGCTTCTGGGTGCTGTAAAAAGTATTTATTTTATGTTACAAAGTGTTGCATGGTKTGGTACATAGGAGTGTTGGTTTCTTTGGGAATACCAAGGTCTTTGAGGGATGGGATGGCTGCTATTCGTGTGGCTGTTTGCAGTGGCACGGGAATGCTGTGAGCCTTGCAGGCTCTGGGAGCAGTGAGGCTGYGCAGGAACAAGGCCTGGCAGCTTCCTCAGCTGTGCCTGAGAGGGAGATGCCATTCTATGGTTGGTGATACTGGTTGGAGCATGAGAGAGATTATATTTATACAGCATACAATTATGTGCAATCAACAGGAAAAAATTTAGTGACTTAGAAGGTGGTTTGAGTTCTTTAACAATCTTTTTGATATTTATGTTTTGTAATTTGGGTTTTTTTYCTCCTGTCTGCTTAGATTTGCTCACTTGATGTAGCACTACTTTGAGCAGTTGCTCCATAAAGGTCAGCAGCTACAGGGATCACCCAGAGGGGCATTAATCCCAGACCTGTTGTTGAAAGGCTAGATAAGGCTACTGTATCATCCAGGTTCCTCCCAGTATTTCCACTATTTTTATTCAGTAATTTTATCAGGGCAGAACCTGATAAAACCTGATATCCCCCCTGAGACTGGGGGGGGCGGGGGGGATATCTTGTTTTGAGCTACTTATTCTGGTCAGCATGTGTGAATTCAGGGAAGAGGAAGCCCCTTAGAGATGTACTCACAGTTTATCTCCTCCCCCTCTCTCAGTATCCGTAGGTTTTTGCAAACATCCTTAATTTTGGTATTATAATTTACATTCCAGGAGCAGCTCCATCCCACCACACCTTTACCTGCTGTCACCCCAGTAAAGTCTTTCCTTGTGCTGTTCTGTGGAGATGGAGTGCTGTGTGTGTTGGCACCAAAACTTTGAGAAGGGGCAGTGTTGTGTCCCAATGCACTGGGACCCCAGCCAGGGAGAAGATTAAAGCTGCCTCTGAGGTTACAGCTGGGGAAAGAGACAGCTGAGTCACAAATTARGTGCAGGGCTCAAAAAGCTTTGCCACAGTGAGGTAAGGGCTGCTGCATTACCCTCTGACCATCCTTCACCTGYGGCTGCTCATCTCCCATGGCATTATTTTCAGTTTAGGGTCAGGCAGGGACAGCTGCTGCAGTGGAGACAGTGATTTCATCCCACAGGAGGAACTTTGTAACCCTCTGATCCTTTCTGAGTCTCATTTTGTTCCCAAATGGCGTGAGGATGGTGCACAGGTGCTCAGCAAGCTCAGCACCACTACATGCCAGACAGGAGAATAAACTGCTCCCTCCCACTAGCCTCTGGTGAGGGAGATCATCACCAGGTAAAAAGCAGTCCCACCACCACTGCAAGGTATTACCTGTTGGAATGAACAAATAGCAACAGTTTATTTTAATTAGTATTAAAGATGTCATGAACCCTACATGTCTATTTCTAATTTGAACTGGTGTCAGGCAATGCAGTAAATATTGAGATTAATCTCAGCTGTGCATTTTAAGGTTTACTTGCAAAGATAAAACACCTGTGGAGGGGGGGGAGAAGTGAAAGAGAAATGAGAGCTATTAATCACAAATAGCCACTTAGGCAGTCATATTAATTCAGATAACATCTTCAATTTGCATTTGTAGATTTTGCAGCTTTTCCCAGCCTTAGATTAGAACTTCAAAAATTTAAAGGCATCACTGATGTGATGTCATTTTCAGACCTCTGTTGGTCACCTCRCTGGATTCCTGATGCCATGGATTGTGGGTACTGCTTCAGAACTGCTTTCTTTGGATATACTTGTTTATTGCTACTGTAAAAAAGCCACCTCACCACAAGACAGATATTGAGGGTCTGGAGTGAGTCCAGGGAAGGGAACAGAGCTGGGGAAGGGTCTGGAGCACAAGGCTGATGAGGAGCAGCTGAGGGAGCTGGGGGGCTCAGCCTGGAGAAAAGGAGGCTCAGGAGGGGCCTTTTCCCCATGTTAGTGGTGGGTTTGGCAGTGCTCAGTGATCTTAAGAGGTCTTTTCCAACCTGAATGGTTTTACAGTTCTAAACACTTTTTTTCAGGGAGGAAAGAAGAGCATTTTGGCTTTTGAGTAGGGGCAAAACCCCCCGTGTGTGTCTTTATGCAGGGGTGTGTGTGTGTGTGTATGTTCTGGTTGGTTTTTAAGCAAGTAGGTTATATAAAAAAATAATTGCTGGAGGGGAGGAAATATTGTTAGAATTGTTTTAGAAAAAGTGAGATTTTTTTTTTGATTTTCTATTAGTTTGCTGCTGCTCTCAGTGCTACAAAAGTATTCTAGGGCCCATTTTGTGAAGAAGTCTCTCATTCTCACTGCCATTTTGTGAAAAGGATGTTTCTATTTATTTGAATGAAAAATGCTGCATAATGCACTCCAATGAGTAATCTAAAAGAAGTACAGTGATACATTTTAGTTTGCTGAATATCTTACTGCAAACCAAGTTTTAGTGATAACACACATGCCTCTATTACTTTGCTTAGGTTTAAAAAGGTAGGTTTATTTACAGTAGAGAAAATACTTTGTTTGCTTCTTGTGAAATGTACGAGTACAACCTGAAAAGATCTGCTTCCAGTAACAAAAAGATAAAAGTCTATTAGATGGAGAAACACACTGATGAATTCACAAACATATAACAGAATTAAAGGCTGTCAATAAGGTTGTAAATTGCTGTTTTCATGTTGCCCTAATGTTTTGCTATGGTAACAACAACAACAACAATAATAATAATCAGGAATAACAGAAACTTAAAAATAATTTAAGTAAGTCCAGTTTTAAATCTGAAATTGACTTCTAAATATCTACATTTGTTTTTAAATCTTTTTTTTCTGAGCAGAAAGACTTGCTGATATGTGCTGATAACAAGCATCATGAAGAGCCTGCTTCATGTCMCTAAAAAAATTAGAACTAGGAAATGATCTAGGATACTAGGATGGTAGGAAATGATCTAACATAACATTTTTGTTCAAGATAGTCAGAAATATTAATTTTGTATTAAACAGAAATTGTGGACATTTTTACAGTTGTTATTCCTGCAGATAAAATGTACTTATATGGCCTTGATTCTGCAAATAGTCTTCTAAGTTTAATACGTGTGAGAGAATAACATGAAAGAGGATTGATAACAAAAGCAAACTGCTGTATTGCCAGGCTTAACAACCATGTGACAACATGATTGCTGGCACAACAAATAAAAGCATGAATATCTCTAATTTAAAAATTAATATAGATTTTTCTTTCRTTTACTTTCTAGTTATTAAACTACAAGGCCTAGTTGCTGTCAGTATTTCCCTTCAGCTACCAAATGCAGAAACTGGAATTACAAGAACCCCCAAACCCACTATATATATTCCCTATATCCCACAGGATAACATTCAGGAGCTGTTAATAACCTAGTGCTGAGGGAGGTGGACACCCTCAGGATTGCTCCACGTACCCTTTGCAACATCACCCACCATTCAGGGTGCTCAGGAAGGTCCTGTTGTGGCTAGACTGACTGGGAGAGTGGAGGAGAGGAAGCAGCTCATTTAAAACAGCAAATTACAAAAGCAGAAGTCAAAGATGAAATTGCAAAGGAAACGAAGTACTCAGGAAAAGAACCCAGACAAGCCACGAAGCAGCATTCACTTCCATGCCATTCTGTTTCTATGTGTTAGAGCAGCTCCCCTAGCAAGTGCTGCAGCATTTGGTAAGCASAGCAGTTGAAGATGCAGAGGTACTTAAGGAAGGGGGGACAAAAACCACGCCACACAGACTTATCAACACATTGTACATGTAGCTCTGCTTTTTCCTTTTTTTTTTTTTTTCCTTTTTAAACAGTGTTTAAGAAAAATATGCTGTGTTACCATAACAAACTAAAATACTCTCTCARCCTCTTCAGAGTTTAGGTTTTGTTTTCAACTATTTTGGTTCCACGTAGGTTTTATTTTTCCTTGTCTACTTTATAAAACCTTCTCTCAACATTAATGGCTTCAGGAAGAAGAAATAAGGGAGAATTATGAGCACAGAAGAGAGCTCACAGTGTTGTTCCTTTCTCTTGTGCACTACAGGCAGGCAGGGGTACAGAAGAAATAGGGCATAATGTTTTTATATAATACAGTCAGACAGGAATTCCAGCTGGCATTCACTAAGCAAAAGGGAACATTTTCCTCATCTAAAATAATTGTTTAAATCCCAGCCATACATAGCTATGGAATAATGGGGTCACTTATTTTCCACTAGTTCAGTAAGATGCTGCAGCAAGCTAATGATTCCATGAGACAGACGGTTTAAAGCATYGATTTGCTGCAAATTGCTCAATCCATAACTAATGAGCAGCTCTACAGATTTTCAGTGAATCAATCCCATTAGAATTTACAGTTTGCATAAGATCATATTACTCAATCTGTGGACACAGAACGAGCTGGGGGTTTTTTTTAGTAACCTTCAGCAGCTCCTTCTTGTTGCTGTTTTTTTTTAAATGCGTTTTAATTTCTATCGGCAGGTTGGATAAAAATCCCTCTCTTGAGGGTCTGACAGCATGCCTGAAAAAATACACTGTCCACATCTACATAGGCACACATGCATCCCCTGTCAGGTCCTAGATATTCCTGTAACACAGTTAACATCCAAAAGGCGGGATGAGACRACAGATGGAATTCAGCCTCTGTCCCCTGTAGCACTAAAGCCCTGTCCCAGCTTGGAGGAGGATTACGTTTTTTACACCTGTAAGAATGTGAAGTTAGATGGCAACTGGTATTTGGACCCACAGAAGTAATTCTTCATAACAAGCTGAAATCTCTCCCGTGTGAAAAAAGTAGCAAAGGCAAAAACCTCTATGGATTGAGTGACAGGACTTCTGTCACACAGCTGCAGGGTAGAAACAGGAAATTGAGAACTACGCTTGCTAACAGATCAAGTTCTGGATTACTTTATTACTGCGTCTGCCAGGAAGTTTGTACCACGTTTTCCCCAGGCTTTGTAAGAAAAGGGTCAGTTCTATCATTATCAATTACTACAACAAGACCATTTTAGGCAAAACAGTTATAGGCAAGCAGAAGTTCAAATCCTGTCAATGAATTCATAGACTGAAAAAACATTGTATTGGTTGTTACAAAAGAGCTGTGGCTGCAGGGCTGTTTGTTAGTACGGGAGTGTTGAATCATCCCACTCCAACTGCTCTTGCCTGGTGGCATTCTGTTTGTCTCCCTTTTGGACAATCACTTCCTCCTCCTCTTCCTCCTCTTCTTCCTCTTCACTGTCATCTGATTCAGCACTGGTTGTGTCTTCCTCTTCATCGTCTATGTCTTCTTCCTCACTCTCCTCTTCTGTCTGGTGTGGCTTTTCATATTTCTACAATACATGTAAAGAAATGAAAGAGAAACAGTAGCAGAAAGGTGCCTTCTTAGCAGCCAGTGGCTGTCTCAAATAAGCRTTCAGAAATGCTAACAATGCTGGGGAAATCTGCTTTCCATCGTTATGTGATTACTAGGCATCAAATCTCATACAAGCTGGTAGCAAACATTCAAAAACAACTGTAAGAATGGAATGTCAATAAGCAATATCTTTGTTAGCCACATTGCCAAAATTTAAACCTTCAACATCAGCTTCTTTAAACTGCTGATGATTTCCCCTCCCTTTAGTGCAGAAGTGCTTACATAAAAAGGTTAAAACCAAAGCAACTCTACCATCTTGGGTACCTACAGACAGACATGGATGGAGTGCAAGCTATGCTGTACCTGAGTGTTCTTCACCATCTTCTTTAGTAATTATATATGACAGCAAATCTGAAGTTCTCAGTTACATCTCAGCAAGGTGTGCAGAGCTGAGAACTGGGATGGGCTCCTGAGTGTACATACATACAACTGAACAAATGCACCCTGAAAGAGGCTCAGACCCCGCTGCCAGCCCAGCCAGCGACTCCTGGCAGTGCCAGGATACARTGCTGTGCCTCGGTTAAGTACCTCCATGGGGTTGACAGTGATGGTGAGAGCAGAGTCATCCCAGTCCATCTCGTTTTCCTTGGCTCCCTCGTGCTCCGCGGAGCTGTGCTGATGGGCCGTGCGGATCCGGTACACGCCCAGCGTGATGACGAACACGAGGATGCTCACACAGATGATGATAACGATCGTGGCCACACTGGGAACAACTGGGACAAAGGGTGGGAAAGGGAATGGAGTTATACTTGTGGAACAAGTCACCTAAACCCCACTAAATACCTCGTTAGCTTTTAACCCACAGCACCCTCTCCTTGGGACTGAGAATCRGGACAGACACCTGCCATGTGCCTGGGACGACAGACGGTGTTGACCAGTGCCCACCCACTAAGGCGGAGCAAACACAAATGGTGTTCACAGATTTCTTATCCTGAGTATGATAAATCCTAACGAAAAAGTGATCGTGCCCACCTTTGCTCTTTGAGCCACTTAACTACAGAAGACGAGTAGTTAAGTGCAGAATCAATTAGTTTAGAACAAGTGTTTTTGCAGTAAAATTCTGTTCTCTCACCTGTGTATTGACTCCTTCTGATCACAGCTGAGGCCTTAACCTTACTCGAGACAAAATGTACATCTCAAAGCTTATATTATAAAGGTTTCAAACACTTGTGATTTGAATCTCAAGCTCCCAGAAATAAAATAATGCATTGCCACCCTTTTTGCTGGTGTTACAACCTTCCTGGGAGACTCTTGAGGACTCAAGACATTTTTCCTCACTGTTTGAGAAGCCCCTGTCTCCAGGGCAGAGGGGTCACAGGCAGAAATCTCTCTGAACTACTGCATGTAATCAGCTCCAYAATTAGGTTAGTGGAGAAATGCTGCCACTCTCTATGTACACCTCGAGGTACTGCAGTTCCAGGAGCGATAGTATAACCCAGTCCATAACCCATTTTATTACCTTGCCCTGGAAGTCTGAAATCAAACCAGAATTTAGGAACAAATAAAACTAGTTTGCAATAGTTTATCCATTAAACATTCAGTTTCATTTTAGTGAACTGTCTGTACAATGTAAAGAAAAATACAGTAATTTTCTAAGCATGTCTGTATATAGCTACTTATAACTGGCTACACTTTACATCAGCTTTACTTCTTTACATATGTATCATTCAGCTAAAAGGATTTCAGAATCCAACTTTTAAACAGGCACCTTTGCCCTGGATTTAACTTCACTGAAAAGGTTTCAGATTTGGGTATATATTTTAACTCATATAGCCTAAAAATTAAATTAAAATATATCCTAGTGCCTGCTGCACATGGATGAACCTATTTTATCTCCAGAGAGCCCAGAATGAGGCCTTGACAGCAGCTAACAGAGGCACTGCAGCAATTATACATTGAAATAATAATGCAATTTCTTCCTTTTGTTTAGAAAGGAGTGGGTAGAAATTAATATGCTACAGAAATACAGATGCACAAGGGCAATATGAGCATAAATATTACCCTTCATACCATTCAATACTAGAAACAAGACATTTTTTAACTGTGGGAGTCAGAGTACAAAACCATTAATGAAGACTTTGAAAAAGGATACCAGGTTTCAATTACAAAGTACATTCTTGGACAGAATAGAATTCAATGTTACCTTCTTTCACACCTGTGCCATGATCTCTGAGAGGTTTTAGAAGCTCAAACAATGGACCTCGGGGCTTTAGTCTGTTGAGCAGGCAGACCCCAAGAGAAACACTGACACACCGGCATCATTGTGAGCAGTCTCTGTGAAGGTGTCACATACCTGAGTTGTGAACTGCACTTACACTCCCCTCAGGGTGCTGAACAGATTGGAGAAATTGGGGTTGGACTATCATGTGATTTACATGGTCCATGAAGTTGGAGTTGGAACTGTGTAGGATATTAACCTGGGAGAAGAGAAAAAATAAGAGACCAGATACTAAAAAGTGTTTTATACTCCAAGCCCGCTGGCTCCATATATTACATTGGACTACGAAGTTCATCAGCAGATAGGAACACTATTACATAGATCCTAAAGGCCAAATTAACTTCTTTTTTTATGCCAGTGGAAAATACACAGCTTAATATATATTTCTAATTTCTAGCATGAAAAATGCATTCTAACCTTTCTGGCCATTGACTCTGAAGTGGCACAGAACAGGACTCTTTTGATTTACCTGTTTAGTGACTTTTTCTTCTCTCTATATCAATCAGCTTTTAGGTGTTATCTAAACATTATGAAAGAACTGTTAATTTTATTAACAATTACTAAGCTGTTAATAGTTTTTATAAACAATTATTAATTTTGACCATATTGCTAAGCAGGTCCTGCAACTTCCTGTAGTTGTTACCTGGGCTCTAGGCCTTGGGGCTAGGTCAGAAAACACGACTCAGTCGTTGCTCACCTCCAGGTTGAATTCATTGCTGGTGTAACGCCCGTTGAGCTCCGAGCACTTGACCCTGAACTTCCTGTCGGAGGTGGCCGAGGTGCCCCAGTTGCGGTAGCGGAGCTGCCGCAGCACCTGCTCGTAGCTGAACATGCTGTCCACACCTGCGGGGTGCGAGGGCAGGGACAGCTCAGGCACGGGCAAGGGAACACTGCTCTGGGCAGCACAGAACAAATCCACTGCTCACAGAAAACACGGAACTCGGCAGAACGGTCTGCAAACGACAGGGCATCAACTATTCCCTGATACTCCATCATGTGAGAACAGCTTTTGGAATTAAATGCCTAACGGACAGGGATGAATACAACAACAAAGGTACAGAAYAAATTACTTAAGTGATCAGAAAAAGATGGCCAGTGTGCAAGTGCTGTACAGGAACACTGAGGAATCCCCTCACTCCCACATTCCACTGTGATGGTCCACAAGAACCCCACATTTAAAGAAAGCAGGGATGCCATTTTCCTTACTTGSGGAGTAGCAGGAGGGATGCTGAGAATCCAAAGGGCAAACACAGCACATCCAGAGATCAAGAAGCAACTGTGTTTTTTAAGATGCAGTCACTCTTGGGATATTTTTATGGCTAGTAAATCACAGATTTCTGTCCAATTTCTCACATATTAGAGCTTCATTCCAATATATAATTAGTATGACAAAATACGGGAAAACAAATTTAATGAACTTACCATAGATTGAATATCCTGCAGTGGAATTTGTGGCATCTAGATGTTTTCCTTGAAGCTCCCCATGATCAAGTTCTAAACACTCTTGTTCAGGGTCTAGTTCTGCACCAATGACCAAAACATCACAGAAATCCAAGTTGTGGAGCATTTCCTCTACTACCACTTGCTTATTGGCTGTGAACCCATAGCATAGACCATGAAAAAAAAGAAGGAAATGAAGATAAATGATCACAGACCAGCTCAGTCATTTTATGTGCTTTGCATCAGGGCTTTCAATTTTTGCCAAGATGGCTGAACTGTTTTTGCTGATATTAAATCCAGCACACTTGAAGCAAATCAAGAGAAGTGTCCTGTCTGTTCAGGTGCCGTGATGATGAAGGTCTACAAACACCCAGGGAGATAGAAAATATCTCGATATCTATTGCTCTGTAATAAAAGGCATCCAAGACCATTACTGGAAGTAGAAAACTGAAATTTGATCTTGGATATAAATTCATGTAAAAAATTCCGTGTTTCAATGCTGTATCGATAGCAGGTTTCTCAAGGAAAACCAAACTGGAAAAACACACATCCAACATATGCTATGCTTGGCTGATTCTCTCAGTTACTCTATGCCCCATAAACAATTTGCATTACAAAAACCTGGCCATCTATCCAAGAGCAGGGMATTATCATAAATAGCAAGATCCTGTGCTGTATGACTTAAAGAAATTAAGTTATAAACTGACTGTCCTTCCATATGTACAAGTAAAAAAAATARTTCTGTCACTGGAAAAAGAGTAGCATATCAAATTAATATTTAAACTCTCTGATCGACTTAGCACAGAGTGTGGCAGAACTGCTTAAGCAGCKCCCTGAGGGCACAGACACTGCAAGCCTGGAACTTCCTGCCCATTTTGCGAATTTGATGTTAGAGGGTGTTTTGGGAAGGAGGGCACAGACAGGAAAGCCTTATGCCCTAGATTCCCAACAGCTGGTGCAGTGAATTTGGGTACCTAAACTATAAGTACAGCTGTAACATATCCAAAAATACAGACCAAGTCAAATTTGTAGGCATCAGGGAATCCATGCCCCTAAACTTGCATATTATTACCCATTTTCTCTTCTCTACATCTAGTTGCTGCTTATTCTAGTCCAACAAACAGTGTTCAGAATGATTCCTCAAATTCCTCAAATATTCCTCAAATATTTCATCTGCCTTGCACACAAACATCCAAAAGGAATATTCCTTTATAGGCAATGATTTTAAACTTGATTTATACTTCAGAACATTCATCCAGTGTTGAATAATAATACACACATTGCTCAGCATTAGAAAATGTCATTGAAAAGAAATATTTTTAAAGGATTATATATACATTTTATAGGTGGGAAACTGAGGCACGAGATTAATTTCTCAAGTATCACTCACAAGTATCAGAGCTGGAAACATAAGAGCAGACTCCAACTTTTGTTCAATTAATGCTTTTCACTTTATCAGCACAATTAACAAAATTCTGTTAGAAGTAGAGACATTCTAATGAAAATACCCTAGGTAACAGAATATGAAAGGAAGAGTAGGAAGGAATTATTCTGAAGTACACTAAATGGGCACTACATGGAAAATCTGCTTTTTTTGAAGCACATTCTGACCTGCCACCATTTAACACATTTTTCAATGTGTTGAATTGAATTTCTTCAGTGCAGCATTACTGTGGCCTAATTAATCTGGGTGAAGTGACTTCCTTGTGTTACTTGTTTGCACCATCCTTTAAAAAACATGAGACATCAAAAAATGAGTAATAATATTTAAAATAAAGACACAAACCTCTGTCACGTTCTCTTAAGTCCACTGGATGCTCCATTTTAGTGACTGTGCTGACAATCCTGATGTCAGGTAACAAAATTACACCTCTTTCACTTTCAAACTGTGCAGCTGGTCTAGCAAAGTGGTCCATGCCAGTTATTGTAATCTTGGGCTCATTGGCCTGGAACACCATCACATAGGCATCTATATCTGGGATACTAATGCAGACATCTTCACCAAAACACCTGAAAAAACACGTTAGTCATTAACTGCATGTAACACATTGCACATCAGAGGCGTGTGGCACTGGCACTGCCCCAAACCCAGCTCAGGGCTCTCAGATCAGCCTAGTTCATCCTTGGACACTGCCGCACGTAGGGACAGATTCCTGTACCACTGTGTACAGCTCTGTCCTTCTCATCCCTTCCCACCTTCACAGCTGCTCACACTGAGGGACAAACTCGGTCTGTCCTAAGGTCACTATCAGAATAACATTTTAATGTTTGACTGACATTTAAYGGAGCAGTAAATGGTTAAAAAAGTTAACTAGATAACAACTAACTTTAGTAAACCTAACATTAAATTCAGAAAGTGATAGCTAATAAATACAACACAGTTATCTTGTCATGTGTGATTAAAAGGGACTAATTAGCCATTTAAATTGGTCCCATCATGAACTCTTTTTGGCACCCTCCAGTATTGCAGGGGACAAAAGGTGCCTGTACTTCCACTTTCATCTGAATCAGCACTGTGCATTGGAAGTGAATCTCCTGACAAACTCTCTCTCATTTCATCCCGGCACAGGACCTGGGCCAGCCCTGGAGCGTGCAAACTGGGCTGCTCCCAGTGCGACTGCATCAGGAGCTGCTCTCCAAACAGGGAGGGCAGCCCACAGCACTGCCCTGACCCTGGCACTTGGGAACAGCTGTGCCCACAGCAGGTGAGAGTCGGCAGAACTGGTGTTCATTTTCCCTCTGAAGCGCTGCTCTCCCTGCTCCGTACGGAGCCGTGCCCCAGGGGAGCCCCGGAGAGGCCGTGGGCAGCTGCAAACATCGCTGTGCAGCTTCTGTCACTGCTSCTGCACGGAAGGGAAAGGACACAGGCTCTGTTTAACACCCTCACCAGTGCTTCAGTGACAGCACAGACGCGTGAGGGGACAGACACACACGGGCTATTTCAAATGCTGTTCTTGCAAATATGTCCTCTGTTAGGTGGAACAGGCCTGCATTAAAAAGTCGTGGCTCTGGCTATCCTCAGAAGGAACTATAAATGCTTAAAATTAAAAGCAAATAAGATTGCAGTAAATGCACTGTTCAGTCCAGACAGTATGCCCCAAACTATAAAGAGAATGCAAGTATATTACATTAATAAGAAAGGTTTCTTAAGAAGATAATATCAAAAGAAAACCACCATGTAAATTGGCATAAAAGTAAATTAAATTAATCCTTTAGGTTCAATAACAAAGCAGTATGATTTATCAATTTCATTTAGCCAAAATTATTCTTTTTACATGGCCAAAGAAAAAAGTAATTCATTAAAAATGTCCCTAATCTGTTCAATTCAGCTGAAGTATAACTTACTGGACTTTAGAYGAGACTTTGAGACGTCGTACGCCTGCAGTAGGAAACTGTCTGGAATTGATGTATGAGACCTTTCGGAGGGCTTGATTTATATTCTCAATGTCATCTCCTTCCATGACAAGGACCGACTGGGAAGGGTTGAAGTGATACTAGGAGAAATGCAAATAATTAGTATTTAAGAGACCAGGTACAGAGTACAAAATAATGTATTTTTTAAGGAATGTTGCACAGACATAAGTTAAAAATTCAAGGATTTAAGAAAAACAATCTTAGTAGCTATCATTGGCTGAATCCACATGTTGTTCTCTAAAACATGTATCAGTCACCTAAATAACTACTGTTGTAATTAATTTTGTAGTAAATTAATCCCAATTTGCTGTTCTTTGCCCAGCCTTATCAACCTTGCAGATAATATTTCTGCAGCCATTTCCAATGCTATTTATTTTTGAACTCCGTAGAGTTCAAAACCTTAACTTACCACCACGATTATTATTCCTATGTAATCYTTATAGGTTAAACACATTCCTCGTGTAAAAGCATTGCCTTGATTCAGCCTAGCATGCAGAAGCATATTTTGGCTGCTTTCTGCGTGGTTTTATCCTGGGCTACCTTGCTGAGATATATTTCAACATGAACGAACAAAACAATTACAACATTTGCCTCCTACATCTTCATTAACGTCAGACACACTAAAGGGGGCTCTCCATCCTGTCTCATGATCAATAAGGGTGTCATGATTTAAGATGGAGCTGCTCCTTGCACAGAGCTGCTCACTTGGGCCAGCAAACCCTGCAAAGTCAATGCCTGCTCTTGTAGCCCCGAGCTTTCTCTAATCCATTGCACTGAACACAAATCAGTCTTGCTGACCAAGAAACTTTGTCAGTGTTGTGACATAACCGATGACTGATTTTTACCTTCATCATAATTAATCCTAATTCCATGTTTTTTTCAGTTAATTGGTTCAGTAAACCATCCGCATTGCAGAGGAAACCAGCGTAACCCCCTCGATGTTGTACCCTGCTGCTGTCAGCACAGAACACAAATGCACCTCTCTCTCCCATGCAGCCCCTCCCCAAAGCTGGGCACTGATT
The DNA here is from genome assembly GCA_003713295.1 of Parotia lawesii. Lineage (NCBI taxonomy): Eukaryota > Metazoa > Chordata > Aves > Passeriformes > Paradisaeidae > Parotia > Parotia lawesii. Next base: position 7,379,434 of record RAHM01000005.1, read on the forward strand.
ATGTGAAGATGTTCTGTCTACACTTCCTTACAGCCAGAAAGGTTAAAAGCAAAACACATCAGACAGACTGTGAAGAACAGGAGGAAGCACAGGGTTCTCTGTCAAACACAGCATGGAGGACTGGGTTTAAAGCTTGYGCAGGAAGGTCATAACACACTGAAGGGGTTTTTTTTTAACAAAGAGGAGGACTAACATGAGTCCCAGCCTGCACACACTTATTTTTTCTGTCTTTAAGCTAGCAGCAGTAGAGAATAAAATTAGCAAAAGGAGACTCTAGCTAGCCAGTTAATAGCTCAGCTGCCAAAACAGCTGGAATGCTGCCAAAGGGACCAGAGAAAGCCCCAGTCTGAGCCATTTTTGTCTTTCTCATTAAAAAAAGCTAAAAATAGCAACAGTTTAGACAGTGTCTCAGAGAGCTGTTACAGATATCTGAAAATTAGGCTGCAGCCCAAAAATGTCCAACACTATCACGTCAAAAACTGCTGCTGCACTGCTCTTTCTTAGGTGGCTAAAGGGTGAATCTCCATGGTCCAAAGTGCCCAGAAACCCCTTCCAGCGTCAGTTTGCCAACACTGAATGTGCAACACAGTCCCACAGAACCCATCGTCTGTGCAGCTGTCACACGTGCCTGTCTGGGATCAGGTGTGTTTTGTTTCTGACACCACAACACCTTTCTCTCTCATTTTCTGTTCAAGGTCAGGCAACTGTTCTGCTTTCAGCTGAGCTTCTTTCTGCCAGCTCCGCAAAGAAACCCTTCCACAATTTCTCTCTGGCTGCTCCTTTCATTTTTGCCTCCTGCTGTTGCACTCACTGTYGGCTTGCTGAGGCAGTAAAAGCAACATCAGTAACTTAAAAAAAACCACTATGCCTCATCTGTATTTCAGAAAGTGAAGATGTTTTGAAGGTTTGCAAAAGCATGAAAAGGCAGAAAACAAYCCCTTGTCTTCTGTTTTCCCTCTGCACTGCCAGTCCAGTAAGGAAGCCAGTYGCACATGCTGCAGCAGCAGTGGGTGCTAGAACAGGGATTTTCCCAAGCCCATGAAACTGGGGTGACTCAAATATTGTCAGGTTTCAGAGGGCAACAATAGGGAAGGAATTACTATGCTTTTAAGCACCACAGACCAAGTGTACAGTGCTTTAATTCATGGAAAGTCCCAGCAAAGAATTCACTATTAGGCATACACACGTGGCATACACAAAAATCCCTACCTGTTCCTGGTATGCACTGCCTTTTAAAAACAGCTTTTACCTGCCCCTGTGAGAAGCAGCAATGTGAGATTCTTAATGATGTCATTGGTACAATGATAAAAGAATTCTTTGGGGTCTTTCCTCATATGTAAAAGTTAGAGCTAGCAAAATTCCTCCTTACCTTTGCACTTTCAATTTTCATTTTTACCCTTGCTTTCAGAAAATGTGCCAGTTATACTACACCACTGCAACCTATCATCACCTGGACAGACATTCGGGCACGTTTCAGGTCAGTCTGTACAATGGAAAGGTTTAGCTAACAAAATGCAGTCCATGGCATTGCCCCTGCATGTTCCAGGGGAAGTGTTACAGCACCATCCTCCTGCCCCSTGAAAACCCCACACTAAAACAGCCCCGTGCAGTTTCTCAGGGTGCATTGTCTGCACCCAAAGGAACTTCCTGGGTTGGAATTGAAGCTCAGCTCCTTTGGAAGTGGTATTTGTGTGCTAGGAAACAGCTTCATAGTGCATTTACATTAAGCATGAGAACACTGTCACCAAATAATGGTGTCAGTAAAGGAAAACTGACAGTACAGCTCACTGGAATAGCCAAGATCCTACATATGTATCCAAAGAACAGAATTTGTCTGAATGAATGCCAAACAATGTGGCTACCAGGTCAACTGAAACAGGATTTCCCTGTCTGTTGTTCACCAACTTCGGAAAAAGCTCTACATTACCAGTAGTCATATGCGTAATGAAGATGGATAATGACTTACATTCAAATCTAAAAATTTAATTTCTTGACTTTAGGGTTTTTATTGTTCACTTTTCATGTACCATGAAGTTTTCCTCTTTGAACACACTGAATTTTAGAGTGCTATTGCATTAGGACTTTCGTATTCCACTGCTTTAAAACTACTTGAGATCAAAATTCAATAAATCTTTGCAATCACGTCTATTTCTGTAGAAGTAACGAGCATGAAAACACAGCCTGGCAATTCTGAAATATCAGCAGTGCCTTACTTTCTGATCATCTAGCTCTGCAATAATGGAAACATTTTTCTTTGCAGTGTCACAGCTCTTCTACTGTTCTGTTTTTTCTTTGCATGATTTTATGGGAAATTACATTGCTTCTGGGAGTACATTTGTACTGTGTGTACTCTACCTTGGGCTCTCCACTTCATAAATCAGATCTAAATTTTTATCAAAGATGATGTCAGTTCATCCCTCACCTTTATTCCTTGGCCAAGACTCTCAAGAGAATTAATATCGAGACCTTCCTTGCAGGCCTGCAAACAGGAAATCACTTTCTGACTCTCAATTTTCCCTGGCCGGATTGTCAGACTGGCCAGGCTGCCGTGGAAATACTGAGCAAATCTGGGCTTGGTGACTTCACCTCCTGCAAGAAAGAGAATGCAAAATGGTTATTGGTACCAACGCACAAACCACACATCTAATATATCACTTTATGTTCTAACACATTTAAAAAATTTCTATCTGTCTTAGCCAAGTGTATTTGAGATCCCATTTATTGTGGTGCAGTGGAACATCTTTGTGGTTGTTGGGTGGTACCTGGTAGCAGGCTGTCCTTAAGATTCTTGTTTTTCCAGGATTGTATTCAGGTGTTTGTAAAGCTGTGATAGCAAACCCAGAGATGGAACATGGCTTCCCAAATGTATAAAAGGAAGCATGTGATTTTTTAAAAATGAACTTATTTAAGTACCCAAACACCAGTTTAATAAATGTTTAAGTCCAATACTTATTTATAGGGAAACTGTATTTGCAAGTGCTCCACAACAAGATCAGCTACCTCTGCCTTTCTCCTCCAAAGAACGCAGTACCAGATGAGCTGAGAGTCGTGGCTCCGTGTACACGAACTGCCACGCTCCCTGTGAAGAGCTGTGTCTGAGCTATGCTGTGAATCCCAGCAGTGAACAGGGACCTGTGCACAGCCCTACCCTGGAAGGCTGAGAGTGCTGTCCCTGGCCCAAAGTGGATCATTTGGTGCCAGGTCTGGTCCTGTCACCCTGAGTTGCACCAGGCCCTCTAGACACGCTCGGTTCGGTTTCACTCCGGGCAGCTCCCGAGGAAGACTGATCTTTAGGAGCTGTCAATAAAACGTGATTACAGACTGCCTGCTCCAGTGATCATGGCATCTCAATTACTCTTGGGACAGTTAGTGATTTACTCATCCTCCTTTAGGAGAATTTTTAGAGCTTGTCTTTCCTGCAAGTGTTATCTCTCGCAGTGCGTGTGAATTACTGCCTACCTCGAGCCTGGGAGGACCAAGAGAGCCACACAGCAGTGAGCCATGCAGACTAATTGGATTAGCAGTTGATAAGCTGTTGATAAGGTGTTGTAATTGGTAGATAACTCATCTCTACAGTGTTTGTAGCTTTAGTGTCAAACAACTTGTTTTTGCCAGGCAAGATAGCTCAAGCTTGAACTTTAACTTGAAGATCTGTGTGTGGATTGGAGCTGGATAGGGATGAGGTGGCAAATTTTTTTTAGGCTGCTGTTGTTACCTAAAAGCCTGAAAAYGCTCACTTCCAGTCTCTGCAGGATGAGCATTATCAAGACGACTCGAGCTATTTTATATAGTGAGGAAAATACACACTGGTGTAGTGACAGAAGAGAGGTTCCCAAGCAGGCTGTTTCTTCAGAGAATTAGGCAGGTTTTGTTCTTTTTCTCTTAACATTACAGCAAAAACTGCCTCTCTTTTTCTTACCCCAAAAAAAGGTTCCCAAGGGGAGATTATTCTTCTCCACTCTCATTCATTTGTCCATTACATAGAAATTTTCCCCTGGGCAGAATTTTGTTGAGATTTCATAGAAACCTTCACATATACAACAGCTAAAGTTCAGCCTTTCTGATACCTACCAAGACAATTATTTGGTAATTATCTGGTAAATTGATAGTGCATTATGGGGACATTGGCTTTTCAGCCAAAATGCTGTTATATTTATCTGCTTACACTGTCTTTAAAAGTACATATTGCCACTAATAGAGCAGTAATGTATCTGGACAGAAAAAGGTAAGCCAAATTTAAAAAAAGCGCAAACATCTCCTTAAAAAGGAGACAAGGAGAGRAAACTAATTAAGACCTTACAGAAGAAGAAGGAATCACATTTTGTTTGAAGCTTCACATTCTCATATCACTACAGAATTGTGAAGACAGAAAGTTCCAAGGCTAAAACACCAACACTAATCCTGGAGCTTTGAAAGCCAGAAACCTATATAGTGAGTCTGCCAGTAGGTCTTAATAGTTCTGATGAGATGCAAAATAAGAAGCAGGCTCAGATCAGTGAATGTATTTAAATAGGAAATACACTCACTAAAATGTATATAAAAGACCAGACAAGAAGCCAGAACAAAGAACTCAGTGCAGTGGCTTTGCCTGACAGAAACAAGCAGCATAAACCAAAGCATCCATGAACAGACACTGGTTGTTCTTCCACTTTGGACTAGTTCTTCTCTGGTATTCCTCACAAAGCACTTACAATTTCTAGGTCATTAGCAGTGATACAGWAATTGCCCATAAATCATTAAATACTCAGGGTATTCACTGTGCCCAARCCACATTTTTAAAAAATGCTGGTGGCACAAGGAGGTATTGCCATCTTGGAGATGTGTAATTCTTGTTTAAAGTCTTCTGTCCAGTCACCAACATAAAAGCATGGAAGAGAATATGAATGTTTCCAGGAATAAGCTTTTAAGATACTCTGAAAATACAGGCACTACAAAAGCATTAAGCATTTAAAGAACAAGGTTCACACACCCTGTTCACAGGTATAAGAATGGGGTTTGTGCACGTGCATAGCTAGAGACTGGACTGTCAAGGAGGTTATGTAATCTTTGTTTGGGAGAGGCTATCAACTGTTATGTACACAAAAAACCCCAAGTCTTTCAAGAAAACATGAGTGAAAAATAGCTGGGAGTAGCCAGTGTCATACTGTGTGAGTAGAGACAAGCTGCAGAACCATGGCCTTGGTGATGCCAGGRTGATCCAGGCTGGGACAATGCACATGAACAACTGAGAGCAGAGCCTGTGGGGCACTGAGGGATCAGGCACTCTGTCCCCAGCCTCAAGACAAGAACAGCTGTACTTAATCTATTCCTGAGAATATTGCCTGAGCTTTCTAAACTCTTCTGAAGACAGAGGCTCCCCAAGCAATCCCCTCTATCGACCACTGACCCTTGAGGTGGATGTTTATTCCCAACAGGGAATGTGAGCTGTCAAAATACAGTTGTATTGTTTTCCTTCGCCAGCCTAAACAAGGACTTCTCTTTCCATCTTCCACCTAACACTGTACGCTACGAACATCCCTGTTGCTCTTCCTGGAACTTACCTTGCTGAAGTTCTAACCCTAAAGTAGTGTTCTTGTTATTGCATGCATAAAACAGGATGTGCCTGTTCATCCAGGGCAGTGAGAACACCAGCTTTTAATCACATGAAAAACAAGAACACTTACAGAGAGAATACCATCTTATACCAGATTGCTGAATAAGCCTTCCATAAGCACCTTTTACCAGTGTTAAAGACAAAATTATATACCTGCCGATTCTGAACTTGAAGGTGAACAGAAGTCATTATATCTGACGCTTCTTACAGCTGCTTGTAACTGCAGCATGCTGACATTTTGATATTCTTCTGTCTCAGCATTTCAGAATCTTCTCAGCTCAGTGGGGTATGCTAGCTGCTGATGTTCCCATCGCCAGTAATTATTAGATTGCAAATGGACAAAATCAAGTGCAATAAAACTGGGAAGCAAAACCCAAAACTCTCATTAAAATTAAAGGAATGGCCTAAAGCCAGTTTTCTACAATCCTGCTTTCTAGCTTGGTTAAAATATTTTATTCCTACTTAGTTCTACTGTATTAGTGTGTTTGAAAGCTGTCGTTCCTTCTGCTTCTGCAATCTGATATTCTTTGAGTGTTTGACTTCAGCTTCTCAGTGGGTGGAAATTTAGCCCAGGATGGCCAATCTCCAAATCCTAGTCACTCATAAATTCTRAGCTCCCAAGACCAGATGAGTATAAATATATTTAATCCAGCATGAACATGATAATTCTGTTGCATGTTTAAGCACAATGGATAACTGTACCTAATGCTGACAGTAACATTTTACAGAATATTATCCAAATTCTTCTTAATACTGATTTTTCAAATAGAGATTCTTTGACCCTGAGCATGACTCATTTCATGCTCTCCACACAGCTGATAGGCAGCTCAGAGTCAGTGGCTTTGCTGGGCAGGAGGATGCTCAGTTCCACTGCCTGGATTTGACTCAGCACTGACGTTACCACCTGCTAAGAAACAACTGAGAAAAGACATGAGCTGCTCCCAACAGCCCTTTCTGCTTTAAGGTACTTTGAGCTCTTGGTTCTGACACCAAACTGAGCCTAAGCAACAACATTTTTGGGATAATGAAGAAGACCTAAATAGATTACACAGAGAACAAAGTGGAGCTCCAGTGACTATGGTCTTGAGGTAATCTAAGTATACTAAAATTTGTAATGGTCCTGTAACACAGCAGCTCCAGTTTCTCTCCAGAGCTCAGCACATCCAGTTAACCTAGACTGCCTCAACAAGGTCCACGGGACTTCTCTGCTGCCAGGGTCTTTTTGCACTTTCCTATGAGTGAAATACTGCTCAGATACAGCTCATCTCTGTGAAGATGTTGGTAAGTTCTGAGAGTAAGAAAACTCCTCAACTGTGTTGTATCTTGTGTTCCACTCAGCACTATGTTTATTGATTGCTATGGATTAATATGCTGCGAGTGCTAATTCTTGGGGGACAGTGAAGTACTTAAGGCTGATGAATGAGAGGCCAAGAGAGGAAAATAGAACCTTCCCTGTTGTCAGGGAATTAAGTTAACGTCTACTACACTACAGTTTAGTCACCAGCCATTCTTACTACAATTCCTTCCATGAAACATTTTTGAAGCTACTGATTTTTTTTTTCTTCCTTAAATGTAAATGTTGTGGTTGCCATCACAGTTGTGAGGAAACACAGGCCACAGGGTTGTTCAGACCTTCCTGATAAAACTGCATTGCTTTTCACACCTGACCCAGCACGCACCAACACTCCCAAAAAGTCTGGCAGATACAGGAGGATGGATGGTGGCTTTTGGCATTAATGCAACCCTTGTAAAGGGAAGACGGTGTCAACAGACTGTGGAGACATCCAGAGGAGCCATGACATCCATAATTATTCACTATAATGCTGCTCACTCCTTAGTCATTGTCAAAGTAGCACGCATCACATCTTTCACTTGCTAAAATAATAACTGTTTTCTGGACTGAGATTCTTCTGTGCTGGTTCTGATCTCTTTTGCTGCTAGATTATCTAGATAACTAGAACTATCAGGGTATGCTGAAGGGTAGTGTCCCATGATATTAGCTGCAGCCTAGAGGCACCTCCTGCACTGGGGCCAGGGTGTTCATCTCCCACAAAAACCCTACAAGCCCCTCTGACCCCTTGTGAGTGTTAGTTCCCTCCTGTGCCATCCACAGCTGGTGGCTGAGCTCACAGTGAGCCCACCAGGGAGCAYAGCCAGGGAAGGACTCACCCAGCACCCACAGACCCCTCGCTGGGGAGCGATCAGGCTGCCAATGAAAGCAAGACTTTCCAGTATCAGTGCTTGGCATGGACCTAAACAGTCACAAGGCACAGCTGCTGCCTGAAATTTCAAACACACCAGATCAAATGGAGAAGAGCAACCTACTTAATTTTAGCTGAGTATGTTGCAGATGTCTGTCTGTCTTGGGGGCAGCTCAGTGGGGATGACTCCTTATACACACGGAGGAAAACAAATGTTTTGTTATAAACAGTTGAAGACTGCCAGACGAACAACAATTTAGGGGGGTTAAGAACTGTTACCTGGCAATCACCTCTGGCTGCAGCCATGAAGAGGTTCTGCTAGATATAACATGTTATATCTGTTAGATATGACACTGGAGAGCCCAGGGGAAACTGGAGAGTCTCAGGGTTTGGACTTCATGGGGTTAAAATGCATTCATTGAAGAAGCAGAGCCTGTTTCCATGACACTTTTGTTTTGTTTTTCGTTTCGCATTGAGTTGATATAAAGTGTGACAGAATTTGATTAGCTTTGAATTTTACAGTTGTTGGTTTGACTACACAGATGTAAAGTGCCATTTGCATTCCTTACCAATCTCCAAGGAACAATCAGGCACGTCAAAACAAGTGACTTTATTGAGCTCACAGATTTTGCAAGCTTTTTTGCCCTATCCTAATAATGAGCAAGTAATTATCAAGGCAGTCAAAGCACAATGAGGTTTTCATGGGAAATGGTGAAATCAAGAGAATTTCCAGCTGAGATGTGATTCTTTTAAGATATTCTAGACTCTGCTTATACTAAGCCACAAAATTAAAGAAAAATTGATTATTCGGGGTCCCAACATAATGATTGAATGAATCTGGGAGGAGACACAAGACATTCTGGCTCTGAAGTCCTCAGGTCCAAGCCTCCAGATTTATCCCATCTTTTTATTATGGCAGTTTAGGGAGCTGGGCTTAATTCCCTGACAAGTAGATTGGCTGTTAAAAAGGATGAAACTTAACACAGATTTCAGGAGTAGCCCCAATTAGTGACCTGACATTTTATACTCCCAGAGCTTCTCCGCACAGAAAAGTTTTAGTGGGGTTTTTTATATCACTCAGATAAAAATTAATCAGAAATTGGTCATCAAGCATGGCCCATGTTAAGCCTGCCCCTGCTCTGGGTAGATATCATAACCCAACAACCTCACTCAGACAGCTTTAGGCTTTAAAGCTTTATCTGAAGTTCGACAAGTTCAGAGAACACTAAGGCCCACTGCTCTTAAGTGTCCAAATGCCAACGATCTCTGTGCAATACATCCTTAAACCAAACATGGGTATAACTTACACTATCGAACGTAATTTTTCTCARGATAATAAGAACACTCTACAATTTTTCACAATTAAGCCAATACATAAATGTTGCTAAAAACTCCCTATATCCCTATTCTCCAAAAAATATTTTTGTGCTGGTACATAGTGCTCTCTGCAGAAATTCAATTAAAAATGGGACATATATCTAGGCTGAATGGGTGACAGATTTGAATGCAAATTCAGCTCTCCAAGAAAACACTTTCCTAAACTAAACCTTCCACACATGTTTGTGTTTCTACTACAGCCGAAATTCAGCAAAGATCTGTGAAGTGCACTGAAATCTGCCCCATCTTTCTCTTGATGAGAAGGAAGTGTAGCAAGAGCACTGCTGTACCCATGGAGGCATCAGGACACAGATATTCAGCATCACATCGTGCTGAAATTGCCCTGGTGCTCTTGCATTAAGGTGTGCTTGTACCACTCCCCTGAGGTCTCAGGTTTGTGCAAGCTATGTCAGCCCCCTTGGCATGATCCAGTGGTGTTGGATGCACAGTAGGGGCAATCTTTATCTGTTGGATACCTTAATTTCTGGAGGAAGTCCAAGGTCGAGTGATGCAGGCTGTTGCTACACTGCCTCCACTGTCTCTCCTTTTTCTGACCCCTCTCCAAGTTTTAACTTTTTAGTCAGTTCTCTGACTGCACTGGGTGATCTCCGTGTCAGCAGAGGGCTGCCATGTGAGGATAATAAGGCTATTCCACAGAAGGACTTTATAGAAAACCTGATCTCTCTGGCATAGGTTAAGGAAATAGTAAAATGACAGGAGAATACAAAAGAAAAATAGAATAGAAAACAGGAACTACAATAGCCTTCTGCTGTATCCACGATAACAAAGCTGCTGTTGACAGGCTTCTCCTAAAGAGCCTCTCTGTGCAGTGTCCAGCATAACTGCACTGCGAGGCCCCAGCACTGCTGAAGGGGTGGCACTATTAGAAACAGTGACTTACAGTCACGGCAAGCCACAGCATAACCTTGTGACAAGTCATTAACTTGTGTCACTACTTTCCTGACAGTGCTTTAGGAGCGAGACACAAATTCCTTCCCTCCCAAAATGCCTTGTATGAACTCAAGACCTTATCTTTTCAGAGAAACCATGAGGAAGTCTGTCTTCTGCCTCTGGTACAAGAAATTATTAGTCTACCAAATCACGTAACTTGCTCCCTTCCTCTGTCTGCTTTTGCCACTGAATGTATAGCAATAAAGGGATCAGAGGGGGAACCTATAAACCTTGGTTTAATGGAAGAAGTTTCTCACTCTGTAAAAGGGCCCATTTGCTATGTCCTCAGATAAACTGAATCAGAAATAATGAACTGAGAGGAGAACTTCCTGGGGTAAGCTCTTGTAAAGTGCACTCCAGGACAAGCTAACGATTTGTTTGCATTGCTCAGGAGAATGAAACAGGATGTTAAAACCTAAAAGGGAGAATAAGAACATAAGATCATGAAGTCTGATTCTATTCTTGCTTTGATGCAGATTTTTTTAAGTGACCCGAGGAAAAATCATCTACCCTCTGGATACTGCACTTTATCCCCACAGAGTACGGGTGACTCTCCTGCCTTGCTGCACAATTGTGCAACCTCTGCATTATTTGAAAAGATCTTGAGACTCTTAAGGTAAAAGGACAAATCTAAAAGTATTTTTAYGCTAAAGAAGAAAAAGAGTAGTAATGAGAACCAAAGCTGAGCCTTGGGGAGTTCTCTCCTATCCCAATAGACCATGTCTGCTTTTAATATCCATTCAGGGAAGAAGGGGTTCAGAGACTTCCCTGCTGTTCTCTTTGGTGTCTCTTTTGTTCTAGGAGGCAGACGTGCAAGCAACTCAATTTTGTCCTTTAGATACCCTGAGAGAGTAATTTGGGCTGAAAATTTCTTTTCACCGTTAGAGACAGAGCAGCACTTTGGCCTTAAATAACCTGACCTACATCAAAATCACACCCTTGACAATCATCAGTGAGACCAGTGATGTGAACAAAATTTTAAAGATGCTAAGATTAAGTTATAGAATGAACCCTATGTACCTGCAGAGAAGCTGTCAGACTTCACCAGGGTATAGAAAGGGCTAATTCCAGGAACAGCTGTACCAGGTGTTTATTTCTGCCCTCGGTTAGTTCACTCAGAGCCCAGCTTGCTTAGCTCTGTGGTCAGTATTACCTTTTCCCAGGCCTCACATCACTGAAATCACAGCTAAGGAGTRAGCTGGGATTTGCCATGCATGAAGGCTGGCACTTTGTTGGGGTTTAGGTTCTACCTGCCACTGCTCCTGGGTCACATGTAACCAAACCARCATCAACAGTTTAGCTTAAACTCCCACCCTCAAATAAACCACCCCCACTCAAGTACAGCAGTACTGAACATCAACTACACAAAAAATAGCTCACTCTGGGCTAACCATTGTGAAGGACCCTGAATCAATGAGGTAGCTCTGCTTAGATCCTCCTTTTAATAAGCTCCCTAAAGAAAGAACCAAGGTTTTTATATTAAAAAAGGAAAATTATACCACGGTAACATACAGACTACCTAATTTTAAGTAGATAAAGTTCATATTGATTATGCCAGAACAAATCATGCAACTTTCCTCATGCCCAGGTGTCATCAGAGCTAGGAACTGTTCCCCAGGCTTGATTTTAAGTAATTGGGCCACTTCCTGGGCTGCAGTAAATTTGACCCAGTGCCTGACAGACCCTGGGAAGGGTCTCTTCTATCACTTTTAAAGCCTGGCTTTCTGCTCTTTTAATGACCTTCACTCCCTTCTTGTCTCTAAGAATCTGCCCTTCAGGAAAAGGCTAATTTTCCCTCCTTTTTGTAGAGTCCTAGCACTCAAATCACATTATTTAAAGAAATTTTGCATAAAATCAGGAACAAAGAAGTCAGGCAAGGTTTTTACACTGCCAGGGAAAGGGTAAAGATGTAGGAGAGATTTGCTTATTCCACAGACAAACCAAGGCACAGTGAGCACATCATGGGCTAACGTTTAAATTTGTCACATAAGCCTGAGAAATCACACATTCTGTTTGTTTTCATGTTATGGTCAGGAGAACAGCACTGATCTTAAACTGCTCTTATATTTCACTTCAGCAGCTGAAGGTAGAAATAAAACCCAACCTAACTTTTCATAATGGATGCTATAAACAAGGCTATAAAAGTCAGAAAACAGTTACTCAGGCATTGAACTACTAATAACAGGAAATAATAATCTTAAAGAAAAGAATTTTCCATGTCCAAGATTCCTGCATGATATAACTCTGAGAAAGACAAGGAGGAGGTGCAGGCATGATGCTTCCTCCATAAGGCCAGGATGAGGACCAGTGTAAGTGACAGAAAGATCAGGGCTCAAAGAGTCACTTGCATCACAGAGGACGCTCAGGCTCCTAAAGAAGCAGCAGAACAACTCCCAGTTTCCAGACCAGAACTGAACATTTTCATACATGAGAGGGTAAATCCCTCATAGCAGTACCAGACTTTCCTATTAGTGCTAACAGAGCAAATTGCAATTCTTGTTCTTGATTTTTCACTGTCCTCTAAATACACTCTTCCCGCTCCCTGCCAGTTCTTCAGCTGCCCCACAGCCACAATGACTTTTGGCTGTCAGCAAATCAGAGGCAGTGTGGGAAGAAAAAAGGAGTGTTATTTCTTCTGATTCATTTACTTGCCYGAGCTGAGACTGTTTTTCAAATAATTTGACTTTGACAAAGGGATGCTGTGTACTCAGAACTGTAAAATGGTTTAGTAAAGACAGAAAAGATGGTCTTGCCCTTTCTGAAGGAAGAGGTTAGAGCAGTGTTCCTTTCTGCCAGTGCTTTGATGAAAAGGAAGGAAGTAGTCTTAGCACACCAGAGCTGGGAACTCCTCATATCCTCTTAACACAGACACTCCTGAATGGCTTATGACACCAAAATCACTGCATATTTTACTGAAATAAATCACAGACTGTTGTAAAGCAGCTTTCTAGTGCTTTGAAAATGTAGAGGTTTAGMCTATTGTTACTGGCCAAAATGTATTAGCCTAAGTAGACCTCGTTAACAGTTTCACAGAAAGTATTTATAGTTAAAATATTTATTTGATAGAGCCCCTTTTTCTTGAAATATACAAATTTTGAAAATTAATGTTTTGACTAGGAATAGGTTGGTTTTATATGTTGAATAATTACTATTTCACAGGCTGAAATACAGCGCTGAATCTTATTAACAAAGTGACTTTCCACACCATCCATTTAAAGTAGTTTGAGGTGATCAAAACAAATGTATCAAAAGATAAGCTTTGTCAAAAGCAAAAGCTTGAAATCTTGTTTCACATAACCATTAAAAGTTTATCTTTTTGCCTGACACATGATAGTTTATCAGACTCTTTAGCACACTGTCTTACTAAATCTTAACATTTTCATGAGGTGGAAAATTTGTTTCTACTTTTGAYGAGCTCCAATTCTCTCACTATTAAAAGAGCAATAACATAATATTGCAGTAAATAATAACAGCACTAATAGGTATAATTTCGGTAGTTTAAATCAGGTGTTTCAGCAAAAAGGAAGAAGAATCYTATCCTGAAGGGTTATTAATTAAGCCATCAAATTATCCCAGGCAAAGATAAAAATGTTTGAAAACAATTGCAACTTTCTATTTGTTTAACAGCTTAAATACTAAATATAGTCTGTGGTCTGAATGTATTTTGAGCCCATGTGAGGAGTTTGGCCTTAATTCCTTCTCTTCCCAACCTGAGATACGGAGACAGAGGTGCAAAGGGAACAAGATTATTGTTGCTGTTCTCAGCTGCCTTGGAGGCAGATGAACCCCAGGGAGGGGTGCAGGGCTGTGGCAAAGCTGGCACAGCTTTTGCTTAGGAGGGCCTGTTCCAAAGATAGCAGAACTGCTCCACAGTCCCCCAAACGCGGCATCTGCAGCATGATTAACATGAGATTCATGTGAGGGCTGAGGGGAGTGGATTCCCACCATACCAAGACTTTTAGGAAAAAAACCCCAAATCATTAAAGACTGCTTTTAGAGAGTAACAAAAATACTAGGTGTGAATGAAAGAAGATAAAGGGCAGAAGTAATACAAGTAATGCACAAAAACATTCATGTTGACCTAYGCAGAAGAATCTCGTATAAATATGAAGTAAGGGATTAAAACAAATTTTTTTAGCACAGCTACTGAGAAATGGTGATTTTTCAGAAGGCAACTCCATGGTTATTCACAGCCTCTATGGCATTCGCTCGTGTCTGGAAAGAACTAAATTTACAAATGACATTTGCATTTGCTAACTCTGGAACTTTGATCTAAAAGTACTGCACCAATACTACATAACAAAAAAATCAACCCATGCAAACACCAGCTAGACAAGAAACAGTCTGTACTTYTCCAAATATATGGGATCAGTGCAATGCTGACCAGCTTATCATACCTACCTCAGTGATCAATACGGTAAACCTAGCAAATCTTGTTTTTAGGATTAGTGAGGCTTCATTCTGTATGTTGTCATGAAAGTAAAGATTGGATCTTTACCCCACTCATAATCTAACAGCTGGATTTGCTTCGAGTACTATTTACACWGAACAGCCCTGCCATGCATAACATGTCTACATTTTGCAAATAAGCAGAGATCAAATTGGCAAACAAGGTGATAATGGAGAAGGTGAGACCACATGAAAGAGTGGGGAAGAAACACAATCTATGTTAAAGCATTTTTTCCTAAGTATAGTTTCCTTCACTTCATACTTTAAGTGGAAATAAGACATAGTGTAAATAGAAAATCARCCTGGAGGGGTAATGGAGACAACTTTACCAAAACAGACAAGCAGAGACACAGGAGCACTTCAAGTGTAAGGCAGAGAACAGAGAAAGAAAGTGGTGTAAGGACCAGGGAAAAAGAATGAGAAGAATGGGATTATGAAGGGCAGAAAACAGAAAAAGGTAATATTTAAGCAAAGACCTATACAGGTACGGCTCAGGGGTTTGGACTTCTGGATTTATTTTACTCTCACTTTTACCTCTGGTGTAAAACAGGGTGAATCAAATAAATTACTRGAATTGCTGGTGAGATACATCCAATGTGAAGAGCACAGGATTGGGCCATGAGTTGTAAAAGAAATCTGAGGCAGGGACCGAAAAGAGATAGCTGGAGTTCTTTAATATCTAGATAGTTTGCTTAAGACTGGAGAACAAGGGAAACAATTAAAAGAAGCGAAGACAAAAGATAAAGAYGACTATCTTTCACACTGAATACACAAATTGTATCCAATACTTCTTTAGGTGATGAAAATGCAAAGCCTGTTAATGTCCTGTCCATTTTACCCTTGGACTGGATTCATCAACAACTCTGCATTTACATYTGATTTTATACCATCAATCTTTCAGCAGTTTATTTCCTACGCAATCAGCGAGACAAGTAAGATTCTGTTTTGGCCTGAACTCCTGATTGTGCTGTGTTAACTGCTGTGATTTTACCTTGCCAGCAAGCCCCCACCGTGAGCTGCATGGCGATGTGCGAGGGGTGGATGGGCCAGTCGTTGGTCACCAGGTACGGCTCRTACGTCGTCCCGTCCATGTACAGCGTCACCACGGGGAACTCCACGTTGACAACGTAGTAGTGCCACTCCTTGTCACAAATCTGGGAGACACAGCAAAATAACAGTCAGCTCTTATGGTGACTGAGTTTTATATCCCACRCGGTTTTTTAAATTGTGTTGTTTCCAAATTGCACTCACAGGAACTAATAATGTTGTGGCAATTTATACATCTCTAACGTTAACAAAAGCTAAAACAATGTTGATAAATACTCCTGGCATATTTGCAAAATATATGCAATAAATAGAGGGTTCTTAAAACACTTTTTGAAAACAAGACATGGATAGAAAATAGAAAAATCAGACAATTTGGTATTTGCTCTGTATTTTCACATTTGCTAAAACACAATATTAGCTTCCCAATATTTATATCTAGTGTTGAGAATGCAAAATTTCATGTAAGAGACATACTTGGGATGTACTGGAATAGTTACCAGGGATCCCTATTAGGTTCAGAATAAGAAAATATACAGCCCTTAGTCACTGGATTGATGAGTTATCACCAATCATTGCCATTATTAACTTTCCACATCACTACTTAGAAAGTCCTGTGCAACCTGCCAGGACCTCTACAGTGCTGAAAGGACCTGGGCTGTGCTCCATGTAACACAGAGAGACCAGCAGTCTGTGTCCCAGCGATATGGGAGGGAACTCACATCTTCTCCACCCTTCATCTTTTGGCCTTGAGCTTTTTCCCAGATGGTGGGAAAAATGAGGATCTTTATGGATTCCCTGATACCCACCAGCTTTGAAAAGCAACGGCCACAGTTACCCCATACTTTCAGGATGACAACTTTAGTGTCAAATCACACATGAATTTCTGAGCTGATAACCAGGGTGCAGTATTCACGCAAGGGCATGGCTCCGCACACAAGATGGAGAAGTGCAAAGCGTTTATTGCACAGGAAAATATTCCCTAAATACCAGCACCCAACAGGATATCACATCATATAAACAGGAAAGATGTTCACCTCAGTGTCCCCCAATCACCTGGGACAGTGCACAGACATTGCCTATTATGGTAACAGGTAAACAATACCCTATAAGGTCACAAACTACAATTATCACATCTCATAGGTCCAGCACTGTCCAGAAACCCACAATCCTCTCTCAGCCCATCCCTGGTGACCTGGATGCACTCCCAGGGTCACCTCTGGGTCCAAGAAAGAGGCTCTCTCTCTCTCYGGCCCTCAGGGCCTATCTCTCTTCCAGCACAYAGTGCACCCCAACACCAGGGATTACTGCAGGATGACCAAATTCATCTTTAGTTCAGAAATGTACAGCTGGATGAACCCATGCCTCTAGAGAAAGAAGCCTGGTGTGCAAATATCAATGTCTGCCCAATTATTTTTTTCTCTTGTTGTATCTTTCAGATTTAAAAGTTGAAAGGAATAAATCACTGCAAACTGGTAGGATGGGTGGGCTGTTTTAAAAACAAAGCAATAGTTACAACATTGGTACTTTCAGTTCTGGAGAGATCCTTGTTTTGATGTATTAAGAAACAGAAGTGCTTGAACGCAGATATCCTTGCTGTTTCACAGAAGCAAGCAGCAAGCAGAAAATGATGTTTAAACATAACACTTTGTCCTTGGCCAGGTTAAGTGCTATCTGGTACAATATCTGCCCTTTGAAAGCAAAAGCTAATGTTTTGTTCCAGCAGACATTTCAACAAGCACTTAATCACTTCTATTTCAAACGGATACATTTATTACTGCAGACATCATAGCTCCACAGCAAGAGAAAAATGCAGAAAGGGGCTGCTGGAGGGAGCCTTCCTTTTGTTAGCAGCAGACAGCACAAATGTTTTCTGAAGGTTAAATGAACTGAAACCAAAATTGAAAGTAAATAAATTGGAAGACTGAAAACTTTACTGAACAAACAGCAACCACCAATAGTATTATGCAGCCCTGTCTTCCAAGGAAAAGCAGCTTGCCAAGCCCCTGACCAGCTCATTASCATGTGATGCATCACAGCCACATGCAGCCGACATTCTATAGAAAACAAAACCTGGTTTTGAGAGACCTTGCATGGCCAAACCTACAGGATTAATACCTGGCACTGTGTGGAGAACCGTTCCACACTATTTCTGTTTTGCCACCCTAACCTGCATCACTCAGGATGCCTCAGGTGCACCCCTGTGAGTGAGCAATCCTCATGTTTAACTAAAGCAAGATTACTTTGACAGAGCAAACCCAAACATTTTGGGGCATTTCATACACAAAGAGCACGATAACGTGTAGCCAGTGTAATTACTCCATTAGGCAGTTACATTTTTCAAAGAAAACGCTTCCTGGAAACACAAAATTTCATAAATCTCACAGTTCAAGTCTCCTGCAGCTGGGCTCAAATGCTTCCAAGAAAAATGCAGACGTCCAACTGTGGACGTCCACACAAAGTACTTAGTAGCTTTTATTTTTTCTTATGCATTCTGGAACATAAGATAATGCAAGTGCAGACAGCTTGGTGAAGTCCTGGAACCATCACTTACATGCATTTCCTTAAATTTCAACACATAAACACAAAAAGCGTTGTTTTGAAGGGAATTTACACACTTAAAGTCTCAGCTCAGTTGTTCCTGAGATTTCAACAGCACGTGTTGGTCATCTTAATTGTCACACGATTTCAATCCAGCTCAGGGACACAGACACGTGTCCATTCYTCCAAATGATCTTTCAGTGTAAAAACAAATATTCTACAGGGAAGCAAAAATTACTTCCAAACTCTGGAATACATCCCAGCCATTCAGCAGCAGRTAGTACTTCATGGCTGGCCATTTCACAAGCATCAAAATAACRAAATAAATAATTGTGGTGTGCAATTTGTAATGCTGTCGTTTCAGACACCTTCTTCGCCTTCTTAACATAGGAAGCCAATTTTTTCCCTGCATGTATTCCACAGTGGCAAYGGAAGGCAATATGAAGCAGTGAAGCCAAGAGAAGAAAATTATAAAATATACTACACTAGCAAATAAAGAAATTTTAATACTCTCAAGTTGGAAATTTATTTAAAAAAACTAATTTAGAAAGCTATTCTAATGAGATAAAATCACAGATGAGTAAGCYGGGCTTTCCAAACCTGCTGGATGGCTTGGTCTAATCACTCTATCACATCAGTCTGCCTCTAAAAAGTATTAATCAAATCACAGTGAATTAAACAGCCTGAAGCCCTGTGCTGATTACAAGCCGTTGCATTGGAATATGCTTTTAAGAAATAGCTGAAAACAGCCTCCATATAAATCTTACAGAATATGTGTCCCAAGCTCTTGGCATCTTCTAATGAAAAACGTCAGATTTTTGTGCTTTATATTRGAATGCTCAGGAAAAGACTGAAACYGAAGTTCTTGGTCTGAGAAGCGTGTGGTGCTTAGAACCAGACTCTGGTGGTCTGCAAAACGCCCCATTGCTCAGCTTTGTCCATACAGGCCTGGCATGCACCTGTGAGAACCTGCAATTTCCAGCTCTTTGAGCTCCCTCGGGTCAGCTGGGGACGCTCCTGGGATGGGGGTCATGCCCCTGCTTGGCTGCACACACAAAGGCAGCCTGTGCTCCCGGGAGTGTCCCAGTGAAGAGCCATCCATTGCARTATTCACACAAGGGCATGGACTCCGCACACAAGATGGAGAAGTGCGAAGCGTTTATTGCGCRCTCAGAATTCCMTAAATACCAGCACCCAACAGGATATCACATCATATAAACAGGAAAGATGTTCACCTCAGTGTCCCCCAATCACCTGGGATAGTGCACAGACRYTGCCTATTATGGTAACAGGTAAACAATACCCTATAAGGTCACAAACTACAATTATCACATCTCATAGGTCCAGCACTGTCCACAAATCCACAACCCTCTCTCAGCCCATCCCTGGTGACCTGGATGCACTCCCAGGGTCACCTCCAGGTCCAAGAAAGAGGCTCTCTCTCCAGCCCTCAGGGCCTGTCTCTTCCAGCACATAGTGCACCCCAACAATCCATGCTCATGCACAATCCTCTGCTGAGCTTCCTGCGTGTCCCTTTAGGGCGATTCCGCAGCCCAGGGAGCCCGAGCAGGCCAACAGCTCTGCACATCCCCTCACTGCTGCTCAGGGCACACCCTTWGGGCTGAGAAAGGCACGTGTCGCTTCCATGTTCTGCTTTGTGTGACTCTGCTGAAGAAGTGCTCTCAGGACRCATTCAAACGTCCTCAACAAAAGGTGGAAGAAGAAAAGGAAAGCAAAGAAAGCTCTCTGCTCACTGCAAATAGCACCACTTACTGCAGCTATGAGACAAAAATCCTTCTGCCTGAGTGGCCTGAACTACTCGTTCAGTTGGTAAAAGTGGTCTGACAACCACTTGTTYGAAGAAAGCATCTTAATCCAAATTTAAAGCCCAGATTTAATGCCAGTGTATTCACTTTTGTATGCCTTTTGTAGCATCTTAACGTGCTCCGAATCCATCACCCCCATCCTTAGTCATCGTTTATTAGAGCACATCTAAAACACTGTGCCTGCTTTGGGCACCTAAATACAAGGAATATTTAGATAAACTGGAATGAATTCAGTGGAGAACCGGCAGAAGGGCCAGCTCTGGCCACGTGAGGAGAGGCCGAGGGAACGGGGCTTGCTCGGCCTGGGGGGAGGCAGCGTTAGGGAAGAACAGCAGCCCCGCAGTGCCAAGGCAGAAGTGACCACAGACAGACTTTTCAAAGTGGACAACTCTGCATTTCTCTGTCAGCTCACTAAAGAAGGCAGGGAATCATACACTTCATGGCATTGGCATTATTCACCCACAGGCCCCAGGTCAACCCTCCTGCCTTGTTCTGAAAGCAGCCAAATGCTTCGTGGCTCTGCTTCAAAGCCTGGCCCCCCACTACCCTGGTGCAGAGAACTGAAAACAGATGAAAATTGGATGGGGAGAGGGGTATTGCTTTGAGTTTAAAAAAATACCATATTTTTCTCTCCATCTCTAAAAAAATCCTTCTGAAAGAGCTTTTTAAAAATGTACAAAGTTTGGCATTGTTCTTTTTCTGTTGGTTCCAATAATTTTGATAGGTTTTTTATATATTTTGAGACAACAAAATATTTTTATTATGCATTTTGGACATATTTTTATAGCACTGAGAGAAAGCACTGCACTGCTTACAAACAGGGAGCTAAAAGGAAGGTTCTGAAGGACTGTTTCATTACACTTTGAATCAGGACCTAAGGAATAGTGCCCCTGCAACAAGGAAGCCTAAAAAAGAAATTAATTTGAAATTGGTTGGCAGTGGATTTCATATAAAATCAAAAAAGTTACATATATTTTCAATTTTTCAAAGAAAAATGTTGTATATTTACATATGTAAATTTAAAAAAAATAAGCATTTTAGGCAGTTGAGTCATTCTGCCCGAGATTGGTGAGGTTTGCATGAAGGCAATTCACAGGTGAGCACAGAGAGCCTTCCTCCTCTCCCACTCTGGGGTTTAACAGGATTGTCTCTGAAATGGGATCTTTAAAGACACTGAATGAGCTTTAATCTGTTACTATAGAAACTCATTTATTATCTTAATTGTTTTCCTAATGTCAGTTCTCATCCACAGGCATCTGCAATTAAGACACGTTAGTTTAAAAGAAGAAAAGGAGATACCTTGGGGCATTGCTGCTGCTATAACTGCTGCTTCCTTTTGATTTCTTCTAATAAATCTTTGCCTCAAATTTCAGTAGCTGAGCTACCTGCAAAAGCTGATTAAGTGGTATAGGAAAATAAGTTACACAGTTGACTTTTTGAGCTCTTTTTCTCATTGTCTATAAGCACTTTTTAAAAAATTTTATTTTATTATCCCTATGCCACCAGGAACAGAAGGTAACACTGCTAAAAATGTCCTGGTGGAGATCTCAGGTGTGTAATTCAGTATGCAGATATTCAGCATGAGGGATAGCATTGCTTCACTGGGTACCTGGTGCCTTTCTGTTTTCTACTACAATGAAGAAAAATCTGTTTCTGCTGTGAATATGTGATTTTATGGTAAAAGCCTGCTTTTGTGGGAATCAACAGATAGGCACTTGAAATCGGCTTTGTGCTACAGTACAGTCTGTCAGCATATTCATTTTGGGGAAGAGCTTTTGGAAACAAACAAAAGCAAAGTGCAAACACTGACTAATCAAATCCATTCAGTCTCATTAATTGCTGTATCTCRTAGCATTTTTTATTCTACCTCAGTAACAGGCTCTGCATGAGGACATATTTGTCCTCATGTGTTGGCTTTACTCAACCTATTGCTTCACTGGAAATGATTAAAACGTCTCTGGGAAAGGGTTTGGATATTCTTGACTGCTAAGTGAAGGTATGCAGATTGCAAATAGGTCTCCAATATCTCCAYGACCTCTTCAGAAAACTTTAAATAAAGCTCTAAAATATTCATATTATGCACCAGGGCTTTTTTTTAAAAATACTCTCTTTGTGTGTGTTCTACATTTCTCCTTCAGCAGCTCCTTCACAAGACACTTTTTCCCCTCATCTGGAAAATCAATATACCCTGTCTCTGCAGTGCCAATAGATACAGTATGGAAGCAGTAATTAAGGCAGGATGGAAGGAAAATATACTGCATATGGGAAAAGGAGGCAGTGATACACACTCCCACAGTTAAATTTACAGGTGATACACTGAAAAACACCATCACAATCTACCAAAGCACTGTTTTGCCCATAAGAATACTGCTGCACACGTAACCCACACGCAAATCTTGTAGCTTGAACCTCAGCCTGCACAGCCCTGCTCAAAAGTGATCACAGAGTCTCCCTGACAAAGCTGCTGAATTCTGACAGCTGGTGGCTGGCAGTGAAGGAAAAAAGCCAACCAGCCAGACTGCTTTGSTCTGGACCAGCTTGTCTGCTTTTGAGACTGCAGCATCACCACTCTTCCAAGTGTCAGCAGTAGTGGCTGTAGGATGGATGGAGTAACTGGTACTCCTTGGTGAGGAAGCTTTTCCACAGCTATCAGAGCTGTATCAGAACTTGGATGTCTCTAGTACAGATGCTGATGTGATGCTACAGCTTTTGTACAGGGAGTTAATTTGGAAAATTAAATAACCATTCTTCTACAGGTGCATTTGTAAAGGACTGGGTGTGATCAGTCCTAGAATAAAGGAGATGAGCACTGTGAAAATGAATCCCTTCTTTCTGGAACCTCAGCTAAGTATCAGAAGAACATTACCCAGAGAAGGAAGCAAAAGAGACTTCCCTGCTCCTCATGGAAGTCTCAAGCAAGTTACTGCTTCCTCACAGGACTTTGGGTGACGAATCTGGAAACAGTTTGCATTTCCTACCCTGGCTGCATGGAGGAAAGGAAGAGAATCCTCTTGTGATTATCCTGAGGTGGGTAGAGCCACAGGGATGCCATTCTCAAGGCTCTGCTGGCAGTGGCTCAAGCCCCAGCCCCTGCATGAGGCACCAGTGACATTCCACTGTGAAACCCAAGCAGCTCCCTTCAGGTGTCCCTGCACTGACACCTTGTTCAGAAAGCTGAGCAAAGCAGAAGGGGTTTTCCACAATTGTGTATTTTGAAACAAACTGGAGGTGAAGGACTGGGAAGCACTTCCCTGCCCTTATAATCTCACTAATTGAAAGGATAATGCAGCTTCATGCTGATTGATTTAAAATTAGAGCTTGTGTACCTTATAAAAGAATTGTTCCTTCAATATGAACTATTTGGTTGAATAGCTTAGAAAACTGTTCATTAGAAAAACCTGCTGGAATTTCTTGTGTACCTGCTCAAGCGAATGCTTCATGCAAATAAACACATATCTAATCACAGTCTTTCYAAACTGACATTTTCAACTATTTACTCACGGTCTAGTACATATTTTGTTCTTCTGCTTAATGTTTATATGACTTAGACATTTACTTTCACTTAAAAAACCCCAGACAGAATAGACTGTTCAGGAAAGATCCCTAAGATTTGATATTTTTAARTAAATATGGATAGAATATTTTGTTAGAATACCTTGAGCCCTACAATTTATTATGCAATATGGTTTATTTACCATGTCAAACAGAACTGTGATGTCCATTAAATCACTCAGAAAATTTGGTGAGGAAAGTTCCATCTTTTAACCTTTTTTCTCTTGAGAAATACCCCAACAATACCAATTCATCCAAACTAATTCCTGAAATACATTTATACAGCATGTTTGCCAAGTATTTTTCTTTATAGCTAATGATGTTCCCATAGGAAATGCCTTGTTGTATTTTATGAGAAATTCTTCTTTACTTTGTAGTGACAAATAAAAGTAATTATTTTATTCCCTCCTCAGACATTTCCCCTCCACGTCCAACAAAAGAAYGCAGAAGGAAGAGCAAGCACCTAAAACAGGTGAGTCTGTGTTTAGCACCAGACTTACAGATGTAAGGCATGTTTCAATCTTTGATTTTCCTGAGATTAAAAACCTGAATCTTGCAGAACTCTGCAGTGTGTTTTATTTGGAGGTTGACTGCAACAGCCAATGTCTTTCATCTCAAAACAGAAGGTGAACACAGACACTGCAAGTCACCCTGTGGCAACTGGGGCAAATTTCTCATTACTGTGAGTTAGTTTTATTCTGGTTTGGGTATCACRGATCACGGAATCACACAGAATCACCAGGTTGGAAGAGACCTCTAAGATCACCGAGTCCAACCCCTGCCCTAACACCACCTCCACTAAACCACGGCACCGAGTGCCACATCCAATCTTTTTTTAAACACATCCAGGGATGGTGACTCCACCACCTCCCCAGGCAGACAATTCCAGTACTTCATCCTCAGTTTAAAAGAGCTAAGTATACAAATCTGACTGCGAGTTTTCCAAGATTTATTATCTGGCTTTGTCTAAGCTCCCTGCCCCATATGCTGGAGAGAGGATGTTAATTGTGGCACTGACCTCCCTGTTAGCCAGAGTGTCCTCCCCTCCCTGTGCTGCGGGCGTTCTGCCAGGCAGAGCAGATCACTGCCTTGCATCTCAGCATCCCCTGCCCCTTTTGGAATCATGATATCCACTCTATTATTCCAGCATTTAATGAAGCCAACTTCATTCCAACCACATACAACATTTGAGTCATCTGCAATGAACCTTCAGTGTGCAAAACCAGAAAGGATTTAAGAAATCTCAGGGTAAACCTCTATTCATTAACTGTAGAAAAAGAAAGGACAGGGAATGAAATAATAATCAAAGACATCTCTTAGCTTCTTATTCTGCAGCCTGCTGATAAGATCTTGCATGACCTCAGTGCTGGCCCYTTCCCATCAGAAACCACTCTCATTTGAAATTTATCTGGCTGTTCACCTGCACAGATTCTTCTCCTGTCTTACTATTAGAAGAGACTCGACAACTCTGTTCCATACCTGAAGACTTTTACGTTACTGTAAGATGGAGAGATGGTAAAAACAATTCACTGGAGCAGTCCTTTGCAGCTTTTAGTGGCACATTTATACATATGAATGTATGAGATACCTAAATATGCATGTGCATACATCCACACAAACTCTGGAGTTTTTTAATTACAACCTAGAGTGAAACATTTGGAAACGGGGTTGTAGAACAGTTACGCATTCCTAAAGTTTTAAAGTAAAAAGGGAACACTGTTTTTAGAAAGGCAACATGGTATAATCACTGAAATGAATAAACTCCAAACAGCTCATATCAATGTGAATATTTTCTTAGACCAACTTGTAATATTCTACCAGTTGTAAATGTTCTAGTTGTAAAGACTTCAGGGTACATTCAACAGCTCCTATCGGAATAAATTGATTTAAAAACTGTTAAAGAAAGAGAAATTATCAGAGCATACAAAGATAAAAAACATTTTCAGAAACTAAGTATTTAATAACRGAGTTGGACTGAAATTGAAACTAAACTATTGAAGTGATACACAGCTAATGAAAACTGACACCTGTTAATTCTACTGTTAAAGTTATAATTGATATTCCTTCAGCTACCGAATAACAAAGTCTTAGTAGGTAATAGAAGGGAAAATAATTTATATAAACTGTTATAAGGGTCCCATAAAGGAATTTTCATGGGATTCGGATGGATGTTGGTTATTCTTCACCAGTAAGGAAATTTTTCCTGGCCATTAATCTCTCTCTTCCTCTCTCTGCCTCAYGTGAATAAGCCCAGTTAACATTATTTGAGTGTGGTGCTCTGGATTGGGCCATGCCTCTTTCCAGGCTTTCTAGGCTGAGGGCTGGTCTGCAAAGGAGAGTTATAATGGGAGCAGGGCAGTGGCCTCCTGTTTCAGAAGCAATATTCCCTTCTGAAGCTGTCAGAAACTGATACCCAATGAAGGGAGCAGCACTGCTGCCAGCAGAAGTGAGACAGCCAGGAGAAGAGCAGACCACTTAAAATGTTTTCCAGGTTTCTCTACTGTTGTTTAAAAAGATAAATAACAAACCAAGTAATTTCTATTTTATCTGCTCTTTGTTCTTACAATATTTCACTACCTGTAACAGGAAGCTTTACTGAACAGTAACTCATCCTGGTAGTATTATTTCCCTTTTTTCCTTTCTTAAAAAATTCCCTTTATTTTTCTATTAATTGACATCAGTTGATCACAAATTAACAAAAGGCAGAAAAGTCCCCTGATGTCAGGGTACAAAAATAAAACCATTACGGATAATGCAAAGAACTCTGCTTCAGAGATGCAGCATGGCCACTGCCAGCTTGGATTTGCCCTTGGAATTCTAAGGCTGAGGAGAGCAGGAAAAGCAAGGGAAGAGAGAGGCACTGTACCTCCCACCACGGATGCTGCAGCTTGTCAGGCTCAATAAAATACTGCCTTGCTCCTATCGGGGTGGAAAACTGCTCCTATCTAAATGGAAAGAATGATCAATACTCCGAGATGAATGCACTTTCTCCCTAGTAATGAAACAGGGGGACATTTTTTTTACATCAACTTGAATCAACTGAATTCTGAGGAATAAAAAGATCAACCAAAAATCTTAGCCAGAATAAACACTACAAGTTTAATTTCCTGCCTCCCAATTTAAAGGGCTTCTATGATCTACACTGTGATTTGTCAGTAKAAATTTTCTGTTAAGTATCTCTTTAAACTCCAGAAGCTACTATAAATGTTATATACCCAAATGTATATGTATATGATCACAGATGAAAAAATGCAAAGACTTGGGGAGATCACATCTTTGGGAATTATTTACAAACAGAACACGTTTACCACTCAGCAAATAAGAATAATATTAAGGAGAACTACGAAACCCACCAGATCCTTTGAGCTCCTACCTAACTGAAACAGCCCAAATACCTCCTTTGTTTCCTAATCTGAGACCTGATTGACATTATCTCTTGAAGTGTTCAATTAATTTTTTGAATTTCRACTATCAATGCATCTATAAAGCATGAAACTGCTTTATTTCCAAATGGTACCCGTTATGTTCCTGAGTGCATCACTGGGAAGGGAGCAGAGATTAGGGATGTTTTCATGTACACTGAGGCCCAAATTGTGTTAGTCTTGTTTTCTTGCATTATTAATGTCCTTTCCAAAACCAAAAAGGTGTGGGCTTTTGAACAACCTGACTTCAAAGAGAGCTGAAATGAGCTTTTGGTCTGTGAGTTTGTTCCCTCCTCAAGACAGCACACAYAGAATTCTACTTCATTTCACACTCATGAGGCCTCATCATTCATCTTTGAATCTTATCTGGAATTTAAATCACTTTCTCTCATCTCCAGGATCTGCCTGCTTCTTAGGTGACACATGCAGGGATTCTGCCTGTTAGATATTTCTGTTAAGAGATTTGCAACGAACTTATTTTTCACTCTTTGGAGGGCTCTGTCTGCAAATGGAATTGTGGTCATAAACGAAATGAAATGCCCATTTAACACRCCTCCTGAAACACACATTATTTGCTAGAAAACCAAGCAAATACTTTTCGCTTATTAATAAGACTTAATCAAAACATAGACTTAATTAAAAAAAAAAAGACTRTAAGTGTTAATACAAAACGAGCCCTGCTACTGTTTGCCATTACCTCTCAAATATTAATATACAAGGGTTTTATTCAGTTTGCTTTCTAGAAACCTGGCTGAAATGCTAATACTCAAAGGTTACATTTGAGTCAGGCATCTTGACTGCCTGCTGCTCCAAGGACTGAGACAACTGAGAGTCCTGGCCACGCTCCTGAAGGGTACTCAGTAACTGAGGATTTTTTTCTCTCTGAGCATAAGGAGGTTGCATGAAGAAAAAGGAGGCTGTCACTGTTCAAAGCAGGATGATACATCCTTCCCTTGCTGCTGGTGTCTGAACAAATACAACACTTGGTTCAGGCAGCTTTTAGGATGTTATAAAGGTACAAAGAGTGTGATTAATGCAAACTAGACCCCAGAGACAAAGAAAACAGGGTAGCTGGGACTTGTTTGCTTTGGAGGGCAAACACTTGTGCTCAGCCCTGAAAACACCTCCTGAAGGGAGCTCCTGTCTCCTCCCTCTCACACAGTCCCACCTACTCACATCGCTCCCTTTGTCAGACCAAAGGACTACACTCCCCTATCGATTCACATTCCACAGCAAGCGTTATGTGCTGGCATTAATTCATTAAATAAACATCCAGACTTGATGCCTCAGCTCTCAGCTGCCATCTGGGAAACACTGCGATTCTCAGTCTGCACACAGAAGAAAGCCCACCTGGATACTGCCTGGGGCTGCAGACCTGTCCTTTGCTGGCTCTTTGAAGGCTTCCCATCACCCGGCAAATCCCTCTTCAAAGGCTCTGATTTCTAAAGGAAGTGCTGAGACTGCTTGCAAGGGTTGCTTTAAACGTGCTCAGCAAAGGCAGATAGAGCTGACACGGGTGTTAAACACCTTTCACAATTTCCACGTTTTGGGAGAGGCGATTTACTTGAAAGATTATTTGCTCTGTTGAAGGTGCACAGTGCAAATCGGGGATGAAAGAATCCCTGCTCGTACACAACTCTCACACTGAATTGAGAGGATCTCTCCGGGGAACCACGGGGTGAATTCACGTGCAGCCCAGAGCCCACTGCTCTGGCAGGTCTGGATACTGCAGCAGTCTGAGCTGGAGGCAGCTACAGCAGCACAAAGGCACAGCAGAAATTGGTGCTCCTTCCCCATACAGATTAGTCTTGGATTTACTTCAGTTCCAGCAGGCAATTAGGACATAATGCAGGGAAAAGCAAATGCTATTTTGTTTTTAATGCGGCTAAAAGGTGGCAATGAGTCATACTTGGCTACCTTAATAATTTCTGTAAAGTGAAGAATGGCTGTGTGTCCGTGCTTCTGTATTTATACATAGAGATAAGTCAGGAAATTAAACAACCCAAATATTATGCATAGTCTCTTTAGCGAAATGGGGACTGCTGGGACTTTAATTACAGAGCTGGCATTTTGCAGACAGGCTGATTATATGTTATATACCATAGGAAGGTAATTAGTTATCAGCTGTATTTGTGACTTTGCCAGAGAATGCTGTTGTTTAGTCAATATGCAGCTTGCTTTTWGCACTAATCATGATCATGTGCTTAGTGCTTTTATGGGAGGAAACAAGTCAGCATTGAGGGTCTTCATCCCAGAATAGTTCTGGGCTGACATTAGAGACATGAAACAAATAGACTGTGGCAAGACATTTTCAATATCGGTGTTGCACAAGCCCTTAAAGTTTTATGGATCTCATTAAAGTAATTGTTTAAAGGCTCAAACATTTATTCACAATTGAGCTGTCTGGAATTTTCCCAGTGAAACAYTGTTTTGCGGATTGGTAAATGGGTGCTGAAACTACTATTGTTAGAAATAGGAAAACAAGTTCTTCAGGTAAAAAGAAAAAAACCCACCGAAAAATATGCCTTTTTAGTTTTGCCAAATAGGTCAGGTGTTTGCTTTCAAAACTATAAATAACTTAAAGAAAAAAAATCTGATTATTAAGGACAAAAATCCCAATATGCTCCCCTAAAGTATGTAATAACAGACCCAGACCAAATCATATGGAAGTCTTACATGACATGAAACAACTGTAACTGCAGAAATAAAGGTAATAGGTGAACTGTCTGCCAGCTGAGAGCTGTGTATTTCTGAAATCCAAACACAATTAGTCCATTTGGGATAGAAAGAGGTGGTCAAGGAAAGCAAGAGCAGTTCTGCAAGGAATCCAAGTATGACATTCAGCAACRTCTCATTACCTGAAGGAAAGTGGACATTTCCTGTCACCTCTRCACACACAGGACTATGGTCTCCTAYTGCACACTCGAGAGTCAGATTAATAACATGATTTTATGTTTGAATTGTAATACACTTAACTGGGATCCCAGCTCTCCTTCTATTTACATTAGCTGAGCACTGCGTGATGATAAGTTACTGCAAGAATTTTCATTAAATCAGCCACATTTGGTTAAATATTCATCATACGGAAAATGAAGGCTGAATTTGAAATCAGGGTCTCTGTGCTGGCCATGGAATTACAGCAAACCCTCACTCGGGAGCGCATCCAAATCCAGGGATGTTGGCAGAGGTGCCTCAGGGAGAGAGGGCATGAGGCCACTTAGGAAAGAATAAAAAATGCCATGCAGGCAATTACAGCAACAGTAAATTACTCTGAACAGGTTTGAGTCCACAGGTTAATTGGAGTAAACAAACTGGAAGGGATAAGACTGAATCAGTAATAAAAGAATCACTACAAGATTGGAAAATAACTTAGTGAGACCCTGGACTCTGAGTGACTGCTTGAAAAAATGCAGTAAAATTCTGGAGTGTCTGCAATGCCATTAATTGTCCATTTGGAAGAACACTAGAGCAGGGGTAAGAAGATCTGTGCAATATCAATCTGCAGCTTTTTTTCTGTTTTCAAGCAGTTGTAAATAAATTAGAAATAGGAACTTAACTGGCTACTGTGAGGATATTTAAAAATTGGAAGATTTGTTATAATACTCTGCTAGAACTCTGTGCAACTTCTATGGCCTAGTGATGCTTCTTTTGGGAAATTTGCTTGCTGATGGAGGTTTGTTATGACTTTAATATGCAATTACTTAAAAAACCCCTAATACTAAAAAGCACCACAGCTATCAATAATACCAAAGAATACCAGGAACTTTCCTGAAATTATGATTCAATAAACTTACAATTTCTAACATTAAAGTTGCACTTAGAATTTCATTTGAAAACAATTTCTGCTAATGGAAAATTTAAGTGAGGAGACTGCTTTTGCCTGCCCAGGAAGTTTCTGTAGCGTTCATTGCCTGCTTATAAAGAATACACAACTCTGAAGTAAAAAAAGCTTTCAAGACATGAAATTATTCATAAGGATTTCCATTTTCTAGCCAGCACTAGTCCTGCTAGAAAACTATAAATGGATTCACAATTATCTGTAACCCAATCAGGTCGTAATAGCTAATGAGAGAATGGTTAATGTTAAATTTTGAAGTTATCCTGGCTCTGCCATGCTCTGGCAAAGCTCACGGATCCAAGCACAGCTCAAAGACTACATTTTTAATTGGTGGCATTGAACTGAAAACCTGCACAGCTACCCTGATCTTATTTAACAGCTGCTGATTCTCCTTTATTCTTACACAGTGAATATCCATTTGGTAAGGAAGCAAAGGTCTGGAATCTTGGCCAGGGCAGATTCACACCAGTGGAAGCACTGGCTCATCAGCTCTGCAGATGCCTAATGCAGCCCTCAGGAATTTTTTACTTTCTGCAGCACATAAACACACTAATAACATAAAAGTTCAATATGGCCAATAGATATCAATTCTTCTGAAAGCCTGGTGAATGCAAAAATTGTTTTTTAAATCTATGTCTTAAGACAGTCAATATCTTTAAAAACATAGAGCTCTTTACGAAAAGTGAAATTGATCTTTCTTCAAATTCATGTAAATCACGCATTTGGTTTACCCACCACAGTCATTCCTAATACATCCCAGGAGCTCTGTAAATAAGAATATTGATTTTGATGACCTAGGGAGGTGGTACAGTGAGAACTGACAAATCCACAGTACAGCTAAATGACTCCTACAGTCTTAGGTGGGGAGCTGTTTATACGACTACTTTCGCATGACAAATGACTGATGTAAGTTTTATTAAACCACTAGCAACCATAATAATATATATTTTAGAATATTAGGCATTACTTAGAGAGTAATAGGTAAAGCTGGAAGGAAATTTAAGGGGATCTATAAAGTGCATCTCTCTCTGTGCCAAGGTTGCACCATGTACACCCACTACGATTTCAACAATAAATATAAGAAAATAAGATGTACTGGGTAAAGTATAGAAAGGGAAGATTAGGAGATCAAGTTCTTATTTGGTGCAAGTAAATAACTGCATTAGAAAATGCAGCTTTCAAATAAGAATCATTCTATTTAAGGTACATTCACTTGTGGCAGTGACACAGGACACTTCGCTGCAGTGGCAGCAAGAGTTTGCAAACTGATTTGTATGCAAGCTGTGAGCTGCTTTTGTAGCCTTGAAACTCGTAATGTGTAATACTGATTTTCACAATGGGTTTCAAAAATATGGATGGCTTAATTACAACTTTAAATAATGAAATTGCTTAATCATGCTGACAGATAAAGCACCTGAAAAGCCTGATTATGTAGTGTAGCTGCAGCCTGTCTTTGTGCTGTCATGCTGTAACTTCCAGGTGTCTTAGTAAATTAGATCAGTAGTTCATTGATGATGAAATAATTCTATTATACTCCACCTTTCTTGTTGCTAAATTGCATCAAGCAAATATGTCAGTTCAGTAACACTTGATGACTGCAGTTAGGCAGCACCCTGTGTTTAATTAGTTTCTAGCTGCAGAACTAGAAAGCTGCTCGGTTTTGCATTTTTATATAATTTTTCATCATGTGCTTGAACATATGCCTTTCTAGGCTTTGACATTGTYAAGAGACTACCCAGATGTTAAAGTAAATCAGTGGAAAAACACCACCATACTTTCTTCCTGAACTGCAGACGTCCAGAAACCCCGGCTCCAAGGCCGGAATAAACAGTTCATACATGTGGATAAATTACATTTATTAACAACACAACCTCTTTGTCTCCTAAGCTGCCTTTGGAAGGATAAAGATGTCAGTCCTACCTTTGTGAAATGCTCTCGACACCACCTGAGTGCTCCAAAGCCAACCTGCTTTTCTTGTAAGATAAACAACAGAGGGGCCTCAGGAAATTGCCCAAGATCCTGAACATTTTTCCAAAACAGTTTGTGCATGTGTTGTACAAATTCTGGTGGCACAAGTGATAAATCACAGACAGTGTAAAATAGAAATATTAGAAATAGCTGACAAATAAAGCAAATATGACTGTTCACCTTCAAATCATAATTTGATTGGGAATTTCCGTTTTAGGCTTTAAATTTCTCGAGTTCCCAGAGTACTGTAGAACCAGGGCATTAACAGACACTTTAATCCAGTCTGTTTAGGTGTATTAATAACTCCATATCAAGGTAGTCTCTAAGAAATGAAATTATTTTGAGGGCCTTCCCACAGTATGCTTTAAGAAGGTTATAGCTTTTATTATTTCATGGTGCTGTAGACAGTTTTAAATCCCTTTTATTCTATGCAGAATTTCCTTCCTTTCTTTTTCTTGCTTTGATTGAGAAATGGGCGTCTTAGGCTAAAGGACTAAATGGTGTTTGCAACAGTTCTGACTTGCCTTGGGAACGATCATAACTACATATGGGAAAAACAGTTGCCCATATAAGACCCAAAGGACAACACATAACAGGGATCATTTCAGAAGGGTCAATCCAGCTCATTCAAAGTCTTTGGGAACAGTAGCTGAGCAAGAACAGGTGTGAAAATCCCATACCAGTGTAATAAAGCTGTAATAGAACAGGCCAGAAAACTGCAAAATGTAGAGTAGAAATATGCAAAAAAATGTCCAAATAATTTCAAGCAAATGCAAATAGAGAAGTTACAAAATACTGAGCTTGGTCGCTCCTTAAGGCCCTAGAAGTTTTACAGGAGCACAGAGCAGTCACTGCGTTTCACACCGAGCTGCACTGCAGAAATCAGAAATGCACAAACCCACACCAGTTTGTAGGGAATACTTCAGAGGTGGCCCAAGGGAACTTCTGTATGTCATAAAGCAAGTTCTGGACAGCCAYCGTGATTGGTTTGTCAAGATTTTGTTGTTATCAGTGATAGAGCAGTTGCATTAAAAACGTATATTAAACAAGCTTCTTTCAGTTGGGATCTCAAAGAATATTTTTGGCATTTCTCATCACTGGTGACTCATCCTTGTGCTACCAAAAACTGTTTTGAAGCAAGACGCTGAATAAATATTTGTCAAAATAGCATTTAAAGATGGAAAGTGGCAATAAAGCGTGTCAGAATAGACAGGGGCTGTAATGGAAGGCACTTGAGGTGCCAGGGATGCTGCAAAGACTTTTTAAGTCGTGGAATTATTTCATCTCTGTTGCAGAATTAGTGAGATTCATTTATCATTTATCTCTTACTGGCTCTGTAGGAAAACACCTCACTGATTTCTTTCTGCAGTTTCATTAGACGTGTATGCACAAAGCAGTGCAGGCCTGCATACCAATTTCTAAAGTAAGTGTTTGAGAGCATAAGAAACTCTTTTGAGTGTCAAGTAATAAACAACTAAACTCCATCATAAAAAAAAAAAGTTAACTTCAAAGAGAGCATCATGTTGGAAAGGATGGGACTGGCAAGCCTGAGGGCTTTTACCTAGAGGAGAAATTTCATGCACAGAGATGATGGAAACTTGCAGTATCCTGTCTCTCTGTGTACGCTCAACCCTCTAGGACTGAGATTATTGTGTACTTTCCATAAGTATTCACTGGTTTTCTCTCTCTCTGAATCTCTCAAGAGGGAGGCCACTCACACTTTTCGTTGTATGAAGGGTGCTCTTCTCAAAACTGAATGCACGCAAATAACAATTCTAAACAACGTCTAACATCCAGCATAAAAGAACAACTTCCAAGCATAAATCCTGTTATTTAATGGAAATATCTAATTTAACCATAAAAAAAAAAAAAGAGTCTAGATACCAAATCAATTTCACTTTACCCTCTAATCATGGAACATAAATTCCTTCAAAAGGCAGTTCCTGCTCTACCACGTCCTTGTGCAGGACYTTATTTTAAAAAAGGAGCTGGGGGTGAAGGGTTTGACTGGGCAGGACTGCTTTCTCCAGGGGGACGCCCCTGGTGTGTGTGTGTGTGTGGCCAGTGAAGGGGTGAAATGCAAACCAAGGCCTTGCCTTGATCCTTCAGCAGCTCCGTGCCCACACAGACAAAATGCACCACATTTAGATTTAGATGCACCACCTTTACCTCTCRTTCCTGTTAGAAAAGGAATTGTTTGCAGCTTTTCCACAATGAAAAGCACTGCAGGTTAATTTTGGATTATTCAAAGCAATTTATCTCATCTTAGTAAAGAAACAGTAACTTTCTGCATGTTTATCTGGTTTTGCTGACTTAGAACGACTCCAGATCATGCAGTGCATTCCCTGTTTTTAATGAGATCAATATCAATTTTTCCCGTGGGGTGGAGACTCTTTGCAGAATGATAACATCCTGAAAATAATGTTGCACTGTGAATAAAGTACACGAAAAAATTGTTCATCCCTGGCTCAGAGACCTTTTCCCACTAAAAAAAGTGTTCCTATCCTATTGATTTAGGAGAAGGAGAAACACCTTTTGGCTTGACTGTCCTCATATTTGTATGGGAAGTGTAATACCTGTGCTGAACAGAGTGCAAAATACACTGTCCTATTTAATGTTCTGTATTCCACTGCCACCAAGGGCTTGAATGCCTTGGTTCATCATTCAAACTGTAATTTTAGTTTGGTTTGCAGCTTTCTAAGAAAGTCAAAGAAACAGTTTTAATATTTTATATGTTATTCTTAAATGGCCCAAATGCATGTTTGGCTAACTAAATAATTCACTTAAAATCACACCTATGTTCCTATCCATCTGAGACAATTAGATGATGATTTAGGTGCCTTTTACTGACTTTGGCAACAAAACTTTTTGTAATAGGGTTTAAAAAGTGTCTAATAGTTAAAGTATGAGAAAAGAAATGACAAAAATTTGACAAACACGTCGTGATACTCAATTGAAACTTTTGAATGGGAAACTCAGAAAAAAGGTCAGGATTCTGAAACAAAGGAAACACCTAGGCTTACAAGGAAATGAGAATAAGTAAAAGGAAGGAACTTCCTCTACCTGGGCATCTAYTGCAGTTTTTATTACCCAGCATTACAGACTTGACACTGATTTTTTAACTTTGCTCTTTCCATTCCTTTACTTCCAAATTACTGCTAATGGATTCTCTCCCAACTAAGACACTTAATTTGCAAAAGGATGAAAGTGGGGAAAATCCCAAACTATCTACATTTCTTTTTTSCCATGTTTCTCAGAAATAACAAGGATGCCTTCAGTGTAAAGTCTGTTACCTCTGATCATTAACACCTTCTGCAGAGGTCTTAGCAGGTCGCTGGTACAGGCACGTCTGCCCAGGGCTGTGGCACTCTCAGGTCATGGATCAGTACAGGAAGTGAAAAATTCACCTGGCAAAGGCCATTAATGTAACAAACAGGGCTAAATAAACTGAAAGCCATACTGGAAATAAATCCTTAGGGTTATGAACTGACTTAAAGGCACAAATCTTCCCAGAGCTGACTTGGCAGACACGGTCATGTGGAGGTTCCAGACACTTTTTATGCAAGGCTGTTATGGTGTCAAGAGGCTTCAGATGCACTCAGGTGCARCTGTATAAAATGTTCTGTGGATCCCTGTATCCAGACAAGGATGGAGCCTGCAGCTAAGATGTGTGCCATGCTCACCCACCACAGAAATGAGATCTAGAAAATTAAATTAAACCTGGAATGACAATAAGCTCACATTCCTGGTCAGTGCCTTGAAAGAATGAGGAGTCTTGTGGAGTAGATAGAGCCCAGAGCAGCTGGTATCATAAATTTTACTGTTCCACAGTGAGAATGATAAATGATTTCACCAGTTCAAGCTTCACCCTCTTCCAAGGTCACTGGATTCCTCTCAGCAAAAACAATCTCTGCATTGTTGCACTCATAAAAYGAGCTCAGCAATAAAGTGCTCTGCCACATTTTACTCCGCTCTGGCTGTGCTTGGGACCAAGCCCTGGAGGGTCCTGCAGAGTCATCCCTGCACTGTCCTGTCTGCAGCGTCCTGTCCCACAGTGCAGACAGGGGGAACAGGGACAGCAGCTGGGCACAGCTCACTTCCCAGGCTTAACAGAACAAAAACAACCACAAGGAAGCGCAGGGTATGCCACTACAGAATGAACTGCTCTGGAGGTGAGATGCCCAGGGGTAYTTCAGTGTCTAAATATGCAAATAATCAACTTAATCTTCTTCTGAAAGTCTAGCCCAACTTCTTTTCATATTGAGTAGGACCCTAACTTGTTTTAKGATGTGGTTTTAAAATATCCTGTGCTTTCTAAGGTGGACCACTCTGGGTATACAGTTAGAAGAAGGCATCATTTTACTACATTATAGTGAAAATGTCTCACTGCCTTGTCTTCAAAACCATGCAAGTTCCTTCCCAGCCCATTATTCACATACGTTTTATTTTCAGTTTCTTTTAATTTACTCTACCATATAGGCCAGATGGAGCACGAAGAAGAGATAAAGCAGCAATTTTTATGAGGTCCCTTCATGACGAAACTTACAACAGTATCACCATGACAATATAAATTTATCTTCATGGAAGTCTGGGCACACAACCCATAACAAACTTTATTTATACTTTAATCTTACTTTCTTTTTCAGCTATAAACAACAGCTGAAAATATACTGTGGAAATCAATTGACAGCAGCCAAATGAAAGGAAATGAATCAAGTGACCTAAAAAAATATTTTCTGTCCCTAGTTTCCATCATGTAGGAGTTTTCAGTAGTAGTTAGGAAGGTTCATGGCCAAGTTACAAGAGTTACACATACCAATTTCATTTACTGAGAGGACACTGGCTCTCTCTCATTGTAAGGACACAGAAGCTGGCTGCACTCAATTTTCAAAATCAAAATACTTCCCACAAACTTTTCATTATCATTAATTTAGATGCTTAGTACAGAGTTTAGAAAGACAAATGCATCTTCAGCACTCAGAACAGCCTTATCTGAGGTGATATCAGTTACTCCTGACTTGCAACCTTCAATATGATTTAATTTAAATTTGTTTTGAGACACTGTAAGATTTCATATCAAGTACAGCAGAAACTGATTCCAGACTGGTTAACRTGCATGCAAAGCAAGTGCTATGACCACCACAGGCTTTCTTACCACACTCATCTGATAAACACGATGGAGATCTCATTTTTATATGCATTTAGAAGGTGAATTAGAAAAGTAAACATTCCTATAGCTACATCTTCAATAGCATAGTTTGGACTCAAAGATAAGAAGAGACTTGCTTTGAAAAAATAGTACTTTGCTGAAGTCTGTCTTCTTTCATCCAAATGATCCTTATCCTGCCTAGAACTAATAAATCTATGAAAGGTGACTCTTATCTCTTTAATAATAATTTTCTWGCAATATACTCTTAATAATAAGGAGAAATTACATACAGCACAGCAGATGAAAGAAAAGGTCTGCAGATTGGATTTACAATATAATAGAAGAGCCTTTCTGTGTGTCAGCATACTCTTTACTGAAAAGGTTTCCATCACTTCCATTGTGCTGATAAAGCAGATTTTTTAAAAACGATAAATGGAAAACTTTTAGGGAACTATATGCAATGTCACATCTCTCTCCACTGCCAAAGGATATAAACCTCTACTTACCGTTTAGAGTGGCTCAATTWAAAAAAACCCTACCGCATAAAATGACTCAACAAAGTTAACTCATTTCTCTCTTTTTATGTGGACCCTAATTAGAGTTATAACAGCTGCAAGCTGCAGTGAAATTGCCCAAGACCCCRGACAGACTCCAGAACAGCTGCTCTGGGATCTGGGTCGCTCCCTAYGCTCTCTAAAGGGGGTGAGGAGGAGGAGGATAAGAGGAAGCAGGGGGGTACCTGGTCCAGCTTCCAGTGGAACTCGGCGGGGCGGAAGGTGTCGGCCTGGTCGAAGTCCTTGCGCAGCAGGAACACGAGGCGGCAGTTGTGCACGTACAGCGCGTAGTGGTGCCGGTTCATCTCTGCGGGGAGGGACACGCCCAGCTCAGCCACCCCGCACACAGCGGCGCTCTGGGTTGTGTCTGCAAGTCTTATACACAGACAACACCCAGCCAAGTAAGAGAAACCCCAAAGAATTGAGTTTTCTCATGGATCATTAWGGTTCTTGCCGGGAGCATCTTCTTGAATTATGCTGTATCAGCTTTGTTTATGGAATCATCCTGTCCCAGCTAATRAATCAAATCCAAATGCATATTTCATATAACTAGTTTCAGTAAAGAATTAGAACTGTTTCTCCCAATCTAAATCATGAAAAAAAAATTAAACATAATTTWGTTATTTTATTCATCAATTCCTGTGAAATCTCTCTAGCTGTGTTATCCCAGCTGTGTTTGAAATTTAGGTAGTCATCAGTCCCCTCAATAAGCTCTCAAGTCAGCAATGTTCAGAGTGGCACCATCTGAGATTAGTTTTTTCTCAGACCGAATGAAATGAGGAGAGATGGCAACACTCTACTGCTGTTGATATTCCCTTTGCCTAACATCTTTTCCATACACAGACTCACCTGTCTTGTCAGAGTTGCAGAGAATAGTCTCCTTCTCAGCTCTTAACCCAGGGCTAGGTCCATGTTTCATCCACAGAGTGATGGTGAATTGATCAGTTAAATTTTTCGGGACTATTCCATCTGGGATTTTGGCCCCTTGCTTTCCATCAAATTTAAAAATGATGTCATTGCTATCCATGAGGAGCCCAGCTGTCCAGTTGGTTGTTGTACTGGGAGATGGTAACAGGTCAATGGCACCTGAGGAAGCTCCTGCAAATCACATATAAAGAATAACACGATGAGAGACCAATGAAAAAGCTGTGAAGATTAATTTAATATAGGCCAGGGTTCTGATTCACACTCTTTAAACTATTTTACTACCCAAATGGCCCTACCAGCCTCAATGCCAAATCACTGAAACGTTATAAAATACCAACCATCGTAAACCAGCAAGAGTTTTCTAGATTAAATGTACTGCACAGGAAGCTATAAAAAATAATGTAAAGTTRCCTTTATCAGAAATTTTCATTATTTTCTGAAATTCATTAATGACATTTCTTCAGCTGTTTCAAGATCTGCTAAGAGTCAAAACAAATTTTCTGCATTTATCTTCCCTCCCTGACAGCATGAAGATAGGTGGGGATGATGTGCAGTAAAATACAGCACGGTGGGGATGAACGCAGGACAGGCCACACAGTGTCCAGCAGCCAGCCATGGGTATCCACAGTAATGCTGGCAGGAAYGTCAGTTCACAGGGGGGATTCACCCTGACCAGACAATAACACCTCAGTGCTGGCTCCTGGTACATATTTGATGGTTGTAACTCCTCGTGTTCTTTAATGACGGACCAAGATGGAAAACACCGTGGTGCCAAGGTCTGATAAAACAGCACAGTTCTTCACAGCTCTGTGTTTTCTTACAGCTTAACAGCTGCCAGGCACTATTAAAAACATGTAAGGAGCTACCCAGAGCATTTACCTACTGGTGAAAGACAGCATTTAGCATTAAGGAAATACAATTCTAAGAGTAAAAAGCACAAACAACCACAATCTTTGTACTCCTGTTGCTGCTTTGTCAAGTAACAGTATGGGGAGCAAACCGTGACAGCATAAAAAATCCCCTGCTAAGATATTCTGCTTTCACCATCCAAGAAGAGATAAAAGATCCCAAATCTCTGCAGGAGTGCAGAATTTTAAGCCAAGAGTGCGTAGAATTGTATCAAATGGACTTTTAAAAAAAAGTATTATAGTAATGATTTGGAAACATTCACATTATTCTGTAACTGAATGTCTTGGATTCTTCTCTAAAATTTATTCCTGTAAAATGAGGCTATTTTGAAGTGATATTGTAAATATCAAACCTAACACCTACAGGTTCATAGTTTGAGCACAAAGTTTATTAATACACGACACTGCAATACTTAATACGGAGATGTTACCAACAGGAATACATCAAATCAATTTATCCAGATGGCACAAATTCAGGATAAACCTTTTTTTTCTTCTTTTATTCAATTCGCTAAAAATAAAAATATTTGCACAGGGCACAAGTAAAATCATTATTTTCTCACTCATTTTCCTTCTGAGCTAATTTTTATATTCAGTTTTTTAAACTTCTAGAAGGAACAGAAATTCCTTGTACCATGGCTTGTATCAAAGACAATACATTTTTAAATGGCCACATGCTTGTATTAGGTAAATTATGAGCTCAGAGAAGCTTCACCCCTCACCATCTACTCTGGCCGCAAATATTTGGAAATACCTATTTTTTTCTATTAGAATTAATCCAAAGATACACTCCAAAATGGAATTCCCTCATGGTAAGAGTACCATAGAATGGTTTGGGGGGGGGAAGGGTCCTCAAGGATCATTCAGTTCCAACGCCCCTGCCATAGGCAGGACACCTTCAAGCCCCATCCAGCCTGGCCTTGAACACTTCCATATTGCTCGTTAAACTCAGCAAAGTGCTCAGGTAAATGACCTTAATTTGCCCAACTTAAGGTCAGGTTTGTGCAAGAGCATTTGTGTAACCAGCACCAAGCTCAACAGGTTCCACTTTATCTGCCCATATTTGTATGGAGATTTATGGCTAAGTTTGGAATCTCATCCTGTTAGTGTGTTTTAATCCTGCCCTGAGAAAAACCATTGGATTATGTGCTCGGGAGATTTGGCTGGAAAAAATCATGCTTTTTCTATCCTAATAAATCCAGCCAGAGTCCCAGGCTGCTCAGCCATGTACAGAGACAGACCTGGAGCAATGCAAACAGGATCTRTCTGGAGGTGTTCCCAGAACTGCCTTATCATTGGATCAGTGCTCTTCCAAACTGTAGTGCCTGATGCCCTTTTCTCCCAAAAACACTTCCAGAACAATGCAGGAACTGCTGCATGAAGCTCAGTTTTGGGCTGAGACCCCTGAGACCCCTCTTGCATATAAAATGTTTATTTTCACAAGTGATTTATGCAGTTGGCCCCACCTCCTCTCCCAGTCCTGCATATTTGGGCTCCAAACTTTGTGCCAGGATGAGCACACAGTGATGCTGCTCGCTGAGCTGGACCAGACTGCTGGCTTAGCTRGAACCAGATCATCCAAATAACATCCAGCCCAAATTGTACTTCTGAATCAGATCAGCAACTTTCTTTGAGCCTCTTGCTACACCACCCAGAGGATAATGGAGAGAGGGCAGGATCTTAGCTGGAGCCGGGCCTTGAGTCTGATCCTCAGTGTTTCCCTGACTCAGTCCCCCATCTGCCACATGTGAGAATTAGCAATCCCATTATTTTCTATTTTACCTACATTTAGAGGGAAAGGAGACAGCACCAGAGCCATCTTTCCACTATATTTTAGGCCCCTTTCTTTTAGTGTGATTTATTCTGATATGTTTTTGCAGTCCAAATGGTGTCTTTTAGACAGTCTGTGCTTTTTATTACTGTCAGGTGACAAGGTGAAAGAATGCTTACTAAAATGCTTTGAGGCACAACACTAATAATTCCTTGACTTTAAAATGACTCAAGTGTAATTTAATCATTTAAGCTGCCCACCTTGACTGTCCAAGGGAGTGCAAATCTCTGGGTTATTGAAAAGCAAACTTAAACCTTCCGTCATATAAAAAATGAATTTTAATTCACCCTCCCTAGCATCTGCCTTCTCCAGATTTCCAACAGATAAATGAAGAAATGAGCACAGGATTTATAAACTGGATCTTT
Organism: Parotia lawesii; assembly: GCA_003713295.1. Taxonomy (NCBI): domain Eukaryota; kingdom Metazoa; phylum Chordata; class Aves; order Passeriformes; family Paradisaeidae; genus Parotia; species Parotia lawesii. The sequence continues at coordinate 7,421,930 of RAHM01000005.1, forward strand.
AATTACACACAGAGAGCCTTGCATTTTCCATGGTGCAGAGCTGTCTGTGAGTGCTCAGTTCTGCACTCTCTGCAATCACACAGTGCTTCACTGGACAAAAATTCAGCGTTTTCTTCCTTTTCAAAGGATTTTATCATCCAGCCATTAGCTACAATAAGGTAATTTCTGGGAGAAAACTGATTTCCAGAAATAATTTAACCTGCTTTCATAAGAGCTGTCTCTACATTAAGGATGGTAATAAATACTAAATAGCAAAGTGCAGGCCAGGCTAAATGCAATTCTCATGTAAAGCACATTGTCACTTACAACCTTTTTATCGAAGTCCTGTTACAAGTTTCTACCATGTCTGCTCTCTATGAAGATATGGAAAACTTGGACAAAAAAAAAAAAATCCTTTCCAGTGAGAATCTTCCCCCTATTTACAGACACTCTTACACTCTTACCTATTTTCTCAAGTGCTTTGCATTCTGTTCCTTCACGGATGTGCTGAGCAAAAGCTGCAGTTCAGCAGTGACATCTGTCCAGTGCTCAGAGCTGCCTGCAGCCACCACGACRGCCCTGACAGACCTGAGAAACTCYTGTAATTCTCTTTTCTACTCAAGTGTCAGCAGGTGAGGCAGTCAAGCCACACTCTGCAAACTGAACCCCTTAGAGTTTGCACAACCTTCCTCAACTAAGGAATTTTATAGCAGCTGAAGGTACCTCCTTTCAGCCCTACACTTGAAATGATAATGTTGGCTACAGCTGCTACCAGTGTTTGATTTCAAGGTAATAATTTCGTGGTTTAGGTCTTGTTCGTAGTGATCTGCACTGAGTGACTGTGCCATTTGCAGTTCAGGTCTGTAACAGCACAAAGCAATGTTCTTTTTGCTGCCAATGCAGGTTCTTAGAGGAAGCAAAAGTATTTAACTTTGGCTATAACATATTTATTTTTGTTAAAATTCTAGTATTTTATGAAATCAAGCCTTGCTCAGCCTGTCAGATTTAATGTCATTAATACGATTAAGATGCATATTGGGGCAGATGGGTTTTCATCTGCTCTTCTAGAGCCCAGGCAGTTGGATAAAGACACACAATCAAAGTCATGATTGCTTCTGTGATCTTAACTAAGCAATTTTCAAGTTGAAAACATTCAGATTTTATGACAATGCTACTACTCCCACTCACCTTTACCTCCCTTTCTCCATCTCCACTGATAATTGATAATCACAACTGCCTACTATTTTCCCCTGGAGATTGCTTCTCCATTTTTAATAATTTAGCAACACTGGCTGAAATTTTTCATTTACAAAAGTTATTTCTTAAAGGTTAGTGTATTGATCTTAASGTACCTGCAGCACTGCTGTGTGGTCATCAGAGCAAAGGTAAGCCCTACACCAGAGCACCCCAAACCAAAATCCACGCGTTTAAATGGAAAAAAATTGCACACTTGCTACTCTATCTCAGACAAGAGCCAGGTAAAGAGACATTTTGGAGAAGATAGGAATCAATGTCCACACCATCAAGGCTTCAGAGGAGGACTCTAAAGACAGGATATTAAAGGAGCAGGAGAGACAGCTGATCTCAAAAGATAAAGGCATTATTGTGTGGCCATTGCTTTGCCAGATACAGAATCTTGAAGTCTGAAAAAAAATACAGCAGTATCTTCAAGTATTTAATTTAATTGATTAAAAGTATTTAATCTGCCTTTCCAAGCTGATTTGTGCCTTTTACACCAAGTTATCAAAAAGCACAAAAYGGGAGGAAAATAATTAGGAAATATTTCTTCACGAGGTCAGTGCTTATCTGAAATTCATGTTTCTTAAATATTTTTGCTCAAATGATTGCCCAAAATACTSTTTTACTTTTTGTTTGTTTGTCCTCTGGCACAGCACTGAGCAGCAGAACAGAAAGCTGAGTCAGGAGGAYAAATACAACAGGGAGATTCAATTCCCTTCAGATCCTATGGTGTTCCTGTGATGGCAAATCTACCCTGGAAATCTCACTACACTGTCACACCAGTATTCATAGCAGAGGGAAGAAAGAAGGAGAAAGACGTGGAATGAGGAAGAAGGAAAAATAGAGAAGGGAATAGGATCAGGAGAGAAAAAAATAAAGGAAGGCAGGGAGAAAGTATGAAATAGAGTGAAAACAAATGGAAAAGAAGAATGGAGCAGCTGTCAAATATCACCACTCTCTCCATTTTCATTGCTACCATCCAAGGTGAACCAGCTGAGCTAAATCCAAGTGCTGTATGCTTACAGGTCACAAGGAACTGGTGCTTTGTCTGGAAAAAAAACATTATTATGTCAACAGAAAACCATATTCATACCACATAATTTCTGCAGAGATTTTTCTGAGTAGGTTTCACGATCACAGCCCTTTCCAATGTAATTGGTCTGCAATTCAATGGTGGTGTGGATTGAGGACACTGGTCCATCACACGTTTCTAGATGGATGCTGGGAAACAAGGGTATGCTGCCAGAGCCAGGCCTGTATTCAATCCGTTTGTTCCAGTCTGGAAAAGCAAACAAATAAAAAAAACCAAGATCCAATGGTGAGTAAAAAAAGGCAAGGGAGTTATATAATTTTAAATGACATATTGTTCTCAAAGGTCTCTAAGGCAAAAATAAGAGTTCCTGAATTTGGCATCAATAAGCTACTGTCCTAAAAAAATTGGATTTTGGCCCTGTTTTTCTAAGAGTGTCAGGCTCAATTAAGTAACACTGCTGCTGGTTGAGTCACACAAGCATGGGCTACACACATCTCCTGACAAGAAGTGCTAATTGGTGTCAGTCTGGAGCTCTGGTGTCCATGTTCCCGTGACAGACTACAAGCCAACTCTACAGGGAGGAGGTGTCTGCTGCACCCAATTTGGTCAGATTTCACAGTGTTGTGAAAAGAACAAATACCTCCAAGGACCAGGCTACACACATCAGTCTAATATAACACCTCTGTAGTGCCACTTCTTGTCTTTGAACACCTTCCTAATTTTGTGAAGCATTAATGACAGGAGGTTCCAGCTGAAAGGACGACTCGTGCTTCCAGCCAGATCTCACTAATCCGTGCTTATGCAGATGCCTCACAGCCCACAGCATTTAAACAATCCCCTGCCTTAGGCAGCCACCTGTTTGTGCCACACATACCCCTGTGCTGCTCAACYGAAGCATTTAATGTTTGAAATCCAATTAATTATGGTGTTTGCAACACGCTTCAGAGAAAACCCAAACAAGCAGCAGTAATTACAAACATGTATTTTAGCTGTCTTTACAGCTCATATTTTCATCGAGTCACAGAATGGCTGGAGTTGCAAGGGATCCTCAAAACTCTCTTAGTCCATCCCCCTGCCATGGGCAGGGACACCTTCCACTAAACCAGGTTGCTCAAAGTCCCATCCAACCTGGTCTCAGACAACCTGAGGGATGGGGCATCCACAGCTTCTCTGGGCAACCTGTGCCGTGCCTCAGCATCCTTGTAGGAAAAAAAAAAAAAAAATCTTTCTTATATCCGATCTAAATCCAACTTAAAGCTGTTGCCTCTTGCCCTGTCACTACAGGCCTCAGTAAAATGTTTCTATCTGTGTTTCTTTTAAGCCCCCTTTGAGCACTAGAGAAAGACCTCAGCAAGATCTCCCTGGAACCTTCTCCACACTGAACAACCCCAACTCTGTCCTTAGAGGAGAGATGCTCCAGCCTTCTGGCCATGTTTATGGCCCTTCCCCTCATTGCTCTAACAAGTTCAAATCTTTCTAGGTTAAAGAAGACTTCATAAATGGAAAAGTTCTAGTTCCTGGCAGTCAACAAAATCTGAAAGCAAATGGACAGAGACATTCCTTCTAAATACCAGTGGAAGGAAAACTAAGAGTAGACACAAATATAAATGTGCTTTTAGTAGGTGAAGGAGTTTGATGTTTTTCAACAGATCTCTTTTTCAGAAAGCTTGAAAAATGGTGCTCTCTCCCACTGTCTTAATCTGTATTAAACATTTACAAAAACTCTGAACGTCCATGCAAACACTTTGAAGTGTAAGGCAGTCATCAGTCCAGCGTCCAGGCAAAGATGCTATAATTGCTGGTCTGCATTTCAGAATTCTCAGATCTTCTTCCTGACATGACCCCAGTGGTAATCATGCAGCATTTTATCAAGAGGAACATGAGACTTCTGAAAGTATGTTCAGTATCTATTTTTACTAAAATCTTTAGGACTTGCACATCATGACTAAGACAACCATGAGTACATGACTGCCTGTGCACACATAACTGAGTTGCTATTTCAGTTGTAATTTTCAGGTAATTCACTCCATTTGTTCCATATTAAGTTAGATTTGATCTACAGTATTGCATATTTCTCTGCAATTGTCAGCTTAAACAGTTCCATTAGAATTTCAAGTGTCATATATGGGACATCATTACAAAAATAGGTTTCTGTTCCCCCTCCATTGCAGAAATTTCCAGTAGAACAAGAGCAGCATATTCTTTCAGGTACTTCAGGTAAAAATAAAATAATTTAATACAAACTAGTAATATATGAATTACTGATCTTTATAATCTCTTATTCACCCGTTCAGGCATTATATTCCTCTACCCAAAAGGGAAAAAAGAAAGTCTTATATATATATCTGAAGACTTTCTGACTATTTCAGCAGCTTTCAGCCACATTTTCACTTCTCAGCTATACCAAATGAACCAGCACTCACRCAAAATATTCATTAGTGGATGTGAGATGTGACTAAATTACGAACTGCAAGGTATCTGCAGCTGCACACTCACCTCCAGCTATATGAGGAATGTCCTATAAAACCCACACCATATAAAATGCCACTGCTCACAAGGAAGAATMATGGGAGCCCCCTGTTTCTGCCACAAGAACTGGAAGAGGTATTTCGTTTCACAGTATTACCTTTCAGCTTAGCAGAAGTGGGAATTTGTACCCAGAGATCATAAACCCTGCATCTCCTAAATCACTCACATTAATCTCAGCCCTAAATTGTAAAACATCAACTAGACCTGAACCAGTGTCTTTGTACCTTGGTCCACTGCATCATCACAGACCAATCCTGATCCTACCAGCACTTCCTTCCCTGACTTAGTGCAGATTCAGGAATTCCACCAAGAAGTGCCTCTCCATGCCAAAGGCATTCCCAGGCAGGCGTGAGGCAATGCTGGAGTAGGTTACAATCCTGTGATGGCAGAACAGTCCCTAAAGGCAGCGACAGCTCTGGTAAGAGACAACGGGCTTGTTTCTATAGTACCTGCCCACAAGCACTTCAGCATCCCAGAGCTGTGAAGCTGAGGCCAGCACCCTCTGGGTCTCACCACCTGTACAGGCAGCAACGCTGGGAAGCGCACAGTGGTAGTCACAGTGTGAAGAAATTATCCTGAGAGGAACCCAAGTCTTTAATTTAATTTTGAATGGGGTGAATACCATTTTTTTGCTTTCTCCCAGAATAACATCCCACAGTGGACTTACTCAAAAGATCAGCCCCTTCCTCCAGGAATGTGGTGGCACTTTTTCATTTCCTCTGGAAGTGACTCAGAGGAAAAGTCTTATGTAGCCTGAGTCTGCAAAAGCCTCTGAATTTAGGTATTTTCCAGATTTGTTTAGATACATAATCCCACCTGAACCGGCAGGTTGCRCTTAGATTAGCTAAAGCCAACCAACACAGTTCCTCCTTTGACACAAACCTGACACAAGTCCTGCTACAGCACCATGTTACTCTGCAAACTTAGGAAAGTAAACGCTGTCAGGGTAGAAGACTAATCCCAGGGGGAAAGTCTGAATAAAACTAGCACTGTTTAGTCCTGCAGCTGCAGTTTGGATTTTATAATTTAATGGGCTTTTGCTTGCCACTTGTGGCATAAAGATGCCCCAGACAATGCAAGACAGCTCTAGCTACAATACAACATTAGAGTGTAAATATCACCATATCAAGCTTSTGATTCAGATTTCATCAATTATAAAGCAGCTACGTAAACTTGGATCTTGGTTTCTGAGATACTCAAACTATCCCAAGATCAAAACGGATCAAACTTCAGTAACAGTTTGAGCCCTTAAAAGTAAATCCCAATGCACTAAGCAAATTTTCCTTTTAATAGCAAGATAATGTAAAGACTTTCCTTGATCTCTAAACTTAAGGGTTTCTGTACTGTCTTTGTGATCCACGTTTTATATTTTAATTAATTTCTAATGCTAGATGACACTAAGAAGGATTTAATCTGATTTTTTCCCTTGAAGGAGATCATGCAGAGGAGGTATGATCCGATTCACGTCTCCTACGTGTGTGTGGCCGTAAACTTTGATTCCATCTCACGGTGTTAAAAACGACGGCGATGTAATTAAAGATAATTGTAACACAATGAAATGCAAAACTTCTCTCCCGTTGCACTGAAGATGTGCATCTTGGCAGCTAAATGTAAGATAAAATTTATGTGGTGCCGTTAGTGAGCCTCTGCAGCATCCCTACGTAATTGCTGGAACAGAARGTTCTCAGAGCAGTGTAATTGGTAWMGCTTCTGTTTCCTCTGCAGCATCCTCACATCTGTGCTGTTTATGTAGGCTGGAGACTTGGCTAAAGGTTACTCTGGTCCCTTTTTTATGTGAAATAAGATGAGTGACTTGTTAAGGAAATGATAATCAGGTCTGACTCAGTTAAAGGGTTTCCACAGTAAAGAGAAATCGCAAACTAATGTCCAAAGCTCTGCTATGATACCATGGTTTGCTAAGAGATTTGAGTGTGCATCTCAAAGCATAAACAAACATTCATACACACCTTTTCCTTCTGCAGCATGTTGGTAGTTTTAAAAAGACAGACAAAAAAGAGACAGAAATTTAGCACAGGACAGTGGAAGGGCTGCTGCTGCAGGAGCTGGTGAACCCTAATGGAATAACTGTTGTGCCTGACCTACTGACCCTGAATATTCCATCAMGTGATAAAGTTCCCATCTCTAATGGCACCTAATTATGTGAAATAACCATATAAGAATCTAAAAACCATGAAACAACAGCACAGTTAAGCTGCTGTTTGTTGTGGGATTGCATTTGAATAACGCATTTCCCACAGTGCCAGGGCACTAATAAGCCCTAATAAACCTCCAGAAGCTTCACCCGGGGCCTCCATCTGCCCCCATGGGCCTGGAGCTCTGTTTAAGCTCAGCCCCATCAGGCTGGGCTGCAGGTGCTGGTCTGGCTCAGCCACAGGATCCCTTGATCCAGGAGCCAGCCCAGGGACTTGCTGCTCTGGCTTGACAGAGCCTCATCACTGKGGACCTGCCCAGTGACCTGACCCCAGCCCTCATCCCTGGATCCACTTCCTGGGACCTCCTCACCGTGAGGRGTGATCTGGCATCTCGGCTGAGCCTGGCCCCCTTCTCTGGGTCTGCCCTGCTCCCCTCAGCACGGTGAGGGTGAGGGGTTGGCCCTGGGGGATGAAGGCTCTGCCAGCTCTGTTACTACAACTGGCTCTTTACTTGCTTTCCTTTAGGAAATAACCTGGTTGTTGCCAGGTTTGGGTTGGTCACAGACTTGTAATGTCTCTCCAGGAGAGTCTGCAAAGTGCTTCTCAGATTCTAAAAGACAGACTCTGAAACACTGCATGGAGCASTTACCCAAATCAATGAACTGAGCGTGTCATAACTCATGTGGAAAGTCTTCAATTTCTCAGCCCAAGGTCTAAGAATTTGTGGAACTTTTTACATGCAGAGAAAAAAAATCATAAGGAAAAGCTCCAAACCTAACTGAATATCCTGCAATGCTTTAGATTTTGGGCAGAGGAAATGTTAATGGAAAGATGCTGTCAGCTGCATCTCAGAGATAAGAAACTTCTCAATGAAATTATAATTGCCCCAGTAAAGCTCAGGAGGATCTTGCYGTGAAAATTCAAAAAAGAAAAGATTATTTTTGTAGTTGCAAATGCAGAAATGTGAACAAAGGAGTTATCTTCCACACAGTTCTATGGAAATAAGAATCTAGTTACATAGGTCTAAAATGAATGGGGGTTTTGTATCACTTAAGAAGGGAAAAGACTGACTTCAGTATTTCAGTCATCACAGATAAGCAGAACAGCCTGCAGAGAGGGCAATAATGGGTTACTCTGAAAATGTGAAGCTCATGGTACACAGGGAACTAACTGGTAATGATCTCCGTGAGTCTGCCTTGGGAGTGTTATTTGATATTTCCATTTGCAGTCTTGGCACAAGACCAGGTCTGCGTTAGTTACTGCTGCCAGTGAAGGGGAAAGAAGGCAGTGCCACACTGGAAGTCAATCTAGAAAGAGGATATCCTAAGCACAGAATAAGATGACCTTGAGAACTGGTGTTACAGAAATAGTGCTTAGCAGTAATGATAGAAAGTGCTCAGGAACTTCAGCAAGCTGCTGAGAAATCACTGAAAAATGACAAATGGAAAAAAAGCTGATTCCATTAAGACAAGAACAGCATTTCCATGAGCCACCAGTCTGATACAGGCAGGCAAAAGAAAGGCAGTCTTGGAATATATATAGCACTGTGTTTTCAGTAAGAGGCCATGGTAAAAAGAAACAGGAAAGGACCTGGAGTGCGCAGGGAAGAAGTATTTAGCTACAATGCAAACACAGAACTTACTGAGGGCRTATCTTAAAAATTAGATTGGAACAGGTACGACTGCTTTCTCTGAATATATCTGGTAGTCAAAGAAAAGTAAAAACAATGTTGATGCAAGTACAAAAACAAGTATGAACTTACGTAAATTTTAAGCTCAAAACTCGGTAGTGCTCAGGAGTTCAGTTAATTTTCAAATGCCTGGAGTGGTTATTTAGAGTGGGGTTTCTACTAAAACGGTGCCATTCAAGTTAACAGCTGAAKGCAAGTATTTCATTCTGATTACCCTGGTTGAAGGATGTATGGCTAATGCATGCAMAGCAGTGCCAAGCCTAGCCTGGCATAAAGACTCCCTGCTTCACAATAAATTTCATTTATAAAAATATGGGTGACTRTCTTACAGCTAAGACAACACAAGGATGGTGTTTTGAGTTGCTAGGTATGTGCACAAGTGTAATACAAGTTGATTTATGTTTAGTGCAGAAAATACTTGGCCCTTTAAAATTGTTCCGGAAGACTGGGAATATTATCCTYATCAGCAAGGTTTCTGCACTTGACCACCCTCCTCCAAATAATCAATTGCCTTAGTAATCATATTCCTCCTTGTTAAAAGCACTGGCAGAACGAAAGCCAATACGGTTTTGGTKTTCCTCAGTAATTGGATCTTACTAGAAAGCCCCCATGAAAAYCGTTCTGAAGTCACTCAGCAGCTACTGCAAACATCATCTCTGAGGAATGTTGACTCAAAAGTGATATAAGATCACTCTGCTACTGAAATAGAAGGTCCTGCCCTTCTCTGTACAAAAGAAGGATTTTATTTCAGCAGGAAGAGCAGGCTGATCTGACTGCACACAGCCTCTGAATGACTATTCAACCTTAAAAAGGTGGTAGGAATGTGTGCCTTTTGGTGGTAACAAGGGCCCAGGTCACCTTAGTGAGCCCGACATGCCTTAGAAAAGAAATTATATGCAATATCTTTGATACATTAACCACCTTTATTAAGTATTTTTATAATCTACTAGTTGAATAAACAAAGAGAAGCTTGTATTTCAGAACTACTTTTAAGCCAACACTATGTGAAAGTAATTGAATTTTTCAGGAYCGTCTCTTTTTATGAATTTTTAAAGAACTTCAGCTTTATTCCCTTCCTTGGGTAGTTGGGTGTGGATGCATATGGGTTCACAGACCTTGGAAGATAAATGTAAGAAATCTTTTCAGATTGGTAAAATACTTGAGGCTGGATGCTGTGAAATCCTGTTTTCTATGCAAAGTCCTAATTATCTGTTAAACTGCAGGTTAGTCACCATTGCTTATGCGAGGCCATATGAAATTTGGYATAGAAAAAAAGCCTTCTTTCATGAGGGGAGACAATGTGACTTTTGAGTTTTGGACTGTTGTCTTTGCTCTGCACTCGTCTCCCCAGAAGCACAGCCAGCCTCCCCTGTTTGTTTCAGGAGAGCGGAGTTCTGACGCTTTCCTGGGGTATTCAGCCAGCTGCTTTAGAGAAGCTTTTTTCTTTTAATAACGATTTTCTGTCTGGAATCAACTGCATTTTAGGGAGCAACCTCACTTGTGGTTTAATTGCCAATAATTGACCAGACCTCTAACAGTCTCAAAACATATTTTTTAGGTTTGTGGGTTCATGATTCTGCCCTTTCTTTTTTGAGGCTAAACTCTTTCTCTCCCCACACAGTACACATAGCTCAACAGAGAGCCTGGTACAGGAATAATTGTTTTCAATTTTCTGCTATCTTGCATCTTTCAGCACATTAGTTTATATTTAATTTCCATTTGTTATCCCACTGTGGGGGAACAGTAACAGTTTTGTGAAAACTGTTCCTGGAAGTAGCAGAAACGTGACAAAAGGAGATTACAAGACCATAACTGAAGCTAAAGGAAACCTGGTCTAGATTGCAGGACATTTCACCTCATGCTATTTAATGAAAATACTTTATGGATTTTTAGTACCGCGTTGCCACGAGTCTGTCCACCCTGCTTTGAATAAGGAAGATGCAACTTTACAGAAATCAATGTTTGTGACAATAAAACAACTGCAGTGAAATGAACCACACCGAAAATGAATCCCCAGGAAAAAGTGTAGTGTGTGCTTTGTGTCCACAGAACTGAAATCAGGCAGAGCCCTGGAGGGAGGGACAGAACCTGGGGAAGGTGTTGAAGATAACAGGTTTTTGCTTAGGATGGAAACACTCTGTGTTTAAAAATGTTTTAAACCAAAAATCAAATTATCTTCAACTGCAGAAAGAGCCATAATGATGTCAGGAGTACCATAATCATGCAGCTTTTCTTGGTAACATAGTCCTTTACCTGCCTGGCAGACATGGTCACTCCATTGTTTGGAAATCAGGGACATGAAAACACAGCTGGCATGAAGAGATTTTGTAGCACAGCTCTAGAAGTCATTTGACAAAACTCACTAATGAGAATTTCCAATTAAAATAACTGATTAGGAATTAATTCAGCTCATTGATTTACATTTTTAGCTTGCTCAGGACACAAGTAACACTCCAGAGTGGTCTGTTCAGAATGGTTTGATGTCAGCCTGGGTCAAGTTTGTTTCTCARGTAGCCTCTTAACAGAGAGGAGGCTTGTTTGCTGAAAATGTTTGTGAGGGGATCTGGCTGCTTGTGTATGAATGTCCATCATCAGAGAGCAGAAAAGCAGCTCCTAGATTTAATGAAGACTTCAATTCTATTAGCCCAAGGGAATATTGATTAAAGGAAAGCACCTTGGCTTGTGCAGCCCTGTTTGCTCTGTCACACGTCAGTCACATGCCGTTGGCCTCGAGAAAGAGGAATAATCTTGAATTGTTTTACATAAGCCTGTTCGTCCCAGCCCTGCACAGTGGAGGTTATTTGAAGGCCATCTACATTGAAATTTGCTGCACTAAAATTTTTAAAACTGAATTTGCATTAGACTACTACAATCTCCATTCGTGATAGTTACATAAACAAGTGCGCAATATTTCAAATTACAAAAGCCATTAACTTTTAGGAACTAAGTGCCAATGCCTTAAATTGAAATTCCAAGTATTTGTTTGTTCAAGATAACACTGAAGAACAAGAAAAAAAATCACGTATTTTAGCAACATCTCTATTATAACCAGAGACTCAGAATATTCCTCTTTTCTGTCAAAAACCTCCCATTATTTTACTTCCTGTAGTCATCCAATCTTTACAAACATAGCATTATTTCAAAGAAGATGGAGCAAACCTGCTGGCTGCCCCTTTGTGGGGAGGTCACAGAGCAACAGACACAGGGAAGGAAGAACACTACAAATATCTTCCCTTCCTAGTCTCCAGATTTCCTCTTTTAACTACTAGAAATACTCTTGGAAAGTTTTGCTTATTTGATCCTATTTTTTTCMCTAGAAATAGGTGATTTTTACAGATACTGGCTCAAACTGGAAAACAGCAGCACCTACATAAATTTCTCCACCATTAAAAATAAATAGGCATAAAAAAATCTCATTAAGAGAAACGTAAAAATTCCTGGAAGCTTTGTGTTGCAGTACATTTTCAAATTACAACGAATGACTTAGCAATTAAGAACTGAAGCCRTATCTACCCAATTGTTTACCTAAAGACCTTCTACCGTGAGTAGGAGACATCCCCTTGCACTTGGTGCTCCTTGACCTGGGGATGTGCCAGTGAGGTGAAGCAGTCACGTGTTTGACAGATGGAAAGGTACAAATAACAYGAACAAAGCCTAAAAAACCCCCTCAAACCCCAACCAAACCTGATGTGAGGTTGTTTCAGGTACTTTTATTGGTTACCAGGTGTCTAAACCCACCTGATGGGACCAGTAATGACCACCTCTCCCCTATGATGATGTTTGAACTATGAAATAACTATGACAATACTGGGCAATAAAAACACACCATTACCACCTTGGCAAAACTTATTCAATCAATAAAATACCTAAATCAAAAAAAATATAGAAATGAAAAAAAAATAATCAACAATTGCACCCATTTTAATACAAATCCCAAGCTGATTTGGAGGTACTTAATTTATCTGAGATAACTCCATAATATGGAAACAGAACATTTCTCCAATGTAAAGAGACCATAATTAGTTTTATAGAATAAATCATTTGAACAGTAAGATCAGTTAGAAAATGTGGAAATAGTTCATAAGTATTGTATTTTTTTTTAACAAAAATGGTATTCAAAGTACTTGGGTAYGAGTACATCCCAAAAAACTGAAATGTGGCTCTGCTCCAAGTGAGGCCTGTGGAAATGGAATCCTGCTATTGCAAACATTTCATTACAAGCTCCTCTAGACCAGGGCTTCTCATTTTACAAAGAAAACCTTTTTTTCTTCTAAATGTCARCCTGCAAATTTACCTTTAAGTACAACACCCAAACTGATTTTTTTCCTTCTCAATCATTATGTTTAAAAACTACAGTTATGAAGGTCAAGTTAGTCCTGAATGACACCTACATAATGTGGTCACATGCAGTTGGTTTGTCCGTAATCCAGCCCTTATTTTCATCTTAATTCCTAATAATTAGTGGCATATCTGTCTGCCCAGTACATTGTCAGCTGGGGTTCTCCATTCCAGACAGGGTGYAGGTCCTTACAGCTTTTTTAGAAAATCAATTCCTACTGAAATGTCTCAGTATCAAGACAGGAATCAGCTTTAAAAATGCTTATCACTCGCAGTGAGGGTGCCTTGGCTCCYGCATGCCATGAAAGCCAATCCTGAACCTGGAACAAGATAAGCTGGACAACTCCAGCTCACACGGCAAAAGTACCTTGCCATGGTGGCTTCAAGAGCGTTCTTTAAAGGAATAGTAGGAGAATGGCAAATCAGCAGCATTTTTTTTATCCTTCCAGTATATTCAGACTGACTCATAAAATAACTCATTGGAATAGAAATTTGTCTGACTTCTTGTTGTCTGGTCTGCTCTTTGTTCTGCCTAGAGAAGAAACGCGGCAAATGGAAACAAATGTGGGATATCATCCACTTTGTTAGCAGGCTTGGAATGAGGCATAAGAAATAGCAGCAGTTTTCCACACCAATGGAATAAGCAACCTACTTTCCTTACTGYGAGGCAGAGGGAAAACACCAAAGAAAAGAGATTTAAATAAAAAATTAAAATAGATATGCGATTAAACCTTACCTTGCCAGCCTGGTTTGCACACTGGTTTGACATTAACTTGTACCAAGACATCTTCTGTTGCATGTTTCTGCCCACAGTCAAAAGCTGTCACCATTATCTCATACTGGTGCTGTTTATCATAGCTCAGTTTCTCGGTGTTCCTGATGTTACCTACAGATTCAACACAAGAAAACATTCAGAGATTCATTCTTGGCTAAGCATACACACACTGCAATATTTGGGTCCTGGTTCATCAAGTGCTCTGTGACTTTGAGCTCTTTAAAGCACATGGGACATCCACAGGCAGGACAGTTGTGAGGAATAGGAAGGATTTTCCTTCAATCCACCAGAGAAATAAGAAGATCGTAGGCAAATTTAAGATGGGAGGGATAGAATGTGGGCATGGCTCTATCAGGAAACATCTGCTCAACAACACTTTCTAAAGTAAGATGGTAAAAGTAATTAGCAGTTACATCTTGACATGTGAGGAATGAATAGGAGCACCCTCATTTTTCACATTTTCCACAATACACTGCTTTAACAGCCACGTTCCTGAAATCCACTACTGAACCCAAGTATCTTCCTGTTTCCCCAAAAGCTATTACCCTTTAGATGAGAGACATTTTAAAAATAGGAAAAGCCCCAGAATCACCTCCTGCATTACAGTGCTTAGCAGTATTTGATACGGCTGCAGAGTTATCACATGGAAAATAAAACCCAGCAACAACAGGGTTTATCTGCTGAACCTGACACACATATAAAGGTGACAAATTACCTGCTTCGGGAACAAAGACATCAGAACTTTTCAGAAGGAAAGGGAAAGATCTTTCTCAGAGTAGTTCYTGCAGGACTGGGAGAGCACTGTGCAGAATGTATGGGTTTGCTGTTAACAAGTTCAGCATTTTAATTCTGTCCATTTCCACTGAAATTTACTTTTTKCTCAAGTTGAAACTTCATCCTGTTTAATCCATTTCATGCTTTTGCTCAGGGCTGTTTTATCATCTCTTTGAATGAGGATTTTTGTTCTAGAATTCAAGAAGCAGACTCACTCTGCAGCAATGCTCCACATAACTACTTTCTAACAAGGATCAGCAAAATCCAGTTGATTGTGCTAAATTTGAAATGGGCACTGCCCATATCCTGGAATTTAGTCAAATGCAGTGAACTGATCCCCACAGATGCTGGCCAAAGCCTCTTTTGTCAGGCACGAAACGTTAGGCTTTGTTTGGGCATTTGGGTTTCATTTTCTTTTTTCTTTTTGCTTAAATGAGTGAGAGACAGGAGAAAGCAGACAAATGCAACTTTTTGAAAGAAGTCTTTCACTAAAGCTCCATTAATTCGACAAGTGAAGACTTCTAGCAGGTGTCTCTCTGCTGCACACTCCTCATCTTGTCAGAGCTCACCACTTCTCTTTCTACTACTACTGCATTAAAGCCAACTTTARGAGTTTAACTGAAGCGGATGCAAAACTTTCCAGGCCAGGCCTGAAGAAAGGCTGCTTTTTGCATTTCTCACCATCTTCAGGTTCAAAATTTGTGGCTTAAATAGACTCTTACATCCGCAGTCATAAGCCAGGCCCAGTGCCCCATTTACTGTTGATGCTGAGTCTCTCTCCCTCCCTTTCTGAGCAGGGCACAGAGGAGGACAAACCCTTCTAATATTTTTATGTCTCAAAAGGGGAAACGAAACGAGCTGCTGAAGGCTAATATGGAAACAGGACAGTGTCCTGCAGCCTCTGGGGTTCTCTCTCCAGGGTACCTCATCTTGCCWGGCATTTTCAGGCCTGCCATGGACACAGATCTTTCCTCCCCACAGGCAACTGCAACAACCACAACTACTTCATTGGTTTTTGACTTAGTGATTGACAAAACAATCTGATCACTATCTTGAGTTGCCTGAGTAGTAGCTGCCTAAGAGGATTTCATGAAAAACTGCCTCTGTATATGCTTAATTACTGATTTTATATCTGCTCAGTTCTTCTGACCTTTCTGCATTATATTATTTCTTAAATTTATCTTTATATTTCCCTATTTGGGTCTCCTTGGTATTATTTTAATCTGTGATCAGCAAAAAAAATTCTCAAGAAACCAAAATTGTCCAAGTCTTTGTTAGCAGATTGCTAGAATTTATGTGGCACATTAACTGTCCTACAAGATTTATAGATCATTACAACATATTTACATTTCATTAACTCTATCTTCCAAGATCTGTATTTCATTATGGCCGCTTCAGATTAGGACTACAAAGATTCTCTCAGGTGTTATTCTGGAAGGTCATTTGGATGACTTGCAGATGTTACCCAATAGTTTATTGATTTCCTAGTAATTTTTTTCTCTTACCTCTGATGCTTTATGATTCTTTGGGTTTTTATAATTTAATCAATACRATTAAAAAGTAGACACAGAAGGGAAGCGCTATAAACACAGACTAATTAAAGTTTTAGAGATGATAGTCTGAAAGTTTCCGTYTACATCTCACTCATAGACAAAAAAGTAATGAGCAACATTAAAAAGAGAAAATTTTAATGGGAGAAGTAAGTACATTTCCACACAATGCAAAATTAGGCCTTTTTTTTTTCAGTCTTCCTAAATATCTGCCTTTTCCTGGAAATATCCAGAGCTATAACTAATTTTCAAACAATAAGAAGCAGATCAGTGACTACAGGAATATAAAAAGTCCTTCCTGAGGACACAGAAATTTACACCTCTGTTTCTTCAAGGTCAGTTTTAGGGACAGATGGATGTAGACATCCCTCTTTTATGGCTCTTTCACCTTACTTTGGAGCAGTCACGAGAACGGGGAAAGACTTGACTGATTTTAGTATGGCAATTCCCTCCTAAATTCCACAGTAACTAAGCCCATTGAAGGATTAGAATTTCCTCTTGTCAAAAAGGTTCATTTTTAAATGATAATGGAGAGAATCTGTCACTTAATAAATATATAAATATCAAATGCAGATGCTCAGCTATAAAGTTTGGCTTTCCTTTTCTGGCAACGTGAAGTTTGCGCAGCTCCTACCGCAGCTCTCGCTGCTGTAAAGGGGGACCTTGTGAGGTCCTGTCCTATCCAGGATGAAACCTACAGGCCCCTGTCTCATCTTCACATGGAACAGTCTGAACACATATTTGGGAAGTGCTCCCCAGAGGTGGGTGCCAAATAAGAGTCATCTCCATTTTAGGGGAGAGTAGGTCAGAGCTGTGACAGAATTTGTATCTATATCTGAGTTCTCTGATCATCTGGCCATAATCTCTGACAAATACAGCACAAGATGTGTGAACAGAAATGGGTTTTGCTGGCATTACAACAGATCTGTGCGTTGTGGTTTAATTTTTCTGTCACCTGAAAAAAGCCGACACAATATTGATACAGTAACTGACTTGATTTGAATTCTCTGCTAAGGAGAAAACGAGACTAATCTGCATACAATAGTACTTTAAAACATA
This sequence comes from Parotia lawesii, assembly GCA_003713295.1. Taxonomy (NCBI): domain Eukaryota; kingdom Metazoa; phylum Chordata; class Aves; order Passeriformes; family Paradisaeidae; genus Parotia; species Parotia lawesii. Next base: position 7,439,049 of record RAHM01000005.1, read on the forward strand.
TTTTGCCTTATACCTTTAATCACAGTTCTTTGCACAGCAAAGCATAAATTTGTCCTCTGCCTTTACATGACTGTATTTTATGACTAAGAGTTCATTACCCTCCAAGTTGGGCTCATCATATACAAGAGTGAGTTTTATTAGTGCTATAGTTTCAGAACACAAAGTAATTTTATTCACAAGGAAATTACATACCAAGGGCCAGAGTTCCCGACTGTAACTGGGAAGTTTTATATTACTTTCCCAAAGTGCCTAAGTTACAAGGAGCAGTAGGAAATACCCCCGAGCTGCTGCTGCTGCCTGTGCCCACCCACTCCTGCCCGCCATGGAGTGGGGACGAGGCCGCCTGTGCACCAGCACAGCCTGCAGGGCTCTCCCTGCCTTCCTGCAAATGTTCCCCAATGCATAATACAATTTTTCRAGGCCAAAAAGTGCTCCATGCATGGATCTAGAGACAAGAAATAAGTTTTACCTAACAAGACAATGACCTGCCAAAAGAAATAGAGCTGGTGGAATAGCATCATCTTTTTACAGACCTATGTTTGGGGTTAGTTTCATACGTTGGTCATGAAAAAATCCACCATCTGGGGCAGACAATGGCATGTTTTCCTCACAATTCACCCCCACCTCCATCTTTTAGGGCCCCCTGCAATATTTAGATTTGATTTTAAGGTATCTAGTTATCCTCTTTCTGAGCAATGAAGCTCCACATGTAGGTGACTGAAAAGCATTAAAAAATCACAACCTGCAGAAGACACAACAACCTAGACTTGTATTTCACAATGGCTAAAAAAACCTGTTAACAAAATCCCAATTAGCACAGTATTAACAGACAGTCCCAGGCATCCCATACATCTATTTTAACCACCCTATAGGGAACAAAAATGGGCATGTTTCCAAAGAATTTGCACCAGAGAAAGTTTATATCAGCTGCCATAGAGAGACATTCTCAGCAGTGAAATGTGTTGGAGCTAAGCAACATATTTCTGTCACAAAATAAAAATGTAGCCATCTATTCTAACTTTGTCTCTAATCCCAGTGGGTTTAAGCAATTACCATTATCTTAAAAAAATTGCAAATTAGACTGCAATTACTGTTGGTTGTGGCAGCACTGTTCTTTTAGTGAACAAATAGATCAAAAATATTAATTGAATTCATGACCAAGAAACTGCAAGTATTACAACCTTATACCAATTATCCACTGCAGGCTTTAAAGTCATGTTTAAATCAATGATTTTCTCATTGCCTTTGCTGAAAAGCAGGTCCCAGGCACATGAGGACAAAGATACAACCAAGGATTCCTGACATTTCCCATGCTTTTGATCATGTTTTGACTGTAAAAAGACATGATCACTCCTGAGGCAGCTGCTCTGTGTGATAGGAGCTGAAAAGGCACGAGCAGCAGAAATGACTGCTCTGTATCACACCAATTTCAGGGTATTCTCTGTCCCTTACATCTGCCACAAACCTGGCAGAAAATTATGAAACAACCTGTGACTTCTGTAAGTACCCACCCTCCATACATGCAAGTCACGTGGAGCTTTGGAAAAAAATGGATTCAGAGACATGGAGAACTTTCTCTTATGACATGGGAAATCTCACAGTTAGGAAAAAAATCCACGGAGAGGAAAAGCTTCTAGGGAATTGCTTCCAAATATCTACTTCCAAATGCCCACTTGCTGTAAAAAATCCTGTGTGCAGTTCTCTGGACTCTCAAGAACCCTCTGGATTACTGTGCCAGTTGCCCTCATTTACCCAAACACAAACATATTCCTCATGACTGCACTTCCTATACCAGACYCTTGCTTCTCAGTGTGTGATAACGAGACGGATTTTTCCCCAAAGTCAGTACAATTTATTGATGTAACAGGTTATTATCCTCTGATGCTCATCTGCACATTGTGCAAGAACTGCACAAATACAGATGAATAATTTTTGAACAGGGTAAAGCGTTTTTATAAAACATCCCAACATGAAAATGACTGCTCAGAGAAAAGAGTAGCTCCACGCATGCTTTCAATTTACAATTTGGCCAAAAATCAGATTTAACTTCCGAACTGAACTCTCCTCCTACAAACAACATGGATTAAATGCATCTGCTAGGAGAGATAATCAGAGCACTGCTGGCTATGTACACAGGGTGTTTCTTCTGGGGAAAATGTTTTGTATTGTCTGAAGCAAGCAGAGAATGGGAGGAAGGATCTTCTGCACACTTTTCATGCAGCTCAGTCACCATTCCCAAACTCAGCTCCGTGTTCTATGCTGTTCCAGGAAGCTGACATACAGGGCCACCAAGGTCAAAAACTGCTGCATATGGAAAACTTCATACGGTTTATTATTTTCCCTAAAATATAAATTATATACCTTAGAAAAACAACTAAAACCAACAAACAAATTAAAAAATGGTACTGATTCTCCAAAGTACATTTTCTTCCATGCCACAGAATAATGAACCCACTTCAGGAAGCACCACAAGTGGGTGGGTCTGTGGACCCGTGATCCTGGAAGTTTTATCAGTACATATATGCAGAATATTGTATATTCAGGCTCTGCTTCAGGAAGTTCAGGGGAATGGGACTAGCTGTAATCCAGTGAATAAACCCTGCATTAGGGAATACATGCTGCATTGGGGAATGCCATCACTTGGATGGGAAACAGGATCTGACACAAGTCGAGAATGGACTGAGTGACCAAGCATCACGTTACCTGATCTGGTGCCCTAATTTCCACAGGAAATTCCTGCATCGCATTCTGCCCCAGTCTAAGACAAAAGGGATGGAATTTCTCAGTGTAAGGATTCCTCCGTTCTCAGAGATGAGAACAGGATTTCTCTCCGGAGTTCACTCTCCAGCCAGGTGATCAGCTCTCCCCAACAGGCACTGACAGCCCTGCAGACAGCCCTGCTGTGGCAGCACTCACCGTTCCTGTCGATGGCAAAGGGCACATCTGCTGTGACGATCTCGTAATTGCAGATCTGGCTGTACTGGGGGGAGCAGTCCTCRTCTATGGCTTCCACCTGCAGGATGCTGTCGTAGATCTTCCCCTCTGTCACAGTGGCCTTGTACACGCTCTCCTTGAATGCTGGGGAGAACTCATTGACATCCTTTACCTGGATATGGACTACTGCCCTAAAACAGGCACACAGAACATCAAAGAGAAAAATTAGTTTATCGTGACACCTCACTAACAGTTTCTTTTCAAAACACTTGAAAAGACTAACAAAACATATATGGAAAACTATAAGCCCCTATTAAAATGAGATATTACAGAATTTTTATGTTTTATTTRCCTTATTTAGTATCTTAATGTGGCACTAGGTAAAAGTCTATTGCCATGGCTTGTAGGGAGAGGGTTTCACAGTGCTCCCTATTAAAATCTGCCCCTAAGAATGAACCCCAGCAGAAAGCCAATGATATCATTACAGGGTAAAATAAGCAAAGAGAGAGGAAAAAAAAATCACAGTAGTCTTACATATGCACTACCTAAAAATGGTCAGTTTACAGACATTCTTCCATATTACATAAGGCTCTCACCTTCTGCTGCTGMTAATTATCTAATCCTTCAATTAGCTACAACACTGTACATACAACCCATCAAGGCCTTTAGTGACCAAAGTCTAAGGCCTTGCTTTGGAAGGATTTGCTTGCTATTTGCTTTGATAGGCAGGGGAACAGAGGGACACAGAAGGGATGTTCCAGAGCAATGGCAGAGCCACAGGGAAGGCTGGGACCCCAGACAGCGTGGCTGTGTGTGTGCTACCAGACAGTCTGGTGGCAGCGGGCCACATTTCATTTAGTCAAGATTAGATCAAAATTTTCCACAAGTGGATTTCTACCAGATTGTTACTGACGTGAGAGGGRGGAACATAATAAAATTTGATATTGTGAAGCAAAACCTGTTTCTGTGATTTGATGGTTATCTGCTATTGCAGGCTTCCTCCTAAATCTGTATTCTTTTTAAATATCCTGAAAACTTCAGCATGCATTATAGACCTAATTAAATTTTTAATTGTCATGTGTCCTGGATGAGCAAAAGGAAGAATGATTACTATAAATCATTTATTATAATGGCTCTCAGCAAAACGAACAATTTGTAGAGCACTTATACATCTACGTGAGTTAAATTCATCTTTAATGACAAATGGTCTGGAGCTTGGTTTCATGAATTTAAAGGGAAGAAAGGCACTGTACCACCTAAGCTTATGCAGGGAATTGGCTCCACGGTAAAAAGTACCACCTACTGACCTTCAATACATTCCTCTTCAGAGGATTTTAGTTCCTCTGAGACTCRCTGTCCAAAAGCTGAGGTCAGAGACACTCAGTTCAAATGTGACACTGCTCAGCTTATGATATACATATACTAAAAAAAGGGGATGATTCCTCTTTTCTTACCATTTGAAATGAGATGAATAGAGAGAAAACCTATTTAAAAATTGTGAATATCAATTGAAAGCGAGCTTCTATAACCTGGATGTATTCAACGTGAAAGCAAGAATGGAAAACATAAACCAAAACTGAGATGCATTTACCCACTTGAACGGGGATCCTGTCAAAAAGCTTTAACTGAAGCAAACAAAAAGGAATATATTTTCTAATAGGAAAAGGGAATGAAAAAAATGGGTGGAATATTGCAACAATGGTTCATCTTTGTTTTATTTGCTTTCTACCTGACAATAATATAGACTGTAGAGTGAATGTATGCCAAAGCAAAAAAATATTTCTCCTCATTTTCACCTACTTGTGAGATTTCTTCCAGTTTGTTCCACCTGGTCCTGATCCACAGTCATAGGCCTGGATGATGAATGTGTATTCCTTCTGCAGCTCACAGTCAATCGGACTCTTTGCTCGAAGCCGACCTTCTCCAGATGTCTTGTTCAGCACAACAGCCTCAAAGGGCATTTCTTGCCCATGGATTTTAAAAGCACATATTTCACCTGTGAGGAACAGCACAAAACAATCATAACTGGGGGGGGGGGGGGGGGGGGGAGGGCTTGTCTTATGCACTGGAGTGACACCTGCAAAGTCCATTTGTATTTCACCTGCTGGTACAGAGGGGGGAAGTACAGACTCGGGCAGCAGGTCATTCTGCATCCACRAGGGCCATTAAGCAGGCGCTTGTGCAGTGGGACGCGCTGAGTGCAGCTCCAGGCACGCACCTCCCTCTTCCTCTGTCAGTGCTAAATGGGTCCTGAAAGCCCCAGAGGCCATCCCATATGGCACCACCAGCAACGCTGCGCTACGTTATTTCTGAGCTGAATTAAGAGACGCTATTTATTTAAGGAAAATAGCAAAAAGAAAAATAGATCATACTTCAAAGGTGGTCTTTTTTTAACTGCTGTCGCTCCTTGGGCCACTTGAGCTGCCGGGTGGTAGCAGATGTGCAGATTCTTGCAGTTTAGTTTCCCAACAGTGGAAAAACTAATGGTGCAGAACATGGGCACATTCAAAATACATCCTGCTTTATTTACAGGCATACATCATCTTTGGAACAGAACTAGTTGAAGGAACACAAATGAGTRTCCCTTTTGGACATCTCAGTCACCCACCCACATTCACACTCTCATACATGAGTGCCTTCTTGGCAGCAGCTCACTCTGCCTCCAAACTGTTTCCTAAAATAATAGATCCATAGCATCTCTCAGAGGAGCACTATAGAACAAAACAGATGATATAGCAAGGACTAAAAAAAATTGATTTGGTCACAAAAGACAACATAAAGAATCTTGTGAGAATATGAGTCTGGAAAGGGAAAAAAGACCCAGTTTCTGGTGTTCCTTTTTTTATCCTTCATACTGATAGTGAGGATATGCACAATGAGTTCATTTTTAACCACTCCAGAATCCAACTTTGAAAATGAAATATTTATACAAAGACCAATGTGACTTAAATATTTTTATGACACATTAAACACATGCTCTTTTAAGAGCAAGTCAGTCTCGGGACATGCATTATAGATTCAAAGCTGTCTCCCACTCACATAATCCTTTTCCATTTATTTCCAATTTACAGTTGCAGCCTTTTGGAAATCTCCTTGCCAATCATATCTGAGCCAAGTGCCAAATTCTAAATTAACTCTGAATCTATGACCTCTAATTCGGGCCTGGCTCCTCTTTCTCTATTATAACCTATTGTTTATTTTTGCAAAAGAGAGCAGACAGTGACTTTATAAAAAGCGCTGAAGCTCATAATTCCTATAATGTGTGAAAAATAAAAAATGGCAAGGGTGTGCGTGCAGGGAGGGTGGGGAKTAGGTACACAGAGGTAGAAACACAGGATTTTTAGACTAGTCCCTCAGCTGTCATCACACAGGTTTCCCTTTATGACCACAGGAGCTGAAGCTCTGCTCAGCTACATCCACTGGCATTTAGGCAGACAAATCCCACACTTAACAATTGCAGTCAACCCTATGAATGTCTTTATAGGATCAGCACACAGTTGTTTTGGTAATTACGAGGCTCTGAAAACATCCAATAGGCCTTTGCTTGGGCATTTTCCTGTGCATCCCCTCCCTCCAGGGGTGTGAAAGGCCGTGGAGTTTCCCAGGACAAAGCTGTACTCTTTTCCAAGCTCTCTGCTGCTCCCCCTCAATGAGCTCAAATATTTGCGCTACAGAAGAAGCAATGGACTCTACGCTGAGAATCAGATTTTGAAAGAGACTAACACTTTGCACATCCATAAAAGCAGGCTGCAACAATGGTCATGAACTGTGCAAAGGGACCAAAGCACGAGATTAAGGGGAGGCTGAAGTGAAGCAGCTTGTTCAGCTTTAACCATGGGCACTGTTCACTGAGTTTGTATCCCACTGTTGTCACACACAACCTTTGAAAAAAATTGTTCTACTTTCCTTGTAACTTCAAACCAAAACATTCATCTAAAATAATATTGTTGGTTTCAGTTTTATTTTAATTGCATACAAAATAAGCCAGTGCAAACATGGGAAGTCTAATGGAAAATACTGTTTGTTGTGTTCTATGAAGACTGGCCTTCATAGTTTCTTAATGAAGTTTTCCTGAGATGTACAATCCATCAACAGAAATCCTAACTTCGGTGGTTTGTGTTTATTATTTTATTGATCCACTGTTTGATTGCAAACCATACAGCATTTGCAGACGTCCAAGCTACGGTTCTCAAAAAACAGAAATAGCTCTGGGCAGAAAAAAGTTCTCTCAGCCCTTATCTAAATATTTATCATTTTTTCCTCTCCAAAGCCAGAGCCCTAATACAAAGCAATCATAGAAGCAGCACATGTTCCAATTAATTCTCATCAAATATTTTAGAAGTCTCTATATCCCGCTCCTATGCGAGATACTCCAGCTTTAAATATAACTCTAATTTTGTCTCCATGGTCCCATTTGCCAAAGATAAAATAATGACAGCTGCCTGGATATGGTGAGATATTTGTAAACACACTCCAAAAAACCCACACAGACTTCCAGAATGTGGCTACAGAAACCTACTGATATGAAAACAACTGCAAATGTTTTTAAAAACTGGGTAAGAATTTTTTTTCAAAAGAAGGGCTCTACTGCTGTTTCCAAAGAAATTAGTTAACACAGTCAAAAAATTAAAATGTATAGGATCATGATGTTTTTTAAAAGGTATCTTAATGGCTGTATTGCAATGAAATGATAACAGAGTTGTAAGAGCRGTAACAAAGCAGAAAATTAAGTAAGGTCCACTGCCAGACACACACACATTGACAGATATATGGAACTACTATTACTAACCATTACAAATAGTGTCTTTAAAACATAACAGATACTATTTTCTCATTAATCAATAGAGCTACAGGACTTTATTTCAACCCAGCTGAGCTACCCCCAGACCTACATGATGCCAATGGGAATTGTGCCAAGCTCAGGTAAGTATGGCTTTGTAACTCATTGGAGGAAAAGGAGACAGAGTTTCTCTCCCACTCAGACTCACCACTGAAGTTGTAGGACCTTGGCACCACCTTCCCCCCTTCTCCTTTGCAAGCATGAGATAATGAGAGTGCAAATTGGGACATTGTTTTTCTCCCAACAGACAACCCAGCAAAATTCTGTGCTTTGTTCTTCATTTCATTTGAATGGGTTGGAAAGCAGGTGGATATAGGACTTTGTGACCATAGAAGTGGTGGTAGCACTGAGTTGCTAAAAAAAGGATAAGTTGGTGACACCATGTAAAGGTRGAAGCACATTCATGAGATCCTACAGCAACTGCCAGGGCAGAGGGAAAATATCTCTTCTCCCAGGCCAGGATGCACATCCTGGGGGCTTCCASCTGCTTCCTATGAAACCTTCTGGTTGCAGGGTTGAACTCTGCTGAGAGTTTCACTTTAATACACGTTTTAACTAAACTCTGGACACGTTTTTTCTTCAAATCATTCAGACTAGCATTAGCCATAAGCACCTATTAATTTTGAAGTTTACATTAAGTTTGAAAGCCTTGGTAGAGATCCATATGTTACGACTGCAGGGATAATAAGGATATAATTTTCTCTGTAAAAATTGTAATAGCCTGAAAAAAAGCTACTGATGGTTCATAATTTCTGAAGCATTACCAACATATTTATCTGCTGTTTGGAAATTGATAAAGACAATGTTTCACATTCAGTCACATTTACATGCAAGATTTAGTGATTATAATCCTTAATCAATAAAACTGTATTACAAATTACTGCCTTTTATATGAAACACCAAATTCATGCTTCTTTCAGTAGAAATAATAATCCTCAATGTTACTTCTTTAATAACTACACAGCCTCACTCACTTGAAATCAATTTCAGACATTATTACAAAACACTGCATGCTTATTTGGCCTTTCACAGCTCCCTTTGCTACTTCCTCAGCCTTCACTAGACCAAGAATACTGAAGACTTCAGGTGGAAAGCTGGGATCTCTGACATTTCATCATTGTCATCAATAGTTAAAAGAAGGCAGCAGTYGTATGTGAATCAGGAATTACCAAATGCTGTTTTCACTCGGCTGGCTGAGGTGCAGCAAGGCCAAGTGCTGGGCCACCACAACCCTGCAGTGCTCCAGGCTGGGGCAGAGTGGTGGGAAAGTGCCCACAAGAACAGGACCTGGGGGTGCCGGTCAACAGTGGCTGAACAGGACCCAGCTGTGCCCAGCTGGCCCAAAAGGCCGATGGCACCTGGCTTGTGCCAGCAATGGTGTGGCCAGTAGGACCAGGGCAGGGATTGTCCCCCTGTACTCGGCACTGGTGAGGCCACACATCAAATCCCAGGCCCAGTTCTGGGTCCTTCACTGCAAGAAAGGCATTGAGGGGCTGCAGTGAGTCCAGAGAGGGGAATGGAGCTGGAGAAGGGTCTGGAGCACAAGGCTGATGAGGAGCAGCTGACAGAGCTGGGGGGGCTCAGCCTGCAGAAAAGGAGGCTCAGGGGAGACCTCATCGCTCTCTGCATCTCCCTGAGAGGCTGTAGTGGGGTGGCAGTCAGTCTCTTCTCCAAGGTAACGAGTGATAGGGCGAGTAAACAGCCTCAAGTTGCACCAGGGCAGGTTTAGATTGGATGTTAGGAAAGATGTTCCCACCAGAAGTGTGGGTCAGGCGCTGGCACAGGCTGCCCAGGCCAGTGGTGGCATCACCATCCCTGGAGGGATTCAAAAGACACGGAAATGTGGCACTCAGGGACACGGGTTAGTGATGGGCTTGGAAGTGCTGGGTTAATGCTGGGCTCAAGAATTTTAAAGGTCRTTCCAGCCTTAGTGATAACTGCATGCTTAGGCAATCCCATGATTCCTTACAGAAATGTGTCCAGGACACGTCTGGGTGTGTGACATACACACATGGATTTGTTCCTGAAACCATTTGTTAACTTCAACTACGTTTTAAAGAGATGAATTGTTTCCCTCGAGTGCTATGAAATGATGCAGCTCCACAATACAGAGATGCTACAGAAAAAGCATAGGGGTGACAAAGAGGTCACATCTCACTAAACAGCAAACAGAGCACACAAAAGTGTTCTAAAAGCTCAATAAGAAGAAAAGCTTCAATTCTATCTTGTACCTTTTAGGTAGCAGTAAATCAAACGTGAAGCTCAAACCTCTAGGAAAGCAGGCTTCATCAGTTTGCTGCTGACAAAATCACTCCTTTACATTCATATCCTGTTCTAATTTTATTACTCTCTAGCCTTTTATTACAGTTCCACATGTGTTTTTCTCCAACGTGCAAATCAACATAGGTAATCCTTTATTTAAAATTAAGGCTGCAGTTTTATACTTCCTGAGGTAAGCACAGAGCCCCTGGAAGATCCCAGAGGGCCTAAGAATCAAAGTCCCAGGACCACATGGCAAATCCAGTCCCACCTTGAAGGAGACAAAACCCCTGGTTCASGACAGATGCGTATCAAGTTTTGATTCAAAGAACAGGCAGAAATGCCACGATCAGGGTGTTGCAGTGACCTCTAAAACTTTGCACACGAATGACAATAACTCTGCTTTTTCCTTAGGCGTGCCCTTCAAGAACTTAATTCAGCTCCACGGATCCATCAAGTCAGAGGTATCTGACAGCCACCACTAACGAATCTTCTTCATGCACTACATGCCAYCAGCAGGCTTCCAAGAACTTTATGTAACATGTGGATTTGCTTGTGGCATGACTTTCCTCTTGTTCTAACTAAAAGTTTGTCAACAAAATTGAAGTACTCTCAGTATGAATCAAATTTGAATCTTTAAGGTCTTTACATGTGGATGGAAATCCAAACACAGGCACGCTGTTCTTGGAAAATTTATCAGCAAAGATCTCTCCTGGCAGCTGGAYGGACACCTGCAAATAAGCACCACAGCTGGGACACTGCTCCATTTGCTGTTTTCTCAGAAACACAGCACTGAACCACGACATGCTGTCAATGTCAGATTTCCCAACAACTTTTTTAGGGGTTGCTGTTTCTGTTTTTTTTTTTAATCAGCCTTCCACAATAACAGCTGTATACAAGTTTCTCTGCTGGAATCCTGCAAATACSTCCTGCAGTGCAGAGCTGGTGACCTTCTGAGTGACTCTCACTGGGAAGGTTTACAGCTCTGACAAGTTTTTCTATCACAGGCTGTAGCTACTGTTGAAATAATTACAGAATGCAGAAGGTTATGTTTTGAAGGAGGAAAGGGCAGTTTTTTGGGAAAGGGAGACAAAATTATAATCAAAGATGTAAAATATCTGTAAGGATAGGGGAAAAAAATAAGGTAGTAACTACTGCATATGCTTTTCCAGCTCAGTTAAGTCAATGCTATTAAACTCATATTGAAATACTAAATTCYAGGAAGCAATACTGAAATCATGAACAGAGGGAGGTATTCATGCCTTAATATAACACCGAAATTTATTATTTCCTCATATCTAATTTTATGGGCAACACGCTCTGCAAAGCAAGAGCATAAATCCACTGCTACCCTTCCTGTTCCATGGATTTGAAACTGGAAGAGGGGGAAACTGCACTTGCACTTCAAGTAATTCATTGTTGCCATAAGCTCACACCAAATGAACCAGGCTTCATCCTTCTGCTGAAGCAGGGACCAGTTGCTCAGGATAAAAAGATAGTTCCGTGGGCAGCATAAAAGCAGCAGTGATATCTGGGTTTCCTCCTGGCTCCACAATAAGTTTCCCTACTCTACAATTTTGTTTACACAAATCTTGCTTAAAAAGTGTGATTTTTCTGGACAAACTGTGATTCTAGTGAGATATCTGACCACATTGCTCTGTTGGAATCCCCCACTGCTGAGATGCACAACACRTCCCACTCAGGTCTGCACTCCAGCTCAAACGATGGAGAACTGATAGATGTTTATTTGAAAACTGCAATAAACATTGAGGTGGATTAGAAAAATAAGTAACAAGGAGATAAATGTTTGTGCACATAAAGATGTGCTTAATTAACTACTGACTGTGCCTTTTGCAAACACTCTCTATTCTAAAAGCAGAGAAATATAAAATATTGTCATTCCTTCCTCCCAGCAATCAAACCCTTACCAAATTAGCAGTGTATTGCAAATAATTTCAAACACTTCTTAATCTTTTWTTCTTTCTGAAATCCGCAAGATTCAAGAGAGAAAAAAGGCAAGAAAGAGTGATTTTAAGAAGAGTACCAAAAAAGTATAGTTTTATAATCAATGTGTGGAGCTCCACGCCCACCTGCACCAATGGAAGGCTTTTGTCAGCCTCAAGTGTCGTGTTTGGAAGTATCCCAAGGATTCAGGAGTGCATCCAGTGTCACACAGCCACGCACTCAGCACACAGGAACAGCTGCTGCATTTAGTTACAGCGCTGTGGGGCACAGCACAGTCTCTTCAAGAGTTACATGAGCATCCCTAAGAAATAKTTGCCTTGGCATTTTTTAGAATGCCGCATTATAATGAACTATTTGAAAAATTAATCCTGCAACCGTGTAGTTAAGCCTGTGGAAGAAGCAYACTAATAAAAGGAACTTTATCCTCCAGGAGCCAAGTGAAGCATAATTATCCAGCTCCCAAATGGGTCATTTTCTGCTCTCCTTTTTCACAGGTGTCAATAACAACCACAAACACCTCTGGGTCGTTTTCTTCACACACATTACCTGCACTCTTTGGGTAGTGCTCACTGCAATGTCTGCTACTGTGACTGCAGCTTTCCTGCTGCTGCAGCAGATCAAACACCACTTTGCTACAGACTCTYCTCTTCCAGGAAACACAGAGGCCCAGATGCTCCCACTGCCCTAATTCCATGTTCGTGTCTGAAAGATGGGTCACAAAGCTATTTCACCTCTAGATTAGTAAGGTCTACACTGAGAAAAATAGGAGATAACTTGCCTTATGAGGCCCTGACCCAATTTACTGTGTATATCCTTTAAAAAAAAAAGTGGACCTATTTTTAAAAGAGCGACCTAGGTCTGCATGTAAAATTAAAAAGGTTATTACAGTGCTTGCAATAATTTCCTGCCACAAAGTACTACTGAACAGTTAAAGAACAAATGCTAATAAAATATGTGAAAGTAGCTAATGATGTATAATGCTCCTAAGATTTTCAAATGAAATAGAGACAAAGAATTAGGAATGTTGGCTAGCAAATATATATTGCTTACAGAATTCCTTCAGTCCTGCAGGCACACCTAACAGAAATATGTCCTGCAGCAGGATAGGTGCTCCAACATGACCTGCTAGATTTGGCTCCCTTGTGAGACACACAGAGATAAATAAGAAAATGAACATCACCATGTCACACTCAGAGTAGAAAATCAGCAGCTGTTTAGTCTGCAGAGGACTCGGCAGACTGACAGAAAACCTTACTTTTTAATTAAACTACTTTCCCTTGGGCCCTATATCAAGGCAGACAATTTCTGAGATAAAGCAGCTTGGAAAATGTTGAATTTATTAAAATGATTATTTCCCTGAATAATTTTAAAGGCATTGTTTTGGGGCATAGTTAGCTAATTCAAAGCACACAGTGAATGATCAATCAGTTTTTCTGTTTCTTTTGAATCAAAGGCATGAGTTAGCTCTAACTTGAGAGCTAAACTTTGGACTAGCTAGCACATAATTTAAACAGCAGACTCAACCATGCAAACCAGGGAGGCAAGTCCTAGGAGCCAGGGATGTCCTGCAAAAATAACAACCACAAAACAGTTCCAATATCATCCCTTTGAATAATTGTGGAGCTTCCACGGCATTGGCAGCCTATGAAATGAGTTCAAAGGGAGAGTACGCAGTTTGGATCCTTCCAGTGGCTCCTAAACTCTTGCTAACACACACAGTAAAATGGCAGAGATGCATTAGGTGTCTCAGGACTCTTCCACCTTTTGCCCACAAAGACRCATGTGAGAGACAAGGCTTTGAGTGAGAGGTTAGGAAAGGGACAAAGTGCTCACACATCCTCAAGCTTCCACTCAGCTATTTACTCTGCTGTGGCCTCTTCTTACAGAAGCAGATTAAATAAAAAATTTAGGAACATTAATTTAATCTTGGCATGGAGCCTGGACACAAGGGATTAGTCTGTGCATCCTGCAGACACGCAGCAAAGTAGAGCACTGAGTTTAATTGTTACAAGAGTACCATATGGTTCCTCCTGATCATGGCTTTTTTTCATTCTTTTACTTCCACTTGCCTGTCTTTAAACAATCTGAAATACTCAGCTCCTGATGTAAAGTCATAATTTGGACTGGATCTCTAGACAGGATGAGTTACTTTGGACACAAATGCTTCTGCTACAAAGCATCGCCTCAAATGAAAAGCAACACAGTCAAAATTATAGCATCTGGCTTTTTATCAGAATGGAAATCACATAGCGAAGATAACAAAATTCATCCAAAGAAAAAGTAAATGCACATCTCCCTAGAAGATCAGTTGTACTCTAATTTGTTTGGACACTTAGAATTGCTTTTCCTATTTCTAAAAAAATATATTCAGTTCATCCTCTTCCTCTGAGCCTCACAATCTCCTCCTCTTTTGTTCTGTTTAGTTTAATATTTCCTATCACACCTTTATAAAGAGAAGTGTCAGTGCCTTTTTATATTGTGCTGGTCTTAAGCCCAAGGTTGCTCCCCACCAGCCCAATAAGCCACGAGACAGCTCCAGCCACTGAGCAGAGCTCAGGCAGRCAGCAAATGTCTGTGTCTTTATGCACAAAAGGCTTCCAGTGCTGGTCACTCACAGGCAGTTTAGGACAATGCCTATTTCTTCAGACACAGCAATCCAAGGCTCCCCAGCACAACTCTGTGTAGAGCTRCCTTCGCCTGCTCAGGCTTCCTATTTGACACATGAGAGGTGTGAGAACCTGAGCTGTGTGAGCTACCTCAGTACCTCCAGCTGCCCTTGGGCAACTCCTACTTGATATTTCGCTCCTAATTCCCAGCTTTTCATTCTCCTAATAGCAGCACAAATGCTTAAGCAGTGCAAAAACCCAGATTTTTCTGAGACTGTGACTAATTCCTACTCAGAGTTTAGTAAGACCCTTGTTTCTCAGTGCAGGCCTGCCAACCTTAACAGGTCCTGATACATTCCAGGATTCAGATGGGACTCCAACCACCAAAACAATTCCAGAAGCACAGACCCATGGCACAATATTTATAATGACGGGGGGGATTGTGCTCCAGTAAATCTCTGACTGATTGCAAACACGGCTCTTTCATGGAGTGGTATGGTCAGTAGTAGCATAAAGTAACTTCTCCTATATGGAAACTTAGATTAAGGCTTTTATACTCACACTGACATGAAAATAACTCTAATGGATATACGAACTGCAGCTGTGTTGACACTAAAGATACAGGACAGCCATTAAGAACTCCATTGTAAAAACAAGGGCTCTGTCCCGTCTAAGATTTTACCCTGGGATATCTTACTCATATTAATTAGTCAGCAATGCAAAGAGCTTTGCTTTCTAAACCGTAAATTCAAAGCCACAGTGAGCTCAACATGCTGGGTTTTTTGTGCTTTTTATCTTCTAACCCACTGAAAAACCCTATTTAATTGCTGTATCTCTCAGATGTTATCCTATTTCTTGCCCTCTTGAGCAGGAGCTCCACAGAGGACAGAAATGGTGTTGTTCAGCAGCTTTGAAGATGGTGTTAGCTTTTTTCCCCCACTGTGAAATTAAAAACTATTTGAAACTTTTCATGAAACTGAGCTGTGTCAAAATAGTTGTTTTTAGAGAAAGGTCAGACTCTCAATTCAGTCCTCTCAAAAACCTCCTCACCACTGCAGAAATGGCAGAAATACCAAAAAATCCACAAAATGCTTCTACTCCAGTACAATTATATTTTTGATAAACCGTATTTTTGCCAGCTCCACTACAAATATTTAATGACTTTGCTCTTTGACGTCTGCTGCCCACTTCYGGCTGCGTTAGTCTGAGAGGTGCTCGTGACTTTTAGAAAAATTACCCTCCCTTGTTTCTTCACACATGTCAGAGACTGGGAGTGCCAGTCCTGAAAACACACAGCACTTGTCACAGGCTGCACTGGGCCTGGGCGTTCACCATCAGATTTAGTTCCTACTTTATGTGAATTTGGACTTTCCAGGAATTTCTAATCACTACATTTATTGTCCTCAAAGCATGCATGGTCTTGCAAACATTTCAGTGTCTGGGGATGTAACAGGGTTGTTTGTCTCTCATCTTCTGCCTCAATTCAGCCTCTGAGCAAGTCCCTGCTGCAGAAGTGCAAAACTGAAGTCCTGAGGGAATGACAAAAACTCTAAAAGTGGACTGAATTTGGTGGAATCCAATGTGAAACAAACCATGTTGTGGATACATATTTCAGTTTCATCTCGACATTGAAATATCCACAAATTTATGACCTATTCCTTTGAATTACTTAAAATCTTTCTTTCTTTTGGCATATTTTGCATCTCTAGGAGTTAAGACTTCCGTGGGAGTTTTGAGAAGTCTGGATTTAAGTGTAGACGTAAGTCATTGCACAGCAAACCCTTTTAATGTTTTATAAKGTGAACTCCCAAGCTCTGAACAGTTCCGTATCAGTTTTTTCAGCAAATGAGATACCACATTAAAAAAAAAAAAAAGACTATCTGAAAACAGAGCTGAAGTTAAAAGTACAGACTGGATCTTACCCATTATTTACAAATTCTGCATTGATATCAACGGCAAAAGGCAATCCCTTGCTGAGTGCTGCTAAAATCCGTAATTGCTAAAGGCTAAATTAACCTTGGGTAACCAAAGTGCAATAAAACTAAAGGCTGTAGTACAGAAATGAACGCAGATCTCACAGTTACCAGCAGCTGTTATGAATAACATCACAGCTCTTGCTAAGAGATTATTTTTCTACTTAGTCTGTATTCCACCCCCACTTTCATTCTAGAAAGTGAAGACCAAAGCTTATTTTTTATGCTTTAGGAGCTATGGCTGAACTTCAGTTGCAATTTAATTTTTAATCTGAAATTAATGGAATGAAGGATGCAACTATTAAAACCAAACATGTGCAATATAAAGCAATAAAAAAGTAACACCATGTAAATTCCACAATAATAAATCATTCCAGCGATTCAGAAAGCGCAAATAAATATCTATGTAGTTTCTAWTTAACTATTCCTCAACAGTGTAAAGAAACAAATCATATTTGCAGTTTCTGAAGTAAATTATAATAATAATTTGAATATATCTAGTAGGAAACACAAAGTGTTTCATCAAGATGTAAAGTTAATTCAAAGCCAGTTTTGTGGTTACCACTCAACAACGTTTAGTGGCATTTGCATTTGTACCTTCACAAGTGGTCAAACAGCATTCGGCTGGGGCAGAG
The DNA here is from genome assembly GCA_003713295.1 of Parotia lawesii. Lineage (NCBI taxonomy): Eukaryota > Metazoa > Chordata > Aves > Passeriformes > Paradisaeidae > Parotia > Parotia lawesii. The sequence continues at coordinate 7,456,261 of RAHM01000005.1, forward strand.
CTCCTTTGTGAATGCTCAGCTCTAGCCCTGCGAAGCAAGCACTGCGTCGACACAGTTTTTAGAACAGCCATTTACAGACCTGAATTTCTGGGTGACAAACGTGTTTTTTGGAAGGAAGAACTGAGTAACTGCTTGTCAAGGCATCTGCTGAAAACAGCTTCTCTATTAGCTTTTATTCCATATATTTTTGAACATTCTGATTTCATTTAAGAAGTGGCATTTTCTCTCAGTGAGCATGGTGCAAAGCTGTCATCCAGGAATGGTCAATAATGGCAGTGGTTATCTGTACTGGTTGGGTTATTTCCCTCCAGGTCACCTCTGCTTGCTCTGAGGACACAGATGCCACTGAGAGTCTCCTCTCCTCTTAGCCCTGCAGCACACAACTCGCACGGAGTGACCAGGATCACGCTTCTCCTGCCACGTCATCAGCAGCCTTGTTTACTGAAAACCTCATTTCCAGATGTATTGAGTTAATGCTGACCCTCGGGACTTCACTGCAAATTGCAGGTGGTTACAAAGCCTAAAGACCAGGCTGTCTGTCATGATCATATTTGAGCTAAATAACATAATTGTACAAGTGTCTTTAAGGGCATAATCTGAACACAGAGGGATCGAACAGTTGTCAGCGAGAGCCCAAGGAATCTTTATTCTCATTAAATACTTAGATAGAACATTTTGTCCCTGTAAGACTGGGCTGAGCTTATAGATGTAACAGTTTAAAAAAGCTTGTGATTTGTTGCAAACTGAGCACAAAGGAAAATAATGAAAGAGAGTGACAAACAAAGTTCTGCTTCAAGAACTCCCAGGAATGAAATAATACAGGAAATTAGCCATGCTTGTGCCCAAGGCTCTTCTCTGCAGGGCAGAGCTGCACACCATGAGACAATGGGGCCATCTCACAAAACCTAGCAAACACCTGGGAACAACTGGGATTCAGGACCACAAATTGCCCACTTGCACATCCACTTGTTTCCCTGGCATGGCTCTCTGGGCAGCTTGCTCTCCTGGGGACCAGAAGGAACCCAGAGAAACAGGGTGCTCTCAAGCAGGTAAATCTCACCTGAGTGAAGTTCTTCAAACACTCCAAAAATGCAATAACACCAGTTCTGTGGTTAATGAAAAATAAGCAGCCTCAACTGGCAAAAATCCCAGCAACCACCCTCATCATCCTCCCAGTGCTGCTCCATAATCACAACATTATGGCTGTCAAAATTACTTAGCAATGACAGCTCACTTAGCAGATTATAACTGCCTAAAGAGCCATAATGGTAGAGTGATATGCAGCTGAGTAACCCTTGAAGAATTTTGAATATTATAGGTCTGATAAATTAGATGATAATGAAAGTTATTAAAGCACTTCTCRTTTTTCACAAGTTGCGATTTTCAAATTACCCAGTGTGCCAACTTTTACATCTACAAACCACATTCTGCAAATGGGGTAAAAAAAGCTTCCCAGCTGTGGCACTGGCACAAGTGCATGTGATAAAGTCTGAAAGGAACACATTTGGCCCATTTCAGGTGGAGCAGCAGCTCCTTCTCCTCTTCTCCAGAATTCTGGGAATTCTCAGAAGAACGTGTGTGTGAGTACGTGTGCACTGCAGAGAGCAGGTGGGAAAATACGAATAAAACCCTAACATACAAACTCCTCCTGGCTCGAAAGGAGACGAACCCTTGGTATCTGCCCCTGAACATYAGGCAAGTCAGTGACACCAAGGAGTGACCACAACTTTAATCATGTGCCAGCCTTGCTTGGTCTTTTGAAATGATTTCTTCTGGTTTCCTTTCCACAGTGGAACAGATGTGTAAACCTTTAGGGACACAAGCTGCTCACACCATTGCCCTCTGCTCTAGGCAGGCATTTCAGAGATTCCCTTCTCCCCCCATTCTTTTTTCTTTTTGTAGGGGTTTTTTGGTTTGGTTTTTGTGTTTGGGGCTTTTTTGGGGTTTTTTTGTTTTGTGGGACASGGCAGCAGGAGGTGATGGGGGAAGAATCAAGCGTCTTATTAAACAACCGGTGTTTCTTTTTCACAGTTTTACATTCTGGGTAGAAGGCAATCAGGTAAAATAACTGATAATGACTCTTTTTTTTTTGTTTTAGTGATGAACTAGATGATGAACTGGATCTCTCTCATATCAGTTTATTCATTGTTCCACTGGCCTCAGGAAACTGTTCTCTGCTTTTGCAGCTGGAAGGGAACCAAATAASCACAATAATGCCCAGTGACAGCTGCAAATGAATTTGGGGGGAATTCCAGAGCATTAATCCCTTATTCCACTGTGAACAGCACACCAACATTTATTGTTTCAATAGTGCATATCCACTGTAAGTGTAAAAAACTGTGCAAGAGTCTGTGTAAGTTCATTGGAGATCTCAAAAGCATAATTTAAAAGTTATTTTTACTGCTACCTGTCACTAGGACTGTGACCTATAAGCCAAGGATACATGGATACAACCACACCCAAAAAGTGATTCTATTGGCCATGACAGAGGAATAAACAGGTGTTTTTATACAGTAGCCACACCATCGGCCCTGAATTGTATTCTTAGACTGCAAATGGAAGTAAACTATGGATGTGGAAAGGATTCTATGAAAACACAATCACAGTGCTACTCTGATAGGAGCTTTGGAAGGATGTTTGACAGATTGTGCTATCCAGGAATGAGAGATCCCTTTGCTTTGATCATAAGGCAAAAAAAAAAAAAAAAAAAAAAAACCAACAAAAAGAATCAGAAATTCTTTAGGTAATATTGGATTTGAAACAGTGAAAGCACCAATTCAAAATCACAAGAACAAAGTTTCCACAAAACTGATGACAGAACATATAGAACATAGGTAGAGCTAGAAAAATCAATATTCATTATTCCATTAATTCCTTGCTGTCCAGAGCAGAAGCTCTGAAGAGGTCACTGCCCACCAGGCAGCCTATATTCTGTTAGAGTATCAAAAATATTTACTTGCAATGACCCTCACACGTTTGATTGCTGCTGCCGAATGGCACCATTGGCAGAATGACAAACCAGGCTCAAGGTGAACAATAGTCTGGCAACAATTATTCTGAGATACTCCCTGTGTTTTCAACTCTGTTCCGTAAAAATATACAGCTTTAAAAAATAAATATATTCAACAAGTCAGTGCAGCTTTCTGGTTTCTATACTGAAAATGCTACTGATGCCATAAAACATGGACTTATTTCAAGTGAATGAAACAAGTTCCTTCCCCCATCTCTTTTAAAATCATTCTATGAGGCCTGGAATTGCATCAGAAATAACAGCAGTGGATGAGGCAAACCAAGAAACTAAATAATGATGAAAGCAAGCCTTCCAAAGCAATACCTGAGGGGTCTGTGGATGAACAGTGAACAGGTTATCAATGAGACTGCTGCTTCCAGCCAGGGTTAATGAACCTGTAACTCCCAGGSTGAGGACTAAGCCCCAGGTGCCAGAGAAGTCCCTGTCCCCAGAACAGAGGGGTCAGGTGCCATCAGGTGCCAGCAGGTGGTTGATGGAGAGCAGGGTAGGAAGGGGTGTCCCTGCCACAGGTTACAGACAGACCCAGCATGACCAGAGACCAGAAAGATAATTATTTTTGTATTTTAAAAATAATTAATCTGTGGAATTCCACACCAAGCCAGGCTTAAGAGGGTCAGGCAGAGCCAGGTTTGACTCTAGCAGGATGCTGTAAGAGACTGATAGCAAAGAGAGGGCAGCGACTAATGCAGACTTGTCAAAACCTCATGGAAATAAAGAAACCTGCAGTTTATGGTCCCAGTCCTACCTCACACCTAGGTTAAACACCAGATTTAAATGCTGTTAGAGAGACCTGTCTCTTGGAAAGCATCTTTGGTAGAGGAACTGGGGAACAAGGCATGGATGCAGCTTAGCTCTGAGCCATCACACCATTTTAAAGAAAACAAAGTAGCCAGATTTTCAAGAGTCAGAGCCAGCAAAGCCATCAGAAATACAGCATGGCAGGAACTGCACAGTTTATTCTATGCCCATCATGATTTCCTGAGTACAGACACATATTTTTGGAACTAGAAGTTCCTAGATAGACATACATATTTTATCTTAACTTTCACGATTTTATCAGCCCTAGGGGTACGTGAGGCACATCGAAAGATCTTGTACATTCTGAACACAAGGGGGGCCGTTTGCCACCACTCCCATCAAGAGGTTACCTGAGGGGCAGATTGCAAGACCTCGTCCTGAATGAGATGCAGGTTTGCTGTAGGGCCTGTTCAGAACCCACAGCACCCAGAACTCTCTGTCCCCTCAGGTAGCACCACGAGTCTCTTGACATGAGATGCTCAGGACACCCTGAAAAAAATCTTATAGACAGAAGTACTGTGCAGGTATTACACACATCAGCATCTGTCAGGTTAGCAAATCTGTCCGCAGAAGGGACACCCAAATTTTACATGTTTTACTTCAGAAAAAGAAACTTTGTTTTTTTCCTGCAAACTTCAGCATATTCAAAATGGAAATTGCCGAGGCACAATAAACATTAGAGCTACATCTCCAGTTTTACAACATCATTATTCACACAATGGCTTTTCTTTAAAATACTCTTAAAGAAGTATCTAGGTTGATCATAAAAAACTGTGTTATGGCCATTATATTTCTTAAACAGTTGTTTTTGTTGGATGTCTAAACTTGCATAGACAACAGGATGATTAAAGGTGAAATGAATTATGGAGCTCTGTGAAATTTCTTAGCTTGTCTGAAGAATTCCTTAAGGTCATCCTAGACCCAAGAACTGAAATACAGATCTGTGCTTCCCGGCATGACATTTTCTAAWTCTGACATGTTTAAATTTCTTTAAATGACTTTGCATAAAGCAGAGCATTGTGAAAATACCTAAGCTAATGCCTTCTGCTGGACACATTCACTCTCATGTTGGTAGCAGAACACAGCACTTTTCATGTCATTTATGCAGTGGCTGCAGTCAGAGCCAAGATCTAAAAGTAAGGAGCCAGAACTAATCCCCAAGTCCTTACACAGAGCTACCTTTTTAAGGGCTCTCATAAAAGGATATGTTGTCCTACGGCAAGTATGGGAGCACATAAAAGATTGCTCTTTCTTACAGTCTTGCAGAGGATAAGAACGATACACACATTATTCTCCCCTCTGGGTGAGGGACAATCACAGTGACCTGGCAACCTCACTCCCTGTTAGCAAGTGAAGCTTTAATGAGGAGCGTCCTTTCTTCCTTAGAAACAAAACAAGCCCTTCAAATGAGAAAAAGGATCAGGAAAATAGTTTAAAAGTGCAGAGGAAGGAAAAGACTAACCATTCCCACTGGACCTATTCAGTCTATTCTCTGTTCGATAGATTAAGCAGTCACATGTTGATTTGTTGGTTTTTTGGTAGTTTGTTTGATATGGTGTTTGATTTGTCAGCTCATTCCTCTCTGCTCCAGCTACCTCGTTTTCTGTATCTGTTACTCCTTTGTCTGATGTCAGGCAAAGGATCAAAAGACTGACAACAAGGAAAAGAACTGGAGTGGCTGATCATACACAGTGCATGGCATCCAATTATTCCATGCAGCTTGCTTAAATTATTCAAGTCCCTCTGCTGTTGTTTATAACCTCGTGAAGCTTTCTTTCCACAACTGTTTTTGTGGGAGCTGACTTAAGAGCCGTAAATACAAATAATGGGGCGATGTAGTTTAATTGAGGAGTGAGCTGGTTCTTCAAAACCTGACTTGTTCCAGTATCTCATATTCAAAACACAGGGTTCAGCCTGAATTGAATAGAAACAACGTCCCCCATGCCAGAAGGCTGGATCAGAATGCAGAGGAATTTAGTTGCCTACTCCAAAATGTGTTCTCTGTCAGCATTAACTTAACAGCTGGACCTCACCATCACTTTTCAATCTGTTTGAGCTGACAACAGGGAAAGGTGCTAATAAAGAAGCAAAAATGGGTGAAAAAACACATGGGATATAAAGCAGTAGCAGCTCAAAGACTTGGATTACTCATTTTCTCCTTCAACAAATCTAGCCTGCTCAGAATAAGAATTCAAGCACATTATGGCTCTGAAAATAAAAACACCAGTTGTTTTTTCTCTCCTAAAAAAACCCCAAAAAACCAAAACAACAACAACAACAAAAAAGGAAATGTGAATGTAGAATGAAAAAAAATTAAAGCATGCATAATATTCACAGTCAAAATCTACCGTGGAGATAAGAAGCTTAAATAAAATGATAAACAAATGATATGACACTTTCTTTCAGAAAGTAATTTTTGTGCTGTTCCCTTACCCTCCTCTTTTATTTTTTAACACTTGTCATGGCTTAAAAAATATTTCAAATATTTTTAAATACTCGCTATGAATTTGCATTATGTCCAACAGGCCACCACTGAATTCACAGGCTGGGTGGACACCAACACATCTGCTTTGGACCAACTTCCCACCTCTGGGCATTCCAGCTCTGCAGACCCAAGAAAGGCTTCCCTTTTTCAAAGGATTCTTGCGAGAATGCATTTTAAGGACTCATGAAAATTGCTGTATAGGAAACTCTGCCAACCGAGCTTTCCATCTCACAGCAGCCACCAAAGAGGTCCTAAGGTAGGAATGTCATTAAAAATCTCGTTTTTCTGTGTAGCACACAAAAATTCTTGACTGTATGCAGGTGTAGATCTTCCAAGAAAAAAACCACATCACACCTCAAGGAAAGAACATCCTTCTAAAAGTTTCTTTTTAACCAACTTTTGGCTTCCAATCAGTATGGATTTAGTGTTCTCTTCAATATTACCCAAGGCAATATAAAATACATTGAGAGTTTTTCTTCAGATAGAACAGAATCATCTTCAAAGAATGATTCAATTTTTTCCTCTAAATACAGCTAAAGTAGCAGTAAATGCATCTTATCAATCCAGCTACTCTGGATTCATTTTTCAGAATAGATTTCTGCTTATAGAGATATTTATTTTCTGGTTCTCTGTAAGTTTTCCTAGCAAACAGTTTGCAGTTTTGAATCCATTTACCCAACCAATTCCCCATAAAGGACTGTCAGCAATATCTTGCAGAATAGGACGTAAAATACAGCATCAATGACTTGAAATTAAATGAAGCCACAAGAGAAACAGTGAATTTTACCCAAATCGCTGTCACCACAACTGCATTTTAAAGCTGTTGGATATTTGTTATTTCAGAAAAAAATGGTTTTTTTTAAAAAAAGAAAAAACTCCCAGTCTCACCTGCTGTGCTATGGAAATCTCTGGTCAGAGAAAGCATCTGAGAAAGCTACAATATCTCCTGATGACCAGGATTCCTTAGACCCCTCATGGGATGTTGACTGGGAAGAAAGAAACCTGGTCTAGCAGGTGGTTTAACTTTTAAATGCTTCTTGGTGTTTAAGATGTATTTAGATTAAATGGGAAACAGGGATGGCAAAGAATTCTTTGTCAAACAGAATCTTTGATGAAAAAAAAGTACTTTTTCAGATTAGGAGTTGTTTTCATTTATTGAAAGTCAAAATGCATTTTAAACCTCTTCTCCCAACTGCCCAGTTCATTAACTGAGGGAAAATTGTATTTACAGGCTTAATACATAACACAAAATTTCTGTAATGCCAGTGGCCTCCTTTATATATATGGATCATGTAGTGCACACTTAAGGGTGCTACTTAAAAGAAATTATTTTTAAAAGGAAGCAAAATTTCCAAAGAGGAAGTTATGAAAATTAAAGGTAGAAAGCAAAAAAAGGAAAAGAGAARTAATCACGTATCTTAATGTATTATTAAATTAGATACTCCACAGTAGGGAAAAAAAAAAGAGTTGGAATATGCAGTGCATTAGGGGGAAACTATGCACAGTTTCAAAGTTACAATATGGAAAAATCAGATTTTTGCCATCACTACCTAGTTCAGTCTGCACTGTAATACATATTTTAATATTCAGCTTCAAAGGAGTGTCCTTAATGGCAGCATTTCAGTTTTCTCAGGAAAGACAGATGAGAACTAGATGGAATGGAAACATAATGGGAATTCTGCTATGCCAAAATAGATCTAATTCAATTAGCACACATGGCTGAAACCTCACATGAAACTAATGAATTGCAATGTCCAATATGCCTTTAAAACAATTTAACCAACGTCGTTATTAATATAATAATTAATGCTCCTAGTAATTGACAGGCCCTGCTTTTGTTTCCATTAATGGATGCATTTACTTGACAGGCTGGTTTTAACATAGGGAGAGTGATTTTGAGGTGTTTTCCATTAGGCAGGAAAAGGTTAAGCAGCAGAAGTACACAGACATTTAAAACCAAATGATGGTGCAGAAAAATCAGTGTTTGCAAACAACTGGTTTTGCTGATAACTCCGCTCCACAGCTCTACCACAGCTGTACCCTGGTGGATGGCACCTGGGAATAAATCACTGCTTTTCACCAACATTGAAAAACTTTTTTTGTTTGAGCCCCTCCGTAAGAACTTATACTGCCCTGTTGGGACAGTGAATTCAGAGAATTTCATTCTTTCTACTCTGATAAGCAATGACCCTCAAAATTACACTCCATTTGATCTTAGGCCTTGGGAAAAACTTCCTAAACTGTGTGATACTGCTGAGATTGTTGCTGTGTAATTAAAAGCTATAGCACTGGGTGAAATATGTAGAGATATTGAACTTAGGTTTATGGATATGTAACAAGATGGAGGATTTTGAGTGTGGGTTTGTACTTCTTTCTTCTTCACCAACCTGTGTTTTCTGATATTGGTTCAAAAAACCCACAGTGCAGACCATGTATAGACATTCATTGGATTTTAAGTAAAAACATCTTACTTAGCAGTCTATAATTGGGTAGATTAGAGTATAAAAGACCTTGGAAGTAGCACTCAGTGGCCATTTTAGCCATTTTTCCACCTTGCTAACTAAGAAGCACATCCCATGCAGCTGTGTTACTGATAAGAAAATAAAAACAATCTGAGACCAAAGAAATACCATCATCTCCTGCTTCCTAATGCAAACTCTGAGTAAAATGGACTCTCAAAACAAAGAGATTTGTATTGGCACGAAACTGATACTGCCCAGTACCCTGTGGGATACCAAACACAGGCACTTGGTCACTTTGGGGGCAGAGTCTCTAAAGGCACAGCTCGAACTCTTTCTGCCATGGCCAACTCCCACCTATGAAATAAGAAACGCAAAAACAAATTTCGGGATCTCTTGCCATGAGATGTAGGACCAACAGTCATTTCTGCCATCCACCACCCAGACACCTGGAGTGACAGCTCTGTAAACAGGCACTCCTCTAAAAGGGCACAGTTTGCACAGGATCTGTGAACACACAGGAAATATTCAATCTATCCTGGACCTCGGAGACCTGGCCAGGCAAAAGGAGGCAGGTCAGTCACAATTTCCTACCGCAAAGTCAGTTGACCGAGGGTAAAAAAACCCCAGGAAAATAAAAAACCCAAGCTGATGCCACTTCCCCAGCCACTTTTGTTTGCATGGAGAAAGGCAGTATAATATGGCCACATTCCCACAGATAAAGCCAGCTTCCTTTCCATGTGAGAACACTAACTTCAAATGGCAGAAGATATTTCATTTGTGAATTAAGTATTCATAAACGGAATACTCATTTATTAATACAATCCATTTCTAACGGTTGTACTACTGAAAAAGTAGTTTGAAAGTACAGAAATCATCCATGAATTTTAATTAGAGTCTATCAGAGTCTGGGTTTCACCCTTCACCTTTTACAAACTCACACTAAGCCAGTGCTCTCTAACAGAATATGTTAGAATCCCCTGATATAGACTCCCACAGACCAGAAAAAAACCAGAAGCCAGCCACCCTGGTGGTTTGGTTCATGGATGTTTCTCCTGCAGTGATTTGATGTCCCTGTGCACAGGTTAAGAATTCCAGCATGACCAGTGCCAGGCAGGAAGGTGATCTGATCCCTGAGCAATGCCATGGGCTCTATGTGGCTCCAGGGTGCAGTTCCCTGAGCACAAAAGCAGTTCCAAAGAAAAAGGAACTGAAGTGAGTAGCACAACCTCGTCCCCACTCTGCTCCTGCTGGGAGGAAATGCAAACCAGCTTCTGTTTGCCAGCATTTCTTTAGTTCCCTCGTGGGATTTTAGGCCAAAATCAGGAACAACTGTGTGACTAAGACAAGGCAGGTCCACAAATGTTTCCCCAAAATTCCCCAGGTATGGAAATACACAGGACCCAAGGTGTCAGCCTTTTTCAGCTGCCATTACAAACCAGTTAATCACTGAGAGGAGGTGATCTTACAAATCAGCCCTGTATTTTTAACTGAGTAACAGAGTATGTGCATACGTTAAGCTTACTGGGAGAACTTCTAGGTGTCTGTGTAATGCCAGAAAACACCTGCTACTCATGGTAAAAGGGKTTTTTTCCCAGCAGCTCTACATAATGAATCATATTGAAATATAATTTGTTTTTAAACCCTGACAAATCTGATATATTCCCTCCATGTTGAATTAAATCATCAAGAGGTCATTTGTCTTGACAAAAACTCTGKGGGAAATAAGGGCTATTTTAATATTGCTGGGGTCTCTGGAAATCAGTGAACCAAAAGAGAGTGCCCAATGCCCAGAAATAAAAAGTGTATGATTGTTGGAAAAGAAATGTTAAGATACAGCCACACATTATGGGGAAATATTTTTCATCTGGAATTCATTAGCTCCTGACACACACTACTCGTGTAATAATTTACATCTCTCTCCAGTTCCTTAAAGTAAAATCTGCAGAAATAAACCATGAGCACTTTAATTGGCTTTTGTGTTGCTGGCTGAGATTAAACATGAAAAGTAAATGGGAAAAATTATTTAATGCCATTAAGTTGAACATTTTGGACCAGCAGTGTTTTCGTGCAAATACCCTTTGAAATTCACAAATAAAAACTGAAATAATTCTTTGAAATATATGACATATGGATTTCACAAAAACCTCCTGAAATATTTATCTGTTTACCACTCAAAAACATACAGTACACAGGCAACTTGCAATTTACTAGCATAGTAATATTATGCTCTTGTTTAAATACCAGGAAATCATAAAAATTATTCTGAGATGGAGTTSAGATTTTAGTTCCTATTTTCTGATTGATAAAAAGGGGCAGATAAGGARTAATTATTCTCTTCTTTCATTATACAGTCAGTTAAATGTGTAAGCAGAAACCACCATTAGTAGCAATCTTCCCTTGCCCATAAAAGTTTTCCATGATTTTATTACAGCAGAGAATCAACGCAAGCATTCTTTTACTTAATTAAAAGAGAGGATGAAAGAAATCTTTTGAACCAGTCGAAAAGATCCGTAAAACACTCTCACAAAACACTGTGTGAAAACAGATGTAAAATTATCAATAATGTTATTTATTTACCTCTCAAATGTGTTCCACGTATGCAGGGTTATCCGACTGAACTACCTTTATTGGTTTCCACCTTTCCTTCTCCTGCATCTAGATCAATATGCAAATATATTGGCTTTTCTTTCATGGCCCTGTATTTCTTGCTCCAGCACATCTGATCAGATTTGAAAGCACAGTGAAATCGGTGAAGCCAACCCCTCATTTCACCATCTTATTTGTCACAAATGAATTTTAAGAGCCAGGATTTCTCCCTGAAGTGCCCTGGTGAGGTGGCAAGGCCCTGAGATGGCACCAACACACAGCCCCCATKCTCACTGCTCACTCTCGCCCCATGCTAACCATGCCTCTTCCTCAGTTGTTCACAGAAAAATACTCATGGGCAKGTGTTGTGAAACAGATTGCAAACTGAGCCAGCTTAAAAATAACTCTTAAAACCAATGCCAAGTCTTCACATTTTGACATAACCCTCAGGGGCTTGGAAAAGCCTTTTTAAGGCTGTTTTCGCATCCACAACCAACCCACCCAAGCAAAAGCAAATACTGGCTGGGCTTTGCCTTTTATTCCTACACTCATCTGTGCTTCTGTTTCACAAAGAACTGTAATYTACGTTTGTAATCTCACTGAAGATTCTGAGATTAAATCTACATATAACTAAAGGCAGAAAATCATCAGTGCCATATCTCAGAGCTAACACAGACTGACTTTTAGTTTCCAGGCCTACACAGAAAAGTTTAGGGGTTTTTTGATGCCTTTTTATTTGGAAGGCAGTTTCCTCATYTTTTTGGTATGAATTGAGATTTGCTGTTGGTGCCTGTGGAACACGACTCCTTTTTTCAGAAAAAATTGTGCTTAAATGCTCTTCCCCATGAGAGAAAAACTGGATACTTCAACTCAATGGTCRCATCATTTTATGAGCCAGAAAATGTAAAATATACCTTCTCCCTTTCTCCCTCTTGTTGAAGGGATGATGAGATTTTTTTTCCCTGCTTTTCTTATAATGGTGGTCTAAAGGCAAAGGGAGAGTATCCTGCAGCCCTTCTTTAGGGAGCAGAGTCAGGTGAGGAGAACAAGAAAGTGTACAATTATTGCCAATCAATTACAGTGGGGGGAAAAAAGCTGAAATATAATCCAGGAAGGAAAAGCATTGCTTGGAGCAGGCACTTAGTGTAGCGCAASATGACTTGGATTCACACACATGAAATGAGATTGGCAGATGAAACCTAAGTCAGAAAATATTGCTATTCTCACMCCACAGTCTTTACTTGGGTGCATCCAGGCTAGAGCACCCCAGCTCCCTCCGCTGCCCCTCACAGCACTTACAATAATGCACCCTCTACGACACAAGTTGTACTGCTTGGCAAGGATTTGCCCTGTTATTCACGTGTAGAACATTAAAAACATTCAAACAAACAGAGAATCACTAGAAATGAAACAAAGCATGAGACAGCAACAGCGCACACACAAAGCTTTAGCATGTTGAGTTGTTTGTTGCTATTTTCTAACTGCCCTTAGGTTTAAAGCAGCCACAAATTGTAATTCAAGAACTATTTCCTCAGGAACAACGGCAGGGGATGGGTAAAGAGGAAGAGGATGATGCTGTGAGGCACCTTGTGTGCACTGCTACAGAGAGCTGCTGTTAAGTCCGACAAGTCCCTGCTCATCCCGAGCCGTGTGGTTTGGGAGTCCTTGTGACGCAGTGTTGGTGCCTGTGCCAGCTGTGCACTGCTCCAGCACTTCCCTCTAGCCCTGCCAACCCCAATCAACCCAAAAGACTGTCTCCATTATTTTTATTTCTTATCCTTTTTTTTCGGTACGTGTTTGTAGAGATGAAGAGTATTTTAGAGAGCAGTGGACTCCACAGAAAAGCAGTGGCAACTAGACGCAAAAATATATCTGTGCGCGTTTTCTGTCTCTCATAGGCAAAAGCAACAGTTAATCATAGTGATTCTGCAAGCAAAAGTAGGGCTTGTCTAAAGGCCAAAGATTTATTTGATATACAAAGAATCCAAGGATGATTTCTCAGAAGTATTAAAAAGCTTAATTGGGTTGTGATGAAGGAATAAGAAGCCCTTTGGACCACTTTTATAACATCAGCTCCTAGCAACCAGAGTTATTCCAACCTCACACTCCTACCTGCCAAGGCACAGATATGGGACACAATCTGTGACAAAGCTCGTAATATCCAAGCAGGAAATTGCAAAATTATGGGCAATTCACTTCCTCTGTACATACAGCCCTATTTCCAGCACCTGCAATTTTGAACTGTAGAATGACAGCATGCCAAGGTTGTGTCAATCATGGGTAATTTCGGGACTAAGTAAGTAACAGGGGCCCTAAAAGCAAGCAGAGGCTAAAAGCTTAATGTAGTTTTGATTTTAAAAGTCCCCCAACATTTCCTTAGTGAAAAACTTCAGTAATATTTTGAAGCAGAGATATTATGCTCTTTATAAATATGTTTTTTCCTGTTCTGTCTTCCTAATGGAAGTCATATTAGAATCCCATGGTCTTGCATTGTCTTTCTAACCCTAAGTACGTAGAACCCAACATTAATGTATTTAGCTCCCCAATGTGTGATAGAGAGAATCAAGGGTAAGTCTTCTCAATTCAACCAGCAAAATGGACATGCACTGCTCCATTTAAAAAGTACTTTGTGCCATTCTCATTTTTCACACCAGTTAATTCTGTGACAAATGCCCCAATTTTGTGACTCGCCTCTGACACCCTGACAATACCCAACAACATACTCCCTTCCATCTCCTGTATTATCAGGAGACTCTCACAGGCTTTTTTTACCCTGCTATTCTTCTGTCCTTGTCCCCTTTCATCACAGATCACAAAGCAAAGATATGCTCCTTATCTACTCCTTTTATCAGCCTGGGTAACACATCTCATCGAGTCCTTTGATGCAAATTGCCTGCTCAGCTGGAGGAGTCTTGGCGTTAAAAAACATCAAATATTATCTGAAATGTTATTTATTTTTTTTAATTTAACAATTCATTAAGCAACATTGAAATAATTATCAACAACCTCAACTATATTTTACACAATGCAAAGAGTGCTAAACATATTAGCTGTGTACACCTAAGAGTTAAACACAAACTGAGCACGAGCTTTTTGGTCCCAGCTTAGTTTAAGATACTATTTCATAATACTATACTGATTGCTCTGTGAGACTAAAGATAAAACAACAGAAGGCGAATTTTCAACTAATGGACACTTTTAGGTTGGGTGCTGCAGGGCCTGGGATATGATCAAAAGAGACAATATTTGCAAAGTACCTTATAAAATTCTTTTCAGTTTTGGTTACTTTCTTATGAAAGTAAGAAATGTATTTTCTCTAACGTTATAAAAGCACGTAGGAGGCGTTATTTTCATTTTTATGTCATGTCTGAAGGCTGCAAAACCTTTCTGGTTCAGCTGAAAATTAAACTTTACTTCTTTGAGGCAAGTAGCATGAAAATTCTGAAGGGACTCAATAATAACAACTGAAGTGGCTGTGCATTAAAGGGGCCTGTCACATGCACTGCGTTGCTCCAGCCAGCCTTCCAGCTCCACGGCACAAACGGGCTGCCAGTGCCCACAGCACATTCCTCATGCTGTACACTGTGCTTCTCCCCCTTTGGTTACCACCGTCGCACTTGCAAATTGAAGTAACGTTTGTGGGGGGAAAGCAAGACAGTTCAATTCTCAGCCTACTTTGGAGCCAGCCTGGGAACAGGTGAGACTCCCTAAGTCTATAAATGCGCCTCTTGCTTCTGTGTGAAGCTGCAGGGCTGGGTTAATCACAGCCCTGCCACTGCCACTGCTCCCGCTGCTCTCCCGACACCGCCGGTGGCACCGTGGGACCAGAGCGGGTGCAGGCTCCCTGTTTAAAACACAGCCTCGTCCTTTTCCAAGGGACAAACATGCAGTCTGTACACCAGGAAATGCAGTAATGGCAACCCCAACGAGACACAAAATTTACTCTTAGGATGTACTGTGACTGTACAGAGGAAAACTTGCCCCTACTGATCATACAGGATGCAAGTGTCCAGGGGTAAATGAAACAGAAAAGGCTGCTACAGTCACACTGCACTCTGTGCAACTGACCAGAAAATACAGATGGAGAGAAAAAGGAAAAGCTAAAAGAAATGCAGACCAAAGTTTGGCACAAGTGTGGTTCCACACTATAGAAAGCAGCAATTAGACTTTCATCTGGCCTTTCATCCTACTTACTACACAGAATTTTACTCAAATTATGAACCAAATGTGGTTCTCTTAACCCCTTCTTTTGACTTTTTTAAAAAATGCCTCAAGTTTTCACACAGACGGTACACACAGTGGTTACACTATAAAAATATTTAAGGCTGGCTTAAAGCCAGACTTTTAAGTGACAGTCCTTGGTTTAAACTATCAACATTGCATGGGGAAAATGAACTAATTTCAATAAACAAACACCACCACCATTCATTAGCCAGAATGCAATTCATTGAAGGAAAAAAGGAAGGACTGATGAACATTCCAATCGATATTCAAGATCTGAGGTATTTCCTAGGTCACAGAAAGCACTTGAGATTTCTCTGCAAAGTCACCTCTCTCATTTCCTACGTGCAAGGCAAGAGGAGAGCAGAGGACTGTTCATCTTGACTTCAGGAAGGTTTTCAACACTGTCTCCATAACATCCTCACTGATAAACTGAGGAAGTTCAGCCCAGGTAAGCAGACAGTGAGGTCTATTAAAACTGAAGATTGGAGCACCTGACACGTAAATACTTAAAGTGGTCACTTTAAACCTGGGATTTATCCAGCACACACGTTTGGTTGACATTTTACATCACTGGGAGGAAACATCCTAGCTTAGAAGAGAAATAATTAAGGCACTTTACAGGCAGTGAGAACTGGAAGAAGATAATCAAACTTTCAGGAGTGTTGACAAGACTCACCTCACTATCAGGGTCAAAATAAAATAATTAACAGAAAAGTGTGAGAGAATAACGCAGAACTGAGCAAAGGATTCAGAGACAACAAATACTGCAGCGCTCTGCAGCAAGGTGTGATGTGTGCACGTTCATTATTCAATAGCATAATTCCTTGGAAAGGCATTTTAGTTGGAAATATGCAACGTGCCTTCTTGGACTTGGAATATACCAGTCTGTATTGCAATTTATATCTTATACAAAGTATGGGGAACTAGATAGTCTGAAACTCAGCAAAAAGCGTGACCACAGAGCGATTCAAAATCTCTTAAAACACAAAAATATTTTCCTAAAGAGGCAAAAAATATTTACTATTTTAAAGGATGTGCAAAAGGACAAAGGATCTCCATGCTATTAAGAATTTGTATGGGGTTTTATATATGTAAATTGTTACATTACCAGTAGAATGATTACTTTCCAGTAGAATTAGACCAACATCTCTTCATTCCAAACCAAGAGAAAGAATCTGATTTTGCCATTTTCCTGGTTTTTGACATAAAAAATAAGAAGGCGATTTTGTCAAATCTTATGGAAAAGTGGCTCTGAGGGGAGGTAAAATTGTGTGAAATAGCAAACAGTTTTGTGGGGGGAAAAAACCTCAAAGAAACATTTTGAGTAGTTCCACAGAGCTCTGATGAATACCATAATGAAAGAAAATGAAGGCAGACACTACAGAACGGAGTTATCAAAAACCTGGATGAAAGCACGTTATTGTCTCTTTGTTATTGCTCTCTGAGGAAGGAGAGCATGCATTTTCCAGAAGGAGGGGTACTGGAGATCCTGCTTTGGGGACTCAGAAGTCATTTGGAATGACACTGAAAAAGCATGTGTAAAACAAGTAAGATATCAGACTGAGAAATAACAGAGGCACCCCTCTAATGATGGATTTCAAAGCGCTTTGTTCAGTCATGGTGAACAACTGTGTGTGTGGAACAAGATATTGTCTGTAGCAATTTGGCAATTGTCTCTCCTGGATCTCTGCTGAGAGGCTAAAATATAGGTCATGTGTTTTTTTTCAAACATGCTCCAGGAAAAACACAGGGCCTGCTTTTACATTTTTCTACCAAAAATATGCTTAGAACACATTTTGCAAGAGTATATTTTGAAGATACTGCTGTGCTTCTTCCTTCTTTGGCATCTCTTTAATGAAGTATTTCTGTTAGGCAGGGAACTCATTCTGCTAAATAATTAACATATACCATGAAAACTACTATAAAAAAATTACACAGGTTTCTACTCTGGTGTTATGTACACTTTAATAATTTCTTCACCTTGTTGGTAAGCTTTGTCACTTCATATAGTATTTGACAGTATGCAAATATTTTAGGGTGCAGGAAAATCAACTGGCTGCTGGAAGGTCCCAGCTTTATTCTCTCTGACCTTCTATTGTGTGCTATCTCCAGTAAAACAGTGATGCTGATGCATTTTTAATCTCCTACCCTACAAGGCACAGAGCCAGCAATGAACACTTTTTCTGCCACGGGTGCGTACACACGGGCTTGCTCTTTTCCTCTCTAGAAAGCTTGGAAATGGGGAAGAGCCTTCCTGCTTTCAGCCACCAAAGAGGTGTCTCGTTTCTGTCTACCCTTAAATGTGAGTATGTTTGTTAGGCTGTAAGTCTGCCAGCTCAGATGCTGTTTTGTGATGCACAGTCAGCATATACAGGGCACTGAACACTCTGCAAAAGTAACCCAGCAATTTATTATACTGAAATATAGAATCTTTCAAAGAGATGCAGCTTCTCACACACAGGGAGAGCCCCTCCATGTTGTGCTTCTCTCCAATTTATAAATACACTTCCGAGCCAGGGAGCTGCGAAGGCCTAGAGCACTTCCAAAAATGACACTGGCAAATGGGGAGGCAGCAGCAACAAGGCAGCTTTCCCTCGTGCTCATAAATAACTTGATAAATGTTTTTCAGTCACTTCCAGAATGCTTTTTTCTTATTGCTCTTGAGAAGAGAGACTCCGCTCCAGAAACAGAAGTAACTAACTCAAGAGGGCTGGTCTGCCTGCTGGATTAGAAGCCCTGCCACGTGGTGGGTCCAACTGTGCCCTTATTACTCGTGCCTCCTTTCCAGGGCAGGGTGAACACAAGGTGTATCTGCCTTTCTCATGCACAAAACAGTCTCTATGTTGCTTTGACACCATTCAGCTTTACCCGTCAGGAATATGGATCAAGTGCTACTCAGATTAAATTTAGCACTCTCAGGAAGAGTTGTCCTCTCATATCTGCTGCCAGCAAAACATCTTGTGTTGCAATCCTGTTATTCAAGTATTGTTTTATTAGACATGAACACTTTTCATGCAAGTAAGGCTGATTGATCTAGAGTTATCTCGAGCAAATACTGCAGAGGACAATCCTGTAGTAAATAATGATACAGAAGAAAACTGTTCTCCAGTCAACAAGATTAAGGTTACAAATAACTGCTAATGAGAGTCCATAACTCAGGATCTCTCCTCTCCTCTGTGCCAGTACATTCTTATAGGAACATGGCATTTTGGATCCTGCTTCAGCACATAAATATCTGAAGTACATCTCTGCTCACTATCACCTGCAGTCAATCACTCTATTCTGCATGTTCACCCATTATTTAATTTAATTACCTTTTTAATGGCCTCTCTATGCAAAAAGAGGAAATTACACTATCAAAGGAAAAACAAAAGCCTACTTGAACATAAGTAATTATCTAATGAAGAAAAAAAGCATATCAAGCAGTAACAAAAGCCGTCCTAGACACTTGTGTTTGGTCGATGAAGGAGAAAATAAACCAGATTTTGTGAAGACTTTCTACGCTTACACTTCATTTAGCACTGGAGAACCATCCACAATAAATGACAGCAATAACAACTGAGGAGGGAGTAAGCCAGTTCACCGTTGAGTAAATAAAGCAAACAAGTCCCTGATTTTATTTACTAAAAAACAAAAGGAACTCTAAATTCTGTATCTGAAACACTGACCTGAGGCAGGACGTAATCTCTTGCTCCCAGGACTCCTATCAGCAGTACAAAGTCAATTCCCTTCTCCATAATGTTTAATGTGGTCACATTCCAATTCCTCGTCCAGCTCAAAATGTTATGGAGGAAAGGTGGTGTGAGTTTTGCAAGCCCTGCGCAACATTAAAGGAAGAGTAATAACTTTCTCCTATCAAGTGTCTAAGAATTACATCTTGCATTTTCCAGGTCTAAGAACTGAGATATTTATACAAACAACATTTTAAATGCTTGGGTCCCTCTTCCTACAAACGCCCAGGGTCAAATAAACCCTTTCGTATGCCTTTACTAACTCTGGCAAAATCTGTCAGCTATCTGCATTAACAGACTTACAAAAAATTTTTATCTTAAGCAAGAATCAAAAGTATATCCAAAAAGTGATGAGCATAAAATCTTTCTGAATGGAAATTCATTCTTTATGAATCCATAAAATGTTTAGACAGTGGAGTGCAGCTATTGAGAGACAGCAGCATCTTGCTTTGACACACTCGAACAGACCCTACTTGAGACCTGAGTGGGAAGATAACATTCTCACACAGCAGGAAACAGGATGTTCCAGGACAGATGAGTGACTGAAAGAGGGGAAAAGGGCATGTACTGATGGCTGACCTCAGAGGCCATAATCTCAATAGGGTAATGAGTAAAAACTATGTTAGCAAAACAGTGGAGAGTCTGAAGGGATAAAACAAAATGGATCCAGCTGTGGTGCCACCAACATGCTGTGCTTATTTTCTAAACAGCCCAACTATCATTAAAGTGCTCTTCAGGGACTCAGAATAGAGGTAAAAACGGTTGGTTTTTTTTTTTTTCTGACAGCAGTGGCAGACAAGCTAAAAGATGAACTAAACTGTGTTTATAAACACAGCTTCTTTCATATCCACCCCATGGCTTTAGATAGTATTTCACTATTTTAGATGTTTCCCCCTTGTGCAGTATTTTCCTGGAAGCGCAGTAGACTGTGCTCAGCTGGCAGAGGTCCTTGATCTTGCTCAGGGAAGGTGCAGGAACAGCATGAGCACAGGTTAAGGCCAGAGGTAACAAGCCACACATCCAGCTATGCTGTTCCTCCACACTCACTCCATTCCAAGTGCATTGCCTGACATCCTAAAGTAGATGGTTCTGCTGGGGCAGAGGCCTCCTGCCAGTGAAATAAAGAGGCCATGAGGCCAAAACAGAGAGGAAACAATGGAAGCAAGAGAGGAGCTTTAGGACTGTGTGATGTGTTCAACCACCGACTTGTACTCTGTAGGTGAATGCACCAGACAGACCAACAAATGCACCTCTACAGACCTCTAAATGACCTTATCAGTTATGTGGGGGAGACAGCATTTGTGGCACTTGGTTAAAAACAGAGTGGAAAGACTCTAGATTAGTACTTTGAAAGCTAAAACTCCAAAGACAGACATTGTACACAAAATAAAGCCTGAACAAGACAAATTACACAGACAAAAACCTATCAAAAGCCATTAGAATAAACGCACAAGCATTCCTTTGGTATTCCAAGAGTTTCAGAGACTCAAACTCCAGGAAAGAGCAAGCATCCTGTACATGATTGCAGCTCACCATTTATTTCTAAAGCTGAGGATGAGAGCTGCAGTCAGGGTTACTCAGAAGGTGACAAACTAGGATTACAAAGATAAGACAAGTAATTCTTCACACTGCAGTGGCAGTAACAGCTATATTTAAGGCCAGGAAGACTGAAATGGATACAATACCTGGAGAGTGGTTTTGTTGTGAATACTGACTGCCGGGGAGACACACTTACTTTCAAAAGCTTAGTACCTATTATGCTGCAAAATTTATCCTGTAAGGGTATAGGTTCTTCCATAAAAGCTGCATTTTCAGACTCTGATCAAAGTGTTTGACACAAGTTTTAGCTCATGTATGTAAGTAATCCCATAGCTGTCATTTATTTGAAAAGAGAATGAAAATAGTACTAGATTTTCTTCCTTTATAAATACGTTATTTTAAACATTTAAATCAAACAGAATCTCATCCTATTTCTCTACACAAAGGAACACTGTCACAATTTCCAAGCATATATAAATAGGATTTCCAGCTGTTTCTCATGTGCTATTTAAAGTCAAACCACTAATCTCCTTGAGTACAACAGATAAACTTATTAAGAAAAAGTTAAGGTTTGAAATCTTGGATATTGCACCTTATGCAAGGCTAAAACTAGGTCTGAAAACAAGGCAAGCTTTCCATGGAAATGAAAAGAATCAAATATAGTTAAAGAAAATGTATCAGATACGTAAATTCCCTGAAATAAGCAGAAGACTCAAATGAGCAGGAAATCAGTAGACTGATTAAGACACTTTCTTAGTGAACTAAGTTGTGTTTTCTTATTTACATTTTCTTATTAAGGCTAAAATAGTAACTTGCATTCTGTGAATTTCTAGTTGTGTAATTACTAGGAAATAATAATTGAATCTTTGAAAAAATTGTAGAACAAAGAACCTTTGAGAAAAATTGTACCAATTCTTTAGTCATACAGAATGAAAATCCCTTTCTATTAGAATTATCCTGCAATTACTTCTGAATCTTTCTTCCTCTTAAATGTCTAAGAAATACACAGAGTGAAGTACTCCAAAAGGATATATCCTCACCAAAACTACGTGCCATGTCCAAGATGATGAAAACATAACTGAGTGTTGCTACATTTATGTTCCACTTCAGTTCATCAGTAATTCAAATGCTTCCATCAGTGTCAAAGGACCAATTAAGCCAACTTTAGACAGTTTAATTGACCCCCTCACACACTCCTGTAAAAGAAAAGAACCCATCCAAACATCTGAGCAGGAGTTAAGAAGCAGAGTCCCCAACGACTGTGACGCCTTTGTGCTGAGGGACACACAGCTGACGGTTCCAGGAGGGGAATAATTACTCTGTATTAACTCCTGAAGATAAACTGATGGTAAATCTATACATGCCCAGGATGTGGGGAGGTGAATCAAACACACTCAGGGGGGCACAGTCGATAGCATCCGACTCCCTGGCTGGCGGCTGCTTGGTGGAGCACGGGACCATTCTGCACGTGAGTGAATAAATGCACAGCCAGCTGCTCCGAGCTTCAAATGATGCAAGTTCTGCTTTGGACAGCGAGGCTCCATGCAGGAACCCTACTGCTACCACCCACTTCAGAGAACAGCAATGACAGGCAAACAAGCACCTCAGACACCCCCGAATATGTCCAAATTGTACAGACTGTGCACTGAGCTGCTTGTGACCGGGGATGAGAGAGGAACAACAGCAAAGGCTGCTGAGTGCGATGTGCGCAGCACGGGACAAAGAGAAAATGATCGGCAGCAAAATTAGGGATGCACCCAAGGTTAGAAGTTAGGAATATAATCCTACATATAAATCCACTAACTCTTCCACTGCATGCTGCTATAGCAATTAATAAAACCACTCTGGAAGTATTTTTTTCTTCCTTACAAGATGTTTATATGGACAAAAACTGGACTTTACTATTCCACCACTACTGCTTTAATATTGTTTTTAACCATCCTCACTATAACTAGTGAGAAAAGAATGGATTTTTACAGATTAATTCACAAAGACCTGAAACTCTTCAATTATTTAAACGATCAGAGACATGACCTTAAGCTGTACTCCCCCAGTGAAACATTTATTTTATAAAGTCTATGTATGTGTACCCACTAAAGTGAAACACCTATTTTAAAGTCTCTGTATGTGTACCCACTAAAAAGCATCTGAGGGATCGATAAAAGGAACAAGATAAAAAATGAAAACACAAAACTAACTGATTTTAATAACATTACACATTAGATTGAAATCCTCAGTGTAAGGGAATTCATGGAAAAGATTGACACTGTTGCTTCAGATCATGTTGTTGAATAAATTCTCTGCTTTTTATTTTTTTAGGATATTTTTACCATTTGGTGTGGACAAGATAAACCTCACATATTAGATTTTTTTTTTTTTATTCTGATGCTTCAGGTCCCAGCTGGAGTTAGGATACCTATGAGGTGTTAATGCATGGCAATTTCTACCCACTGCCAAAAGTTACCAAAGATGTGGAGCTATTGGGTAGCGTGGAATCCATAAATGTGGCCTGAAAAGCAAATCTGAGCAAACTCCGATTATTGTTCTAATGTGCCTCAGCGGAGCACAGCATTTTTCACAAAATCCCATCAACAAAATCTCCATAGCAGCATTAAATACAACATGCCATGCTGCTGGGAATGCTCTCCCAGCTTCCTGCACATACAGGCTATAAATTCTTTAGATCCCTGGAACCAAACTCCCCCTTCATCTTTCCCATGTGGATACGAGAAGATGAGAAGGATGACTGGCTAGTTAGGACTGGGAATTAGTTTTATGACTTTTTTCCCTACAGCTATTTCTTTTCAAGGTTCTGCTCTAATACAAAGCCACCTCAGAGACACCTTACACACTGTGAGGGCTCTGAAGGGGCTTCACAGAAAGGGATCAGGTGTGTAGAGAGTTGGGCAGCTCAGAGCTCCCATCCCAGGAAATCTGGTGTCACCCTCTTGGGCAGCTCTGGAAGCGTCCAGTGAGGGAACTGCTTTCCTGCAGGAAGAGAGTCAGGCCACAACAAAGCATGTTTCAGTGTGCAGGCCATCCCAGATCCAAACTTTCTCCAGCAGCTCTTTGCTTTGTCTACAAAAATCAGTTTCAAAAGTCAAATATTTAAGCTTTGTGTAGGCAGTAATATTGTAGGTAATATGGATTTACACAACATGCTTTTTCATCCTCCTAACATGCTTTTAACTCCTATGTATTTGAAAAAAAACCAGAACATATAAATGCTACAAGTCTAATAAAAATCAAGTTAGGCAGATTTTTAAGTAGTCTGGTGAAAATTGAGCCCAAGATGCCATCTGATAGCAATTTCTACAATTTATTTGTTCTGCCTATTAGCCTGATTGGAATGCATAGAATTTATTCTGCTTTCTAGCATGAACTGGCCAGGGCAGGACCGACCAGAAGAGCAATTATAGTCATTTGTTCTAATTACTAAATTGAGGCAAGAAAACTAAGTCTAGAGGTTTGGTTCAGGCTAAAAGACAATACTTCCTTCTCTTGCCTAAAGGGAGAGGCACAATTGCCAGGAAAAGACAAAAATAAAGAGACAACCAGACATCCTTTTGAAAAGCCCTGATAATAAAGCAAGTTAGAGTCCCATGGGGAGCTGTGCACCAAGAGAGAAGGGAAGATGCATGGCCATGTGCCCTGCTTTGCCCCGGGTCACGAGGAGAACATTCTTCATCTTCTCTTTGCCTGCGTGAGACCGATGTCTCCTATAAGCTTCTAAATGAAGATGAATTAAAGAGAGGTCCTGAGTCTGTGAGTTTGTGTTCCAACAGTTTCAATTCTTCTGTTCTTTCCTGTTCCAGTCAAAGCTCACCAATTCTGTCCCTTCACCAAATCATACCAATATTTGTGTGTTTACAGATATTTCCTGCAGATATTTGTGTGTTTGCACACACCACCCATGGGGCAAAAGCAGCAATCTCCCACTTAATTTAAATCTAGTCCCAGTGACATAGGCCAGCAAATCACCCCATGAAGCTGCCTTAATCAACTCCCCCGAGAGTAAACGGGATTTACACAGATCAGGTAGAGACTGGACAAGACTTTTGCTCACTTGCATTGAAAGAAGTAGTTCCACAAGTACATTTCCCTATCTCACAGCCTTGGAGGCATTTATTTGCAGTTTTTAGGTCTGAAAAAGGTGGTGTGTCATAGGCAGAGTTGCAGGTGGCCAAGTGGAAGAATTGGCAATAGTTTGGCTTTTGTTGTTTTTTGTTTTTTTGTTGTTTTTTTTTACTAAAGATGAAAACGGTTACATTACATTTAAACTACTGTGACGATTAAAATCCACAGATCTTGTGCAATAAAAGCTGGCCTAGAAAGAACTTTGGCATTTAGTTTACAAGTGTGCAGTGATGCTTCTTTCAAAAGCTTCTTAACTAAATTGTTTTGAACAGTACCACTGTAACACACAGTTTTATATCTAGAAATCAAACTTGAAGAGATCACGYTTATTTAAAATATTATTTTGAAAGGTCATAAACCCTCTTAAGTATATCCATAAAATCAACTTTACTGTCAATTAAAGGAATCAAGAATATGTAATTTTATTTGACTCGTGACTCCAGGCACATCAGCACTCTGCTTGTTGCAGGAACTCATGAATGACACAGGAACTGCACTTGCAATACACACAAAGCTCTGACAACTGCACATGTATTTCCATTACATGCTAAGTAAGCAAACAATTACACTATTTACCCCTCTGAAAGACATTCAGACATTTGGATTTTAAGTGATAGAAAAGGACTTCTAGAAGTAAGTTTTTTCTTTATTTTCTTCACTTTCACAAAGCATCTTCCAGGATTTACTTCTGGTTTGTCATTGGTTCCCACCACAGGGATTTTGGCATACCCTAAATGGATCCTTCCTAAGGAGGGTCACCAGGAACAAACTCCCTGAGCACGATCAAATAAAATGCTCAATTTCACACAAAGTAAACAAAATCTATTTTATAGATAGAAAAATGCAATATCATCCCATAGTCTGCAATACAAACAAGGGAGCTTTGACATGAGGCAGAGAGAATTATTTCTCTAGGCAGATGTCATTAGAAAGGAAGTAAAAAAAGTGAAAGAAAGCAAGCTCAGACTGTGTGAGACTGGACTGCAAGAGCTTTAGGGTGCAGAGTGGGAGGAGGTTGGAACAAATCTCAAACTAGTAAAGAAAAAACATCCAGGGTAGAATTTGTAGCAATCAAATGAATAAATAAATGCTAAACCATGTTATCATCAGCATGAAAAAGGTCCTCACAGCATCCACCTGTATTCCCTCAAAGGCAGAACTTTAGATGTTGTTCATTCATCCCCGATACCAAAGACAAAGCCCTCAGTATTTTCCCTTTCATTAACCTTTGTAATATTTTGTTCTTTTCCTTCAGACTACAGATGTATGCTTTGGAAATAGGCTGTCAAAATGCAACTCCTTAACTCATTACATACCGCAGAAAGAAAAGACAACCTCAACATTTGAAATTTCCACGTTCTAAAAGGTTTTCCATTTTAATCATGTCAAGCTAGATGAATGGAATTCAAATGGAGAAAATTAGACTATATTTGGGCAGGCATACATTTAGATTTTTGCTTTTCAGTTATRTCCTGAAATAGTAAGGGATTTTGTCTGATTTATTCACACACCCACTCCCAAAACCACAAAACAGAAGGTGGCAGCATTTCAGGGGAAAAGAAAACCAGGATGATAACAGAGAACTTAGAGACTCAAAATGTATCATGTTTCTTAGACACCAAGATTACTTAAAGAAAATACCTCCACAGAGCCACGCTCAGCTAGAGCTTCYCAGTAATCTTTGGACTATTTGGAAATTCTAGCAACAGTGTGAGAATAACAAATGACCTTTAATTCCAAAGGAGATTTTCCTTCAGTCTTTAGCATCATGCAATGTAGAAATACACGTCTGCTGGAAAGCTCCTGGGAATAAAAATCATCTTTTCCTTTACATTTTAGGCTGACTGAAGCCTGGTTTAATCCAGGGCCATTTCAGAAAGGACATTTCCTTGACTAAAAACAATCCACAACAAAACAAGAGGAAGAGCCGTGAGTGACATGGCAAAATAAAACCAAAACAAGGTTACACAGATCATGAGTTTTATAGGCAAGGAGAAAAGTAATAGAATTTTTACCTTGCATTAAGGGGAAGGAAAAGCATCAGCAATAGAGGAAATAGAAAGACATATTTTACAGCCTGAATAAACTTAATGTAAATCACACCAAATACAACAGAACTTATTTTTTAAACTCGTCAACAAAATGAGRGCTTTTCAATTAAAAAAAAAAGTTTAACTGTCTTAGCCAATCTGTGCTAATCGAATAAAGACCGAAGCATTTTCATTTTTAAAAATTACATTAGAAGAATCTCAAGCCCTCCAAGCCTTTGGGCACAGTAGTGGTCACACAAACTCACTTAAAAGCAAACAAAGCAGTTTGCAAATTACTGTTTACAAGAGCAAGTTTGCAATATGTGTCCATGAGAAAAACAAATAATAAGAAATGCAGCAACAGGTTTGAAAACAGCAAGACAATATTTCTGTTCCTTCAGGCACAGGAATTCAGTGTATGGAATATTCACAGGCTGGAGCTAATACTGCCAGAATTCCACCTTGCAGAGAGAGGGTGACTGCCTATTAGAGGGTCTAATAGTGCAGATTAGAAGCAGCAACAGTTGAGAGAAGTTCTTAAATAAGGCCAGATATTTTCCACAAACAAGGGGGATTCAAGCATGTTTCATCTCCAGACTAGACATTTTTTTTTTATCAAGCAGGTGTACGGTAGCTCGCTCAGCTATGAGTGTATTTACTTTGCTTTTTTTTTTCCCAAAGTGTAAATTCTTCATTAAATACTTCAGGGTTCCTTTTCTGCCCTAATTCATGCAGGAAAATCCTGCTAGATGGGTGCCATAGCTACAGAGGCAGAAGACCACATTTTGTATGCAAGTTTGGTACACCTGGGGCTCTGTTTATCAGCAGTGCAAGGAATGTATCTGGATTACAAACACAGTTCGGTCACATTTTGGTATCTGGACCAGGCTGGGGTTACTATAGAGTAAAGCATTCAGCGAGCTGCAGGAATGACAGAACATTCCTCAGAGGAGGCTCTACAGCGCTGACAAAGGGATTTTCCAGAGCAAAGCCATCAGCTGCACAGAACACAGAGAATGAAGAGGTTCAAAAATGGAAGGATGTATCTCCCTCAAGCTGGCATCTGAACACACAAAATAATTAGTTTGTTGCAGCCTCACCAGAATTGTAATAGTTACTGCATCTGAAGAGGAAAGGAGAGTCTGGGAGAGAATTTTTCCCTCTTATCCAGGCAGGTACAGCCTCAGTAGCAGAGTTTAGCAGACAACACTTGGTACCACAAAGAAAGGCAATTTCCTTGAAGCCCTCAGTGTTTACAAAAGTGTCCAGCATTAGTCTGTGCTTTACCTCCTACTGACCACAGCCACTTATCTGAAAATACAAATAATGCAACCCAAGAACAGACGCAGCCCCTATCAACCTCCTATCCCTCTGCCATTTCCTGCAATTCCTAAGTTTAATGATTCATATTAGAAATTAAAGAATGTAACTACCGTGACAATACTCCCAGTTCTGCTTTCTGGACTTCCCACGCTGCATCCATGCCTAATTACCTGGGCTTCCTGGGACAATGGATGACAGCAGAAGTCCCCCTCATGCCGGAGTGAGCCCAGAACAATGAGATGTGTCTCCACTTTTCTCATGGAACACGCACTGCTGCTGTTCACCAGCCTGCCCCTCTCTGTGCTGTGTAGCACATGCTAAGAACAGGAAGAAGAACAGAAGCTGAGCTTCAGACATTTTGCACATGTATTTGGATAGAAAAAAAGCCAAAYCCTGAGAGAGCTGGAATAAGGCAATATGTTCCAGACAGAATCCTCCAGGGAATTTTACTCTCCCAAACCACTTTCTGTCTGTTGTTTATGCATCCTGCCATTGAGTGTTGTACAACTGAATGCTCCACAAACTTCTGTCAGCCTCTCATCATCCCCTTCTCACAGCCATCTGAAATGCCATCAGATTCTGGAATGATTAAAGTAGGGACTGGGGATTTCTCTGCTTGAGGACAAAACAAACAGAAACTCCTTTCCTGAGCTGAAATTCACCAGTGCTGTGGTGTTAAGCTAGGTTGGCAAAACRTAACAAAATTACAAAAAAAAAGAATGAACCATGAACATTTTTATCTGGTCAATCTGGGTCCTCCCACATGAACTAATTAGCCCACTGTCCTGGGATGCTGCAGGCTTCATGGGTTATCTGAAATCCATTTATTCTGTCACATTCTGAGACTTGAGAGAGATAAACTGTCACAAAGCTGTAACAAAGTACTGTTCAGTTTGGTGATGGGGTTTCTTTCTTGTGATTCTGCTGTTCTGAATACATGGAGTGACCAAGCAGTGCTGATTATAAACACTCCCAAACAGAGGCTCCACTAGTTGTATGCAAAACCTCCTTGGTAAAAATCTTGCTTTTATCTTTTTCCTCTACCACTGTTATCACACATAGAGTTTTGGCTTCCAGAAGCTAATTTGCTGCGTCTCAGTTTATTATTTTATTTATTTATCTGAAAGGCAACTTCCCACAGTTTAAGACAACAGGATAACCAAGCTCTTCTAGAGAAAATATTGCACATCCTTACTCTTAAAGTATCTGTTAAAGCCTGTCATATATGGCAGGGAAAAATAAGGGATTTTTCTTCATTGTAATTCTAAGGAGTTGCTTTGTACATTTCAGTTTTGAACTCTGAGAAAATTCAGCTGATGAGTACCATTTCTTCCCAAAGCAGTGCCTCACAAATAACTAGTRGCAAACAGACCAAAATCTAGAAAAATGCAGAAAGAAGCGATCCTGTGAAAAAAGGGGTTTTGTTCAGCAAGTCATTACTGCAATAAAAAGAGAATACTCATGCGTGAGAGCACTCATTGATACAAGATGGAAAAGGTTGTTGAGCAGCCTCCGTGATGTCTCTTTTTGCTCTGCTTATACATTCYGCTTACAGAGAACTTTAATTTCACAACAAGGCCCACTTAAATTAGAAAGTTTATAAAAGAAAATATTTGCCATTAATAAAGGCTAGGCCTAATTTTTCTTCGGCACCTTAGTACAAAGGTGGAATTGACCACACTCAACCAAATTGACGTGCAGTTGCTTCAATGGTGCATCCCTCAGCATGGAAGAATGAGGTGTACTTGGATTTTTCCTCATGTTATACCTCTTGCAGTCATTCACTGCACTTTGCTCATCTCTGTAGCATGTAGCAGTAAGCAGCTTACGSATGTAGTCCATTAAAAATATGTTTGCTTCAGTCTTCTGTATTGTAACAATAAGGAGACACAGATTTAAAATCCGGAGCTAGAAATGCAAACTAAATCATCCATTTCAGCCAAATTAAAAGGTGAACATCCTATCTAGGTTATCCAGGTCCCATCAATTGTAGAGGTACAAAGGATGTAATAATCCTCTCTTGTTCTAACAGATCTCAAACAATAAAGGCTCTGTAGCATACACAGTGCCCTCTTAGAGTTCAAAACATTTAATTTTCCTCTAATAAACCCAATCAACATTTTTTCCAGTCGTTGCCTGGTGTAGCAAGGGCACACTTCCAATCATTTGCCTTAAGGAAATCTATTCTATATATTTATATATCGTGGTGTTAAATCCTAAATGCCACATCTCACACACACTTCAAACTCCAGTAACTACAGGGGCACTAACAGCAGGCTGCACCCTAAATCAGTTCTGGGGAATTAAACTGCAACTGTAAACAAGCAAGGTCACTAATGAGCTGAGACAGAAAACAGAACTGCTGGCTGCCTTTCAAGTTCAGAGGAGTGTTCAAATAGATGTGTTATACTTGAGAGCGGAGAACTAGATCAGTGTAATAATTAATTCATTGTTTATCTGAAAGTTGTTAGAAATTTCAAGGGTAATATCCGGMATGCAGGAAATTGGAAGCTGTGTCCATTCTGTGATCCAGTATTTATCACAGCAGGGGACCCAGGAGCTGTCACTGAGGTCACAGTTAGACACACAAATGTGAAGAGACAACCATCCCAACACAAAGAGACACCACACATTAAAATCTATTGCAAATGCATCAGAAACACAATGTCATGTTAATCCATGTGTAAGAAAATGACTTTGATGCCCAGAAGTTGTCTTTGCCACCAAGGGGAATTGCAAATGGTGTCCTGCTGACATTTGTTTCTGTAAAAAGAAAAATCAAGAGGGGACCGAGGCACATGCTCTCTACTGGGACAAGTTCAGACAGGGAAAAAAAAAGGCAATTATATAAGCAGAAATGTTCTGACAGATTAGTACAATTTCTCTATACCCTGAAGCAGTAATCTTGCAAAACCCCTCTGAATTATTTTTGCCAGGTCTGCTGGCCAGTGGGGGACTATGGAAACACGTACACATGACCTTCAGCTTCAGATTACAGGCTGACAGAAGACTGTGGACGGACAGACATGATGCAGATTTAGGGAGACGTTCCCTGGCCCAGTAAGTCACAAAGTTCCTAGTAAGTCCACAAAACATAAATACATATTTTTTTCTTTTCATTTTTTAGTATAAGTATCAAAAAATCCCCAAAACCCACAAGTGATTAGAGACATTTACTAAGGTCAGAACTTTATATTGCTTTATGAACCTCTTACTGTGTCAGTGTATTCCAATGTGCCTTTCCAAGGGGAAATGTATGACACTGGCTTCCAGGAAGTGGAAAAGGCTTCTCAAAGAAAGCACAAGAGAGAAGTTCTGTCCCAATCACCCTCCTCTCAGATGGGCAAACACGAACAAACTTTTAATTTCCTCTGTGCATCAAAGACTGAGTCACCTGGTTTGCTCAATCAAATCACAAAAGCCACTTTAYGTTTAATCCAATACTCTTCTCCACCCAGAACAGATCTGCCCTCCCATCCTTCGCACCATGGGATCTGTTTGAAGCCAGACTTATTCAAGTTCACCAACACATAACATAAGCAGCATTGCTCTCAGGAACATGCTCTTTCACAGCACAGACAGACTTTTGAAGCTCTACCAGTGTTAATAGAACAAATAAGCTTTTGTCATTTTTTATTTAGTGTCATTAAAATAAATACCTTGATACGTAGGCAGCCAACAAGAAAAGCAGGGTTTACTGCGGTAAAACAGACAGAGAGTATG
This sequence comes from Parotia lawesii, assembly GCA_003713295.1. Classification (NCBI taxonomy): domain Eukaryota; kingdom Metazoa; phylum Chordata; class Aves; order Passeriformes; family Paradisaeidae; genus Parotia; species Parotia lawesii. Next base: position 7,488,330 of record RAHM01000005.1, read on the forward strand.
AAGGAATCTGTTCTTTAAACTTGACTTTAATATTAGTGCTCGTTAATTTCTATTAGCTCTCCCTCACCATAAAGGCAAAAACTGGGGACTCAGAGCACATAAGGACTCAACTTGTACTCCAGGTCATCAGAATTCCAACTGTTAAGGTGATCCTAAAATCATTACATCAGTATTGAAACAGCATTATGTATTTCATTAGAGAAGCAGCTCCAGACATCAYTCCCTTCAGATAACCTTAACGTGCACACATTTCCTCTATGTGACATAGGCACCACTGAAAATCTTGTCCTAGTGTGTGTTTTATGCTAAGACCGATATTAATTGGAGCTGGAATGCAAATCTAAGCAGAAGTAGTTGAACCGAAATTCAAGCTTATGCTTAATAAAKTCAACAAAAAAGTATGTATTTTTTCTTAAACAAAACCAAAACACCCCCACTGAAAACAGGTGGGTTTCTTTCTTCTTTTCCCCATCTTTTAAAATAAGTGCTCTGATTTATTGTTTCGATATTTCAAACTATCTAGAAATATCTGAGTACATGCCCTCATGCCTGTGGGGTCTTATAAAATCTGACATTTAAAAGCTGGTAATAAAGTATTTAAAATTATTTGCCCCTTAAAGAAAGACTATATATTCCCATTTTGGCAAAGTCAAATTCTTACAGACTTGTATAAGGCACGTCAGCTGCAAAATCTGATCCTAAAAATCAGTTCTTAGTCTATGGAGTATTAGGTCTCAGTTGTAGGTCTTGGTTGTCTTACACTCCCTGCAAAATCAAGGCCAGAGACAATGAGGCAGGCTCGAAATAAAACGAAACCTCAAAAAACGCTTCCCTGCGTATGCTTGTATTTTCCCAGATACAGTATGTTAAATCTCCATATTCAAGCTGCAAGTTTCAAAGCTGATATTACACTCAGTTTTAAATCCTTGAAAACAGAACTTTACTGAGGAAACTTTGACAGACCTTGAACAACAGCACCTCACAACTCCTTCATAATGCAACCTGACTGCTATTGATTTAAGGCTGCTCTGTATTCCACTTAGCTCTGCCTCTTCGTTTGAGTTTCTTGTATTATCCTCATTAATTAAACTGGTTTTGTGGTAGTGCAATGACAGCTGAGCAGTACCTTCTGAATACTCAAGTACTGGGCCCTCTTCAGTGGTCGGTTTCCATGACTGCTAATGATCAAGTTGTACTAGAGGGTACTTCTGCATCCCTGAACACTCCTGGGTCAGGAACAAAAGGTGACAACACAGGACTCTTGTGATGTTCAGAGAAAGGGAGACTTCCTTCTGTCCCCACCACTCTGCATTCCTGGATGGAATATCAGAGTAAGGTGCTGGGAGTGCAAAGTTTCTTTGCAGCCAGTGCTCAGCTTCTGAAGTTCARAAGGTGACAAAGTACCACACAAGTCCGTGTCACTGGATGTTCGTCCTCGTGCTGCAAAGTTTTCCAGTAGCTCTGTCCAGCTTCCGGGGGAATAAGGAATATCACTGCTGGAACAGTGCTCCCAGCGAATGCCTTTGCTCGAAGCAAACGCTTCTCTCCCAGCAGCAGCTCCTGTAAGTGCTGAGCCACACATACATACATCATCCTTGAATGTCACACCTAAAACCTCTCCACAGCATTTTAAAATCCTGCCAGGCCAGATCCAGTGGGAACTGCACAACCTCCCTGGAAGTGCCCTGCACAAGCCTTTATCTGTTTTTATGTCTGGTACATTATTGCATTTACCAGTGAGCCCCTTTAAGTTTAGCCACACTGGAAAGATGTAATTGTGAGTCCTAATGATTACTGAGTAAAATGGTTTAAACAGCATTCATTAATAGGAATAGAATTCATTCCATTGCTGCCACAAAACTGTCTTTGCTGCACCATGGTAATAACACCAAGTTCTGTCGGGTTTCTCTCCCCCAGCAATGTGGGAGAATAACAGAAGGAACAAGGGGGACAGCAAAAGAGTACTTAAGCAATGAACATTCTTCACGGTCATTGAGCCAATAAAATATAATAGCTGCCAAAGGATGGGATTCACACTACATCTGATCAGTTTTCTTTAATGCAATGAACATTCTGATGGTAGAATTTTTTCAGTACTTCCCTATAACTTTGCTGGTATCAAAATGAGATTTTTTTTCATCAAAGCCTTTCAGTTAAGTTAATAAATTTTGTTTGAATTTCAAAACAAAAAAAATATATCTCAAACACACCATATGAAGAGTCCCCAGAACAATGAAAAGCTTGGTTTTAGCATGTCATTTTCACAGAATACTAGAGAAAAAAAGGTGTTTGTCAGCTTTAGCTACTTTTAGCTAAAGCTAAAAGTCACTTTAGCTACCTTTAGCCTCTTTTCAACTACCGTTAAATTAGCAGGAAATGAGGATAAATCTTGGCTTTTAGCAAGATTTAGTATCAATTAGTCAACTGTGTCTGAGAAGCTTACTAGGTGAAAACGTACCCTAAGAGCATAAAACACCAAACAAAAACCCCTTAATAAATTGCCTGGCACATTCCAGAAAGAGAAATGCTACACGAATTATTTTTTTAAATGTATGATTTAGTTTCATATTAGCGTTTCATTTCCCATCAGGAGCCTGTGTTAGACAGGAATTTCCCAGTGCCCCCATCTTCCCTATGCTTCAGTTCCCATCACASAGCGGGTTCAAACCTGGTGCCAAAAGCCAAGTTGTTCCACACTGCCACTTGCCACCCCTCAAAATCACTTTGTCATTTCCTCTGGGACTTGTCTCACATTAATTCTTTTGCAGTTTGTTTCCTTTACCAACAAGTAAAGAATTGCAGCGATGGAGGCTCAGGATTGCCCTACAAATGTGCACAGCACAAGGTCCAGAACCACTTCTAATTCCAGAAAGCTGAAGAAACAGGGATAGCTCAGGTGACCCATTTTTCACTAGTGTAATCTCAAAGGATACAAAACTAAACCGTCATTCCAAGAAGRATCATCTTCATTTTAAAGCCATTTCTTCTTTTCATTACAATCTACTTTTTCTAATTTATTAATTTATTTTAATGAGAAGGACTGGGGGGAGTGAGACAGAATAAAATCACTGCAATTACTGGTCTACTATTAAAACATGGTGGGTTTTAAAGACACATTGCTTCAAAAGAAAAGCTGGTCTATATCTGAATGTCAGAGCACTCACCCTTTAATCCTAAGGTGTAGGCTCATGAGGAAGGCTTAACATTTTCTAGGCAGTTCTGTGCTAAAGATCTCACCCTACACAGCACATCCCAAGGATGGCTGAACACAAAATCTGTATCACAGAAAATGGTCCATTCTCTGCCCATCTGTAGCCACTGCAGTCCCTCACGAGCCGGGGGACACGAACAAAAACATTGATTAAAGCACATAGGCAGCAATACAATTTGCCCTACTTCGCTTTGTTTAGCCCCAAAGAGCAAATCAAAGATGATGATGTGACCATAATGCAGCAAAACACCCACGGCAGATGGCAAGATTTAGAGGTAAGAGGCAGGCTTGAAGGAACAGAGAAGAGATAATAGGAAATCATTTATCCTTGAGTAAGGCAAAATTTGTAATTATTTCAGTAAGGCTGTGATTCAGGAAAACATTTAATCATGGTTGTTTCCTCAAGTGCATTCATGGGATGCTGAACCAGGGGTTCCACCTCTGCAGGGAGGCAGAGATCCTTCAATCACAGTGCAAAGGTGAGGCAACAAAAGGAATCAACATCATCTGGTCTCTTTGTATGCAAAAAGTGCTAAACTTGTTTTACAAGCCCTGTGATTTCCCAGCATTAAAATACTTTATACACTTATGAGATGGTCAGCCTTTCAACCATCAAACTGAACAAGRTGGAACTTTCTGGCACCTGCTCAGTGGATGTTTTCTGAGCCCCTCCAGCCAGGCCATTTCAGCCCACTGCAGTCCTTCCCCTCCCATTCTGCGTAAGGCCACCACGCATTGTGAGGCTGGCATGCCAAAGCCAGTGATGCCACTGTAGGAGAGGAAAAGGAACCCAGCACGGATCTGTTGGGAGAGGAACGCTGTTCGGAACAGCAAAGGCACCAACAGGGAGATCACCACAGCCAGCACCCAGTGTCCCAGGGAAGAAAACTGCAGCCTTGCATGGTCCCTGGGGCAGAGGAGCTCGAAGCTCCTGAAGCAGGAAAGAGGACTCTAATGAGAATCTGCCCTGTTGGATGTGAAAAGGTGAAGGATTCTTCCCCATCTCCACTAAGAAAGGGTCTCTCCTCCTTTCTTAAGGATGTGGATCCTCTGTAGCAGTTCAAATTCTCCAAATGCATGAGCTCCGTAGTCACTGCACAAGCGAGTTCAGAAATCCAAACACCTCCAAAACGGGACTAAAACTCATCACATTTTTAAATCAGTGTTAGGAGCTGCTGCGGTACAAACAACACGTGAGGCCTCAAGGAGGGGCTCTGATGGAGGCCGAGCTCAGCCACAGCAYCCAGTAGGTTGGAATGCCACAATCCCAAGTGCTCCCAGCTCACCCACTGAGCAGCACAGATTGCACTCCAAGGTACTGCTGCACAGAAATGTGCGTGCCCTGGCCTGCATTAAATAATCAGAGAACAGATTGCTGATGGTGCTGCATGTGCTATTGCCTTAAATCACCCTCACRTTAAAGAACAAGTGGGAAGGAAAATCTGCACTGAAATCCATGAAAAAAATTCCTGCCATGTGGTCCTTCACGCCAAAGGGAGAGCTGGGCTCCGGATTCGCATGTTCGATATTTTTATTTTATAAAGCTGATCTTTAATTAGTGCAGTAGATTAGCCACAGTGAGGGATGCTGGAATGACTAGTAAAGTGTCTCCATCCAAAATGTGCTCATATCAAAGGAAGAACAGATGGCTTAATAAACAAACTATTACGCAGCACAAGGATTTTCCACAATATACCAATTCTCTTTACTACTGGAATTATTAATTTCCTGGGACATTTGTGATCCTATCTGGTTAAAAAGTTGTCTATGCAAAGCATTCATTTCCAAAAAAAATTAGGCATCTTTTTACTCAATTCAAAGCGGACTGCAAGAATAAAGCCTGGAAATACTGTTCTAGAATGCTCTTCCAATTCAGTATCACAGCTYTGATAGCACAGGAGAGAAGGAAGGTGGTTATATCCATCAGGAACAGATGGAGATCACAGTCTTACAGTAAATTCCTTGTGGATGAGCTCTCCAAGGGATTCTTTAAGAACAGAGAAAATGGTTATTTCTAGAGACTGTGCATTCTACTTTGACATAAGCCTCATTCCAAAAATTTATATTTAGTACATCAATGAGACCTCAGTTCAGATTTTTCAGGTCTTTATTACCATTTTTGCCATTAAAGTAGCACTCCCTAGGTTTTAGAGATTCAAAATGAAAATTTTCTTCTTGCAAAGGGACCAGAAAAAAATAATAAAAACTAAGTAACATGGCATAGAGGTTGTCCCAAAGTGAAGTTCTATGAAATAGTCTATTAAACTCCATCCAGAAATGAAAACACTTCTCTAGGAAACAACTACTTTTTAAAATATTAACTTCCTCTCTTATAATCTTTCATTTAGTTCTTCAAATCAGACTGAAAAATCTGAATAAAGATCCTATGAACTCTGTTGTGTTTTAGAAATAAAAGTATATTCTCACACTATTTTGAGACCTGAACAATGACACCATATCGACACAATGACATACAGGATGTTTTTTACTCATAGCTGTCTATTTCCAAATGGATGTAATGACAAGGAATATTAACTGTACTCCAGTTCCCACCTTCCCAGCTGCTGAGGTTCTCAGGAATTAAAAGATCCCATGAAGACACAAATAATCATCATGTATCACTCACAGCTAAATCTAAAAATAACCATATTTGAGCAGGTGCAATTAAATAAATTCTAGCATGCTGATGCTGTAAAACCAGTTCCTATGTTTTAGCTTTTCCTCTGGAAAATCTGTATATGCCTAAAACTCTTGTTGTATTACTGTGTGCTGCCTATTAAAATAACAATTAACCTGTGAGAGGGGGCTACAGGAGGAAGAAGTCTTGGACATTACAAACTTTTCCTTATCTTGCAAAGGGATGAAATGGTGACCCAAAGAGATGCTTTGGGAAAAAAAAAAAAAAAAGAAAAAAAAGATAGGGGAAGTAGTAAAAAACCATCATATTAATTGTGGGCACAAATAACTCAGTCTCCTGTTTCACCTCTCACTCAGATGAAAAACTTTGAACTCTGCTTCCTGCACTCCAAGTGCAATCTCTCAGCACTGGGCTCAATGTAATTCTCTTTTTCTTATAAATTCTTCTGCTAAAGTTGGTTTTATTTGGCTGATTCTGAGGGGAAAGAGAAAGATAAACACTCTCTACAGTCCACTAGTGAAGGCACTTGCTTGGGACAGAGGAAGAGAAGGGTTCAATTTCCCATCCAAAATACTACTTCAGTATTTCTACAAAATACAGCGAGGGAAGAAAGTGATAAAAAACCACCTTCTGGAGCAGTGTGCTTGTTTTGGATACTGAAGACCTCACCCAAGTCCTCCCTATCAAGGAAGTCTCCTGATCCGGATCCTCCTGCCCGCCCACAGCCCGGACCCGTCCCTGCGCTGCCCTTCCCGTCACAGCTTCGTCCCCTCCTGACCGGGAAGGACAACGCGAGATTGATGGAACTGCTGCATTTAAAGTAGAAAACTGCCATTACAGAATGAACCKGCATAAAATAATCTGGAGCTACTGAATAATTAGATACATATGGATTAGACTTTGAACTCATCCCAGAGTCTGGAAAACTCTGCAGAATTCAATAAACTACATTGATTTGCCTCTACATCAACTACATCAATCTAAATCTGATTGATAAGAGAGCTACAGGCTATTTTTCCCCTCTCATCCATAGTGCAGAATGTACCTGCTTTCACAGGTACTGAAAAAATATTCTGATGATTTTGTTGTTGTTTTTCCCATGTGTAAAAGTTCTAAATACAGGATATACACCATCATCTATTCTCAAATAATATCTAAGAACTGAATTACAACAGCCTTAGACTGTTTGCTCTAAACTATTTCTAGAGGTAGGCAGAATAGGATAATTTAAAAAAAAWTCATGGTTTCTGTCCATTTAATTAACATCTGGTAAACAACCAAATGTTAATGAACATTAAGGACTTGGCAAAAAAACTGGTAAAATGCCTTGACAATATAAATTACCCAAAACAAAGAAAATAAAAAAACAGAAAATAAAAATTGGAGTTGTCAGCTCTGTCAGGGAACAGCTCTGAATAGGAAAAGGCCACCCAGTGAAGATTAAGGAGAATTACAGCAGAACTTTGCCATGCAAACGCTTCCTTGCACTGAGCCTGCTTTTCCAGGCACCTTGAGAAAGAGAAGGTAACATTCATTTATTCKGCCAATTTTTAAATCCTCTTTTATATACTTCCAGGTCACATCTGTGCTGCACTTCCTTTGTAAATGCAACAGATTAGAGGAAAAMTTGCATTGTATTATATAAAACATAGATAAATATCTAAACTTATTAAATCAAGAAAACAAGAGAMTACATGAATATATGGACATGTATATTCATTTTCAATTAACAGTCAGGTCTATACATTCATTTTTCTAAGGATTATGAGAAAATTCTGTATCAACAAAAAGGATCTGGACCACCATTAGTCTCCCTATCATTTTTTTTTAACAAATTTTTTTTAACATTTTTAACAAAATCACATAAGAAAACCAAGTAAACTTAATCTTTCTACAGAAGACAGACCTTTTTTCTGTTTCAAAGCAGTGGTCTAGAAATTCATGAGAAAAAGTGTTTTTCAAGTGAGTTAAAAGCGTAAATGTTAGCAGCTAAAAATAGTGTAAAGGAAACAGAATTCTGAGACCCCAAGTGGGATTCTGGGAAGAAGGTTTTCTTTTTTCTATTTCTCCCCTTTTCTTCCCAGTTTTACAGATAAACAGAAGTCTTAATAAAAGATGATAAACCTCAGCTTTACAACCCTCATCAGACACTGTAAATATTGCCATTTAATCTGTATTTAAGACACAACCCTGGGAAACAACAGAACAGAAAGAAAAAGGATGAGCTGTTAATAACATTTTTGTAGGAGAAATTGAACAAAAATAGAAATAAACAACAGAATGACCAAGGTCAAAATAAATCTTGTGGTTCAACGCACGCAATTTTAAGGACAGCACGGGGTAGCTGTATTGATAAGTCACAGTATCATGCTGAAGAAGATGTGGATTTCTCTAGCTGGTGGTGTTGCATGGGAATTTGCTGGATTATATCCCAACAAAAAATGAAAGCCATAAACAGTCATTTGGAAGACAGTGGCTGCAGAGGATTCACTCCAACTATCAAATAACCTGCATCAATTCTTACTGGATRTAATTGGGTGCAGCTCCTCAGAAACATGAACCACCTTACAAGGTCTCAGCTACAGAGTGGCTGGTATTCAGTGACCTCTAGAAATATCCAACACAAAGGGAGCATCTCTAATACAAGCATTTAGGACTAGGCAAGTTCATAAGTTTCAGGAGACACTTTTAAAAATATGGCCCTATAGCAATATATTCTTTTTCATGGATAATATATAGAAGAATAAGGAGTTCCTTCTACAAAAACTTAATAGTCTTTGAAATGCTGCTTGGGTTTTTTTTTCTTTACTATTTTCTAACTTGTTTTGCCCCAGGCAGTGGATAACAGTATGGCATATATTTACTGCAAGTATTTCAGCCAAAACAACGACAAGTCAGCCCACCTTATTTAAAGTCTACAGAAAACGTGGAAATTCAATTTGCTGTTGTAGACCACAGTAAATGCACTAATTAAATTATAATGTCCGCAACTTTATAAGTAAGTGTTATCATTCATAAAGGTAGGTTTCTATATAAACGTTAATGTTCAAATCAGTTTGGTAAAACTGCATTTCTATCAGTAATCACAGATACTGCAACTCCTGAACTACATTTGGAAACACCCTCTTTACTCATCTTTGAACACAGAGCAAACCACACCTGAAACTTGTGTCCATTTCCAAGTGCAGGCCAAATACAACCTGTCCCAGTTGGCCAACATTACCCAATTCCACTTAATTTCCTTGGAGTCACTTTCAAACCGCCAATTTAATTWTTCATATCTGAATTGGTCTTTCTTTTGTTTTCTTTTTTGTTTGGTTGGGTTTTTTCGGGTTGTTGTTGTTGTTTAATTTATGAAATGCAACTATCAGATACCTTCCTGTCCATGTTGTTTCCCTGAGATTTTATTTCCAAACTGTTTGGTGTTGCTTGTCCCTCAGCTCAAGCTCCTTCAGTGTTCAAGCCATGCACACCAAGTGAAATATCCCACTGGGCATTAAACTCTACTTCCTTTGAAGTCACTAAGAAAAGTCCTTAAAGATTTCAGCAGAAGCCCTGGTGTTCATCTTCCAACACRCTGGCGTGCCCCTTCTCTGTCCTCGGAATTATGATGGGTGTGGTTATTTGCATGTGCCCAAAAATGTTTCTTTTAGCCAAGCACGGTAAAACGCAAACAAATCCACTGGCACAGACCTTTAGGATACCCTCAAGCTCACAGCAACCCTTCTCTCCAATCAAAAGCACTGCTCAGCATCTCCCTGCCTTACAGCAGGTACACCCTGGGAGCTCAGGCTCTCCCGGACATGTCACCTCTGTCACCAGGGCTCAGACGCTCCCCAAGTGAAAATGAGACTCCACAGCACACTCCCACACCCCCAGCAGGGCAGCAGCACTGCGGATGTCTTGCTAAATGCAATCAATGCTCCTACAAATGCCATCAATCAGAAATACAGAAAAGAACAGAACCAAAAGATGACACCGTAAGGCTCTTATTATTGAAAGCATATTATAACAGAGAGTAAAGCAGCTGAAGAGGCACGGTACAGGATATGGCAGAGGCTTGGCTTCAAGATTCCTCTTAGGCTTTGATGTTTAAATGCAGACAAGACAGAAACTGAATAACATTCTTACTTAATCTACTAGAAAACTGTTTTCAGCAAAAATTGCTAATCAACCGTAACAGGATTTTGAAGCAGAATTAGAATCTTAGCAAATGAGAGCCCAAAAGACAAAAAGAGCCTATGTGTCCAGATTAATAAGATTAGAAAAAAATAAAAATAAGAGAGGTGTTAGCACAGTAGAACAAAACCCTATTATGCACCATAATTAGATGTCAGCACACATTCTGTCAGCTTACATGCTAATTTTAATTTCTAGGGCAAACTGTTTTACATGTTTGGACATTTAAATTGATGCTTTACAGTCTAGTCATGAGTATCAGATCTGAAAATTAACCTCTTCTGACAGGCTATTATTTAGGAGTTGATTCTGCAACCACAAGTGAACCACGTTTGGATACAGCTGCAGTTTGGTGGAGAGGGCATTTATCAGCGTGTCTGCATTTGAACAGAGGCAGGTACAGCTTAGGACAATCAATGCAACAGCCCTGCAAAGCTCCACTCACTTGAGGGATGACCTTGATTTACTCTATGGACTTMAAATTAGTGGAGTTCAGCAGAGTCACAGTCTACCACTGAAGGAAGAACTGTTCATTTCAATATCCCAAAATACTGAAGTTCATTCAAATATCCCTAAATACACTAAAATATCCCTATTAAAGTAAGCACATCAACTAACAAAATACCATTGACATCCATCTATTTGCAAAAGATCATGTCCCGCTGCACCAATATTTTTCTCTTGAGTGCTAAGAGAATTCATCCTAATTTGTATAGAACCTGAGATCTCTGTCCCATTCGGGGGACGGACTTTTTGCCTTCTATGCCCTTTGAGCATGAAAGTATAAGAAAAACTTGAACAGGAATATTCAAGACTTCAATTCCTCTTTTTAAGTTCTATTTAGAGGAGAAAAAAATTKCCACTCCCCCTCCCCATTGCTCTCTGTTAACTTTCTTCTATTTTCATCTGAGTATTTCAATCCAATGTCTATGTAGTCCATATAAATTAACTGTCTACATGTAAGAATAGTTCTGTTTTCCTGATACTATAAAACACTGATGATGTTGATTTATAGCATCACTCAATGAAAAGGCACTCTGAGACGATGGTTGAGTGGCACTTCAATTTCATACAMTAAAGTAAATTCTAGGGTGCCACTGGAGTAGATTTAAAAAGAAGAAAATTATTCCCAAGCACAGAAAAACAGTACAGTACCATATTCTTTCACCAACACAGATATGAGCTTACAAAAAACTTGTGTTTAGCTTCACACAAGGATTTAAACTGATGTTAAAACAGTTTTGAATTTATGAACAATCACAAAAGATAAAATTATGGGTATTTTAAAAAGCATTAAACCAAAAGGCTGTTTAATGTTGAGGATCCTACACAGTGTTCACTTGAGAATTTCACAAAGGCACTGGAATGAGAAACTAGTTTATTCTGGCTAATGAAAAATCTACCTGCTAAAATGCTTTCATAAAACCATCTATTAATCGTATTTGATGTATTATTTTAATAAAATTAGTGGTTTTATTTCATAAAATTAGTCTTTTATTAAAGCCCCCACTGTTGTGTGGTTTCATGTGTGTGCACGTTTGCCGTTTGCAATCTTGAAAATACTGATTTGAGACAGCCTGAGTCCTCCCAAAGTCCTCAAAAGAGAACAAACAGCAAAAAAGTATCTTTACCATGCACTGCAATAGCTCTGAAGAATCAGGACTATTATGGAAATGCGAGTTGGATTCCATCTCCAAATAACCAGGATACGCCAGCTAAGTTTCACTTCCAAAACCAATTTACTGGCAATGGTGCATGAACCAGGATGAACACAGCTTGATTTACATCTCAAGCTGAGCTTGTAGCACTGAAAACAACAATAACAAGAAATCCTGAGGTGCTTTACTTGTAAATTAAACAAGTGTATCCCAGAACACTTGTCTGCAACCCACATCAAATGCTGTAACTCTGCACACTCAGTTTCAGGTCATTTTATCTTTCATCCTAAAAAATAATAYATATATATTTCCCTTACGGAAAAAGCAGAACTCAAAAGCAGACAACTRGTCTACAGTGATGGCTTTTGTATTCTATTTCTGTCCATGTAAGAAAACAGCTCCAGTCAAGAGTTAATTATCGTTTGACACATAAAAAGAATCTTCATTATATGACACTATACTAAATCTCAGAAAGAGGTAATTTACAGTAGGTGGTAAAAATTGATGATGGCACATGCCCCAAGATGTTGTTTTGTTTCTGAACCTAACTGGTAGCCAGAGCAGTGGAAACAAAATCCAAAAAAGTAAGAATTTAGGAAAGAGAACAGATGACAATAAAGCAGATTATGTGAACTGAAAAGTTAAAATCTAGATCAGTGCCTGGCTTTACTCTTGAACCTAAATTTGCTCAARTTTGGATTTTAATGAACTGGTATATGTACAGATATAATTCATATTGTCCCAAGTGTCCTTTCCAGGTCACCATCACTGAAGTATATTTGACCATAGTCTTTGCCATACAGCTATTCTTAAATAAAAAATTGTTTCAAAAGGAAAAAAAAAAAAAAAAAAAAGACCACTGGTTTGTACAGGAGTCTAAGAAAATCCAAACAAACTTATTTGAATTATTCCATGAAATCAGTTGTGGAGGCAATAATCTAGCCTCGAAGAACAATGAACATCATCTCAACAGCAATAATATTTTATACCAATTGTCTGTGTAAAGAAAAAGAAATTATATTCCATCCAAATGCTGCAATGTTCAGGATTTGATCTGATTTGAGAGGATTGAGCCACTCTTCCCCTCTCCCTTCTGAGCATTCAGAATGAGGAGCCTTCCACTTACTCCTATAGAGAATGGCAGGATTTCCTGTATGTCCCTTTTTTCCAGGGCACAGCTGTACTGCAGCCTCAGCTGTTCAGGAGGGCTCCCAGCCATGGGAAGATCTCTCATCTCTTGCCCTTCGTGGCTCAAGCTTTCCCTCTCACCTAATGCTGTGTCTGCTCTTTTTAAAATTAACTCTGATTCTGCGGCACAGGTAGTGGAATATATTTTTAAAAAGCTATAACACAAATTGTCTCTGCATATAACAACATTAAGGGAAAACGACTTTCATCACTTCAGGCCACTTTCTTTTGTATCATTATGAGAATTATCTTATTACGTTAATGTTTTGCACTGAAGTTCTAATCCATTGAGGATCTCTGGAGTGATACTGAAAGGAACAAACAATTAACTACCAGCTAGAAACATTTAGGTATGAGGCAGAAATGAGAAGTTCTGGGAGAACAGTCTCAAAAAAATTAACAAATCCATTTATGTTGATTGGAGCAGCAGAAACGAGAGGTTTTTCTCTGGCCTCCCATAAAATAGAACTTGCCCCATTTAGAAACATGTCACTGGAAGTTGAGGGGAAAAAACACCTTTGAGGATTAAATATTAGAGCTTCTGCTCTGCATTTTATAAAATATCTCATCATTTCAGCACTGATTAGACCAATAAAGACACCATAGAAGTAATAAAGCTCTGAATGAAACAGTGGCACAGTTAGTAATTAAGGATTTTCGGGATTATGAGATTTTTCCCATCGTCAAGCTCCTCAAACAAAAACAAACACACACACATAAACATACTCTCCACATTCCTTTCAGGTAAAAATAATTTAAGATTATTTCCTCGCAGCCTAATCTAAAACTGGAATCGAGTTCAACAAAACATAGAAATATTCATGTTTTAAAGATTTTTACCACAGCATTTCAAAGACCTGCATAGGAGAATATCTCTGCAGAGCCACCAGCACTTGGCTGGTTTGTTTAGCTTAAAGAAAAGCGCCAGAACACTTGCCATGAATAGGGTAACAGAGAGTTCAAAGTCCTGTATACAATATATAAGGAAACTACTTAATTTTGACACCAGCTGTTTTGAACTCCACTGAAATAGCGGGAACATGATTACGAGTTGTTTAATTGAATAAAGACTGGTTTATAGTAGAAAAAGAAATGGCAAATAATTATATTCATTTAATTCACTTGGGATTCAGCTTGTTTTCTGCTTCCTTGATATTAATGAAAAGAAATCTAATTTGTTCTACATGGCAAGAGATGTAATTTAGATGCTTATTAATGCACAGTTCTGGTAGCAGCTCTCTGAGAAATGTACCTCTTAAAGTGTTTGTTTTGTAACTCCAGGAAGCTACAAGTGTAACAAAACATGTTTTGCATCCAAGTATAATAAAATTGGAAAAAATTTGTTTCTCACTGCAAGCAGGCAGACTTGAAGACTTTATCAGAACCTGGAAAGAGAGCTTTTGTAACACCATGACTTAAAATATACATGTCAATACAGTATTTTCTCAACTTTACTGTAAATCATGCTTAACATTAAGAAAAATGACAAAACAGTTCCCCTACAATCTCTRACATTTCATACCATTACACACACTAGACACAATCACAACCTCCTTGGAAAAATATTACTAATTGGCTTTGTCCTAATTATTTAGGATCTATCACATCTGTTCTAACCAGGGTAATCCCTTCTGACACTGCCTGCACTCTTGCCTCCCAAAGAATACTTGTGTTACCTCTACCTTTTTCTGCTGCATGTGCAGGAGGAGTGTTGCAGGCATTGTAAATCTCAGCTGCACCACAGGTTGAAATACAGGGGAAAAATGAAACATCATCAAATAACGCCTTGAAACCAAGCAAATGGCAAACCAGTACCATTGCAGATCCACYTTGTGATCCACCCAGGAAAAGAGAGAGAAAAGAACAGCAGGACAGCAGAGCTCCTGTGATCRCACACAGCTTCTAGCCTGAAGGTAACTAAGTCTGAGGAATCAGAATAAACAGATTCTTAGGCAATGCTTAGTTCCCTGACCTCCTTCCTGCATGAGGCACAACTCTCACACTTTGAGAGGGGCATTCCTGAGGATCACCCAGCTGTCCTGGGCCCCTTCTCGCTTCAGGGCAGCCTCCCCTGCTCTGCACAGATGACTCACCATCCAATTTCCCTGACTTTTAGAATGAGAAAAACCTCTCTCCATTGCTCTGAATCCCTAAGTTTTAAAACTTCCTGCTTCAAGAGTTTAATTTTCAATGAAAGCTGTAGTCATGGAGGGAAGGAGGGACAGRAAATAATCATAAAATTAAGGAGAAAAAAAAAAATCAACACTTTCTCATTGAAAATCTCTCTTTAAATAGGCATATGCATACATATATACTATATACATATATATATATGTATCTTGCATACATATATTCTATACATGTAAATAAAAAAGACTTCAGACTAGATGCACTCCCATCATGCTGGCAATTAAGCTGGTGTATTTCTAGAAACTGAAACTTGTTTTTAATGAGTGCTGCAAACTTTTAAATTTTGTTTCTCAAACTCCATTTTGTTCCAGCTAATTGTCTAGTCTGCTAGCTGCTAATTAGCTGCAAGTCAATAACTGAAGTTTCTGTCAACAGGATTTGAATTTCAGCTATAAAGCAATGGAAATTCATTTCCACTAGCACACCTTAGAAATTCTTCCAATTAGCTGCCTTTTGTCCTGATTTATTCCTGTGGGATGAATACGTACAGTCCTGAACTTTATTTGTTGCTGCACATAAATAACCAGGATTATTTTCCAAAAGCCTATTAATGTTTTCTTTTTATAAATCACATCTATTTCCACTAGGATGGCTGCCCTTATAATGTTAAGCAATTAGTATCTTGAACACCAGTTTGTAATAAAACTTAATTTGCAATAATTAGAATGTAACAAAAAAATAAATAGTTATCATTAGATACCTACAGGCATTTTGCTTGGGTGGTAAAATAATGAAGCTATCTATAAATGTTTTCCTCTTCAAAGTAAAGGTCCAACATATAGACTCTTCAAAATAATATGTGAAGAAAATATATTTTAAAATTGAAATATGATTAAACTTTAAGACACAGTCCAAAACCGCAAACAGGAAAAAAAAAGCAGTTTCACTCTTCCCTAATGCAAATATCCAGAAGTCTGAAGGCAAAATTTGTAAGCTGGTTTTAAAAAAAAAGTCACTTTTTGGTTTTAGATTTCTCAGATTTTTTTTTCACTCATTTTAGACCTTGCAATGGCACAAGACATATAAAATAATTTGTAAAATATCTTTGCCTGTAAATACAAACACACTGGACCCATTTCCTTCTTCCATTTGCTGGCTTTAGCTATGGGTCCTTCTGAGAAGACATCTTTTTATGGAATGGTGCTAAAGAAGACAGGATTCACTGAAGGGAGAGCAAGCCTATCAAAAGCATTGTTTTCCAGCAGAAAGAAAGTAAAAAAGAAAAGACTGGAGAAGCATTTTTCGGCTACTTTATTGGACATTTAGTTTTGCTCTGGGCTCACTGCATTAGATGGGGAGCATTGTGATACCACATTAAATACTGCCTTGTACAAGCACAGCTGAACCTGACTGCAAGAGATTTACCTGTGCATAGTATTTGTACAGATAAAAAATTGTAGTAATGTCCATATTTGATCAAGAAAGAGATAAATTTCCAGGTGCAAAATCATACAGGGTCAGGATTTTGCTGTTCTGTTTGTACACTGAGCTCAGAGGGGACAGCAGAAGCATTCACAAACTTGAAGAAAAAAAAAAGGGTTATAATGAACTGAGGTTTCCCTCTGATAAATTATATGAGATGCTTCAAAAGTAAGTGGAAGATTTGAAAAGGAAACAAGCAGCACATGAGACTACTCTCTTCAGAGAAAAATAAGGAAGTTCACTATGTGGAAGTCAGCTGTGAGCCCTTTATATCAGGTCTCCAACAATAAAACATGACAAGCCTGCATCCAGTGCCTCACAAAGTTATGATAAATGCCTAAAAGGGCTGCTGGGTACTTCTAAATACTGCACTGAATGTTCCTCAGCATACAGCAACTGTCATCTGTAATTGCACTGATTCAGTGCCATTAGAACTGTGGGAAATAGAAGAAGGGGAGAATATTAATCTGCAAATTACTGACGGACACATATCTGGGTAGATCAGAGCTGGGCAATCACCAACCATATTAAATTTAACAAGAGCAAGTGCAGAGCTCCCTACCTGGCATGGGGTAATCCTAATTATAGGTACAAACTGGGGGACAAGAGGCTGGAGAGCAGTGCCATGTAAAAATCTGTTGAACACAAGTCGCCAGTGGGCCCTGACACAGTTGGGCCAAAGGGAGCAGCAAGCACTGCACTGCCAGCTGGTCAGGGGACACGACTGTCACGCTCTGCACCGGTGCRGCCACACCTCAAGTGCTGTGAGCAGTTCTGGGAGCCAAAAAGACAAAAAACTGTAAGAGTGTCCAGAGGAGGGCGTGACTGAAAAATAAAACAGTACTTAATGGATTGTCTTAGCAAAGGATTGTTTCTCTCACTCATAAGGATTAACATAACCCAAAAAGAACTCTGCCACTTTTATCAGAGAATAAAAGTCCTCTGCATAGAAATACAAAAGTATTGTAAAAGCAGAAGACTTTAAACATCTGTTTGCATTACAGAATACGACAGCCCTCTGCTAGAGAGAGAAAAACTATCACGAAGGAATTGAAAACAAAAACTGATTGGAAAGCAACCCTAGAAAAATATTACTTAAACAGCAAGCCTTTGATAGCAAGTCTACACTTCTAGAACACAGAAGAATCTCTTGAGTCTGAAATACTACAAATGTAAGCAGAGAGTCTCCTAAATTCTGTTCTGGGTGTTTTGAATGAGAAATGAAGGCAATGTCTGGATGGCTAATCCAGGAAAGGCTGATCTACACGTTCCACTGTGCCTGTTGTGCACTCTTAAAACATGAAGTACAAAAAAATATTATCTACCATTCTTCAGCACATCTCACCCTAAGATCTCAACAAGCTTTGCTAATATGAAACATTTGCACTGCACAATGTCTACGTGTCTTAGGGAATAAAGGTTTATTCTCCTAGCGCTGGGGTAGTCAGCTCTAGCCTAAGAACTGGTAGGAAGCCAGGCAGCTACTCTGGCCAAAATACAGCCCAAACTGAAGGAGCAGACCAGGATAATACATTCTAGCAACCAAAAAAGCTTAGAATTTGTTATTCAGTATATATCTGTCTTTAGCATAGTTCCTAATACCAGTATGGATGAGAACTGGACTGCTGCATCAGAATCATCTGACTTTACAGGACAACTTTTCTTCCCTTCAAGATTGTCCACACACAAGAAGTAAAACTGCACTTTGTGGAAGGGGATGATCAAAAAATTAAAATGAGAAACCACCTTTCTGTTTGCCATGTTTCTCATGACCTGGATTTCAGCTAAAGCCTTTGAAGCTGTAGGTGGGACTGAACAGTGCAGGAATCCAGGGCGGGGGAAAGGCAGGCACCGCACACAAGTTGTGTTGTTGGAAGTTTTATCCATGCCTGATAATGCACTAAAGCTCCAAAATGTCAACACACAGGAAGAAAATCACTTTCCCCCCACTGCTTTTGACACTTGGAAATTCCTCCTTTTCATTAATTACATCATCAATTTGTTTCTATTGGTATCTTAATCTTCCTCAAAGCAATTTCACCCCTTTTAGGAGCACCAGCAAAACACGACACATCCTAGTCTTGTCAAAGAGCCTCAGAAGATGGCCCTGCTCATTCTGAGCTGAAGTCAGTCTGGGTGAAGGACTGCAGATGCACTTTTCCACAAGATTAGCCACCAACACAAGTTTAATTTCCCATGTTTCCTAAGGTACAGCAAAGTGAAGGGTGTGGAAGACAGACAAAAAAATTGGTTTAGGCTAACCTGAAACCTTACATTTGTCTTCATGTACTGTCCCCATCTGTCTTTGAGGAAATCAACAATAACTTCAGTATTTTTACGCTCCTTCTTCTAGCACTGAGCCACAAGTCATTACAGCAACCCAATTTCCAGCTAGATCCACAAAATGCGATGGACTGTGCTTCTAAGGTGAAAAATGTATGAAGTGGTTGAGGTCAAAGACACAAAGGAATTTTTATTTAAACTGGTTTCTTCCCTTTAAAGGCCTGCTTTCAGGCAATTCCATCCAATTTCAAATACACTACGCAGTACAGAAATACAACTGGGAATGTCCCTAAACAAATTTTTAGCAGTTGGCCATCTATGTTGTTGATAATGCCTTTAAAATATAAATCATGCTACAACAAACATTAGTTCCCCTAGGGTTCTCTTCAAGACATTATCTCACACAGCTCAGCAGGGTTTAATTTATCTCAGTCATCTTTTTAAGTTAAATCATGGGTTTGTAAAATGTGCCTTCCGATCAGGGCCTTAGATTACTCGTATGATTAGAGTTAGAGCCGGAAACAAGATTCTTGGCATTCCAGTTATGACTTGTTTAGGAAATTGATATCGGCATTTTCTGCATCATTTGCTGTTTCTCCAGTGAATTACTTTCCTGTCTTCAGTTCTCCTAAAGAAATTTCAACCTTGTGGGAGAATAAAACTAATTAAAAAACCCGGCAAATTTAACTTTAGGCAGAGAGCCTGAGCTTCCTGTTAGAATTAATGTACCTATTGATCTGTTAAAATAATAAACTAAAACTCACAGTCTATCACAGAAAATAGGAAGGTGCTTGAGGTCAAACACTAATTTATCCTTTAAAGGAGACTACAGGGTTTCTTATACCATATATAAGTTAACCTGGGCAGCAGTCCAAGATGGGATGAGAAGAATAAATAGGAATAAGGCCCTATGGAATACACAGGGAAACAATTAGTCATGTTAAACCATTTTTTTTTTCTTTACACAGAACTCCCTGTAATAATACAGAGATAATGCAAAGCATTCATTCTTCTCAGGGACACATTTTAAGCTGCCTAGTGACAACCCTTTTTTTTTTTTTTTTTGACCATGTTAGTTAAAGTTTATTTTAAAGTAGTCTTAATTCTGCAATGTATCTTCTGTGAACTTTTGTCCTCCTCCCCAATCTTTCCTGAATACAGCCACTGCTACTACACAAGTTAGGAAGAAAAGGTCTGCTTTAGATTTTCAATATCAAAGACAAAACAAATCAATTCTAATTTTTCAGGAGATGAAACCACTGATGCAGAAGGTCATTAAACACTGTCTGCTTTTCAGTGGCACTGGAGCCCAGAATAAAGGATCTCACAAAATGACAATCACTGAGATTGAGCAGACGAAGAGAAAGGAACAGTTTCTGCTCAGGAGGGAGCACTGAATATATTTACAAAAGGGACATCCTCTTTATTAATCCCATATTACTGATTGTATCCACTGARCACCCAGGTGCTATCCCAGTGATGCAAATCCTTACACAATATAGGAATTTATGACCCAAAAACTCCAAAGCAAAATTAATCTTTGCTGCCAGCTGTCCTCCACTAGCATCACTATGTAACTGTAGCTTAATGTGAAATTTAAAAAAACCCAAACAAACAAACTGATATTTTTATTTCAACCAATCCAGTCATGTTTCCTTCTGGTATCTAATGCTATGGAATCTTTACCAYAATAATTACCACAAAAACATATGCAAAACGTTCAAAATTCACATAAGTTACTATGTTAAATGGAAGCAACAAACATATTGCAGAGATGAAACCCCAAAAGCAGTGTTAAACAAAAGAGCAGGAAATCTGAAATTGGCATCTAGGATTTAGGTCTGACAGTGGACCACAATCTGCAAAGATGGCACATAGCAATTTACACATTCATTCATTTTTGCATCATTTGGAAAGCCTCATCAGCACAGCTGCCAGTCTCTTAGTCTTGTTGGGTTCTTCATAACACCCCTGAATTTATATTTCCCTGATCAAAACCGCTTGTGTGAATATATTAGATATTCATCACAATTTTAAGTCAGACCGAAAAATATCGGTTTGGTTTACCTTCCCTTTTTTGTTCATTTTCTTTCTCTACCTATTCTCTTTCCTTTTATCCTTTAGTTGCCTTTTGCTTAGCTAGTATCAGGTTTATCCAGACAAGACCATTTTTCACTGAGCCTGTGACCAATGAGGCAGTCAAGAGCATTGACCTAAAGAGTTCGACGTTAATTCAAGTTTGTCAGGTCACAAAATTCCTGGTAAGACTTTGAGCTGAGCCTATGTTTCTGCAGAGGCAGTACTACAGCAAAAGGCTGAATGAAAAACAAACAAACAGGATTTTTTTTTTTCACTTTTATTATTGGTTTCCTCTCCTCTTTTCCTGCATTTGTCTTCTTTCCAYATAAAAGAAGTAGGCTTGACTCCAGTAATAGCTCCAACCCTTCTCAAATAACTGTCTCTATTAACCCTCCCTCAGCCAACCATCCCTACAAGGAACATTTTTTATTATCTCAAAATAGATTGTGTCAGTTGTTGTTACCGAGAGCAGTTCCTTCTTTCTCCTGTGTCTTTGGAATTCATTTAAAATACCTGAAATCATACACTAGCCTTGGGATTAAACTGGCCACTGTACACTTCAGACTGCAAGCCGCGCTYAGCTGGCCAGTGGCATAGGCTACCTGCAACTGTCCTGCTCTGTAATTGTATTAGTACTCAGTGTTTCTCACTCCTAAACAATGCTGTTTCTCTAATGCAACACAGCGTCAATTAATTTTCAACATCTACACATTTAAACCAGGTAACCTAGTTTATTTTCCTAATCTCACCATATTCCACAGACTGAAAGCAGAAATGGATACTCCAGTATCAGGTTATCTTACATAAATGCTTTAGCAGGCTCATTAGTCAATACACACATTCACTTCCAAAAAAGTGCATGGAAATTAATGTGTAAATGCCTTCAAAGTGAATGAACTGATTCTCAGATTCTCAGATGTGGAACTAATAATAAAGAGTATTACCCACACTACAGTTGTTAACAGAACTGTAATTAGGATTTTAACAATCAGAGTTACTATCTAAATTTCAACAGTCATCTTTTTACAGTCATGTTAATTAGGAGAACATTACAAGGTAAGCAGGACCATATGCTTTCAGTGAAAAATTATTTTGTGAAGTTATCTTGCCTTCAGTATATTACACATGATGTTGAAAAGTAGCCTTTCTAAAGCAACTTGCATACTATCAAACTTATGTAATATCTTAAGCTTTTTAAAATGTAAAGAAGAATTTTCACAGACTCAGTATTTAATCAGTGTTGAAATCTTAAAAGTTACCCCTGGATGAAAACCTGGCCTGCCTCGGTCGCTCTGAAACACAGCCCTGCCCTGAGCACGACGAGTGCATCCTCCAGTTGGGGTTCCTGTGCCAGCTCCGTGTGAGTGCACTCAGGGCCTGCCCCACACCGCTCTGGTGTTGGGGACACGTCCCAGGTCACCCCTGGCACTACTCCCCTGAGCTGGTCAGTGTGCCAGGCCTGGCCATCCCCACGTCACTCCCCCAGCCTGCAGCACTAACCCGGACACAAGTGTGCTTGAGACAGGCTGGGGCACGCCCTGCCAAAGGCCAGGGAAGTGGCAGCCACTGCTCTCTGCCTGCCCACAAACCGAGTTATTGTGCACCAGGGAGGCTGGCGAGGCTGGAGTTACTCTTGATAAACCCACACTGACTGTGTGCAGTCACCTCTTCTCTTTCAAGTGCCCAGAAATGCTGTTCTGAGAGGACTCAGCTTATGATTTGACCTGGGACAGACCCTACAGTGAGTTACCTTCTGTTACCTCAGGAAAACAGCACTTAGACCACACTTTGCCTAGGAGATCACTTAATACTACAGATATTATATATAATATAGCTGAATGTGGCTGTCCAGCTCTGAAATCAGATTCAAAACTCACAAAGGCTAAAGTTCAATTTTGGATCAAGTGAGTGCTCAAGTCATTTGTAAACTACCGAAAGCTGCTACTGCAGCTCTAATAGGACATCCCTACTACCTGCTACAGCTATATTAAATATTTTTTAGCTAAATGACAAAATTTTGACTCCTSTAACTATACTTCAATCAGTGTGACAAGAATATAAAATTTAAATTGTCTGTATTATGATAAGGTCCCTTGGAATGGCTAAAAGCAAAATGCAAATGTGCCATCCAAGACAATTAGGAAGCATTTCTCTTATTCTAACCACCTATGTGTATTTTGCATAAAAGTCACATGAAGATCACCTGTCATTCTGCAATATCAACATCCATCAAATGACAACATCTTCCATCATCAACTGTTTGTTATAATGGAAACAAAGTCCCTGAAATACAATGTTCTAGAAGGATAAATGACTCTCACTTTGAAAATAAATGTCCCTGCTTCACCTCAATGTTTATTTCCTATGAGTGCCAAGGGGATGCTGAGACATTCATCCAGCAGTGGGAGGACATTATCCCATGGCAATGTTCTGTTCTGATATTCTCTCTTAAATAATCCAAGGTCTATTATCAACATCCCAGATCTACAAAGCTTCATCTTCCAGTATGTGTACTGTGTACACTGGGATCAATCCTGGAAGATGATGGAGCCTTTTAATAAACATGTTCCCATGAAAAAGGCTTCACCATTTCATGGCCTTCTGTCCTTAGCCAATACCAAATGTGCAAAAAAAATKGGACATGCTTATGTTTTCAGTGTTTCATTCAAATAAGGGACAATGCCAAATTTTTAATCAGTTTGGTAAATTTGATTTTTGAAGGCTTACGGTTGTGCTTACTTTAAGGTCATGAATATAAAAATTTATTAATTTTAGTGCTGCAGAGTTATTTCAACTCAGAAAACCATTCTGTGAACTTATAATTGTGCTCCCACCTGCAGAGATGTGAGCAAAAATGCAAGCCTTTTGTAGGGTGAAGCATTTAGCTGAAAGCTTTCCTCTGATACAGAATATAACTAAGCCCAAAACACTGAAAGTATGCTCAGGGTGTACAATAACATCACCATTTCAGCTTCACAAAAGGCCTCTGACCTTCCCTTTCATACCTGTCACTTTCAGATTCTGAGAAATTGGCCTAAACATTCTTCTAACCCCACCTATTCAGACTGTCTGCAGGAAATTGATACAATTGACAGAAAATAAAGAAAACCTTTCTCCCACCAGATACTGCAAGAAAAATACGATACATCTCCTTGAAGGAAGCCTGTAGATTCTGTTACAGGGCTTATTATCAAATAGCATCAGGAATGGTTAAAAGTGGATGGCTTTTGTTACACAAAGGACATGGCAACATGTACCTAGGTGTGCACTGCCTTTTCACGTTTTTCTCATCACAGAAGACATGCAGATCCATTTATTCATGAAGAACTTGAAAACAGTAAACACAAATTAGGGTCCCAGCTAAGACACGAGTAAAATGAAGACACAGGAGTCTGCATCTATTTAGAAACCTTAAAAGCAAATGCTAACAGAGAATACTAAGAACAATACCTTCATCTCCCAACGTTTTGAACCTCAGAGCATTTTCCCTATTCTTTTCTGCATTATAAATTCTACTCTTCCATGTCCAGTATCATGGAAGTGTAGAATAGGTGTCTCCTCTCTTTAGGTTTAGCTGAAAACAACCTCTCAAACCCACTTTGAGCCTTTTTTCTCTGATTGGTCCTACTTTAGAGTTGAAGCTTCCTTAGGTGAAAAATTTGGTTGCCAAAGCATTCCACAATACACCTACACCCACAGTGATGATTTTATTTTTAAGGTTTAACTAACATTCACCAGCAGTTCCTACTTCAGAGGAGTTTCAGTCTCCAGATGCTTCCAATCATTTAATTTCATAAATTTCAAATATGGTCAACATGGACATAATTTCCAATTAAAAATAAAATAATAATGTGAATTTCATATTCACATAAGACCAGTGGGGGAAAAAAACCCAAACCAGGAAAACCAGAATAAAACCAGGAAAGATGGTTTCAGAAACCACTGAAAGCAATATCAAGGTTTTTGCCTGACCTAGAAGTATTTTAAATATACGCATTTCATTTGATGTGTGCATGGAAGTATATTTGGTTCCAGAGAATCTCTTTAAAGTTAATATAAAACTTGGAACCATTTCTAGGTTGCTGCACACACAGGAAAATGTTTATACCCCTCTTTCTGCATTTGGCAGGGGAAGTCCTCAAGAATTATAGTGCGGCAAAAATAAGAAAACTTCACGCAAAGTATTGATATTGTCAAAAAGAAAAGAAAGACCTAAACCAAAAAAATGGGCTGATGCATGAAACACCAACATCAAACTGATTTTTCAAGTGCTACATGACAAGCCAGCTGGGGAGGAGAGGCCACATCTTGTGCTCCGTGGACTGAAACATGCAGCATCCATGTCACTAGAAAATCACTGGAGATTCTGGCATTTCAAGAACCGCTCTTCTGCATAAACATCCTTTATAAGATTTACAAAACTGTTACAAACACCGGCTTTTTTCCTCAGGATTTCTGTTGTGTTTCTAAACTCACAGTACTAACGGTCATTTCAACTTTGTTTACCGATGCTTGACCCACAGGTAAGTCCATGCCTGAAGAGAACTACAAGAAATACTATAAAGAATTTTAGAAACCTCACCACTGATACATTATATTTGCAGGATGGACAGTATTCAGGTGCTTTCTATTTTAGAAGTCAGATCTGTCCATAACACTTGCTTATTTTCCCTGACATTAACAGTATATATTGCATTTCCTAGCAATCTTGACGACGTACAGCCACAACTCCTGTAAAGTCATAACATCGAGTGTGTGCAATAAAGCATCTTTGAAGAAAACAGCAACACATTTTTTTWAAGGAATACAAAAATCCAAGCTTACATACTTGGGGGTTTTTTGTTGATCTTTGTTGGGGTTTTTTTTTGTTTTTTTAGGAACTAAGCATTAGAATGTAAAACAGTAAAACTAAGATGCAGAAGGACACAGTAAGTAAATACAAGTTAGGACAACGGGATGCTTTAACCTGAGGCACCTTTCACATCATCTGAAACAAGTTAAGACTCTGCAGCAAAGTACTTCTAAGAGATCATTAAGGATTATGTCAGCATCATGCTACATTTCACTGAAATGCARCCACCTCTGGGATAAACACAAACATCAATTTAAAGAGTACATCCTCTGCAAAGTAGTTAAAAGAAGTTTCCAAAATTGCAGTGACACAGCAGCACACTGAGCTTAATTGGCCAACCATCTCCATCCTTGCAAGCCTCAGCACTGACAAAGTGCAATAAATTTGTGTTTATAGGGCAGATTCCTGGGACAGCAGAAATGAACCAAATGATGGGGTTCAGCTGTGGCTGTGTCATAAACCACGTGGACATGAACAGCTCTGAAATCAGAAAGGACTGAAACCCCTGACTGCCTCCAGCTGTCAGCATGTTCCAATTCACACCCCACGAGGGGATGACAATATTATCAGTCAGTGTTATGGTTTGCCTGGTGAAACTTTGCCCCAGGACTTTGAAACAGAATGACTCTATCATTGTCTGTACCAGATACGTGAAGCATGTCCAGGGCACACAGGTGTAGAGGTATGTGCAGAAATACAGGGGTTGGAAATGGGTATTGTATGAGCCCTGTATTATTACCCTAAAAGCAAGCAAAACTCCCAAAGATGGCCCAGGTAACCGCATTCCCTTCTGTTCCACTGGGAAACCACCAGCACCCAACTCATGGCACACCACCACGCTAAATATTTATATAAAACTTCATTAGCAATTCAACGAATGCAAATTGTAAGATAATTTGTAAATGTTCCTCCCTAATTTTAAAGCACCACAAAGCAGCACTATGAATTATATGGGTAAATCTGTGCTATAGCTCAAGGAGAATAGACAATGTGTTTACATAATTCTGTTCAGATCAATAAGGCTTGAATAATAACTAAACCCATAAAGACATAAAGAGACTTCAGGGAACCTACTTTTACTATTAAGGAACTGCCTTTGCACCTAATTTAAACATACAATAGACAAACTACTACATTTCTGGGATCCTTGTTAAATTCTTTTGTTACATATTTAACATTTGTAACGGCTCTCACAAGTACAAAATTAATAATTGATTATCCATTATTTGGAAAATAACCTAAAGTGGCTAAGACATGTATAATTTGCCATACAGATGTATTTTCTTTTTAATGAAGTATATTCTGAACTGCTATAGGAGCATCTTAATTTTCATGTCCAACATTTATTCTCTGTGAGATTAATAGTAAAGCATTAAAATCAATAGGATTAAAAATGTATAGATAAATAATACCTCTTACACTGCTTCCTGATATTAGCACTGCACTTTTAGCAGAGAAGTGTATTAAAAGTGGTAGGTTACAAATAAAAGAATCAAAATTAATCATCTGAATTGTTCAGTTACATATTCCATTAGGACTGCATAAAGCACACTTATGTACAGCTGAACGAAACCTAAAACTCCATTCTGTGTTAACCTTCCTATTTTTCAAGGTGAGGTTTTTCTTAAAGTGGTGCCAGGGTTAATTTACAGAACAGGACTTAGAGGAAGATACTCACCTCCTAAAAAACCCCAAACATTTTCTGCCACACCTCTTGTGCTCAAATTCTCCACAGCTCCTGCAACCACAATCATAGCTACCATTTCTGCACATTATAAAAGTAAAAAATTGCCACTATGTTCAAAAAACTCAGCAGCCTCATATATTTTGTTGTTTTTCTTCTTCTCGTCCTAAAGATTCCAACTTTTATTCTTCCCCAGCTCAAATTATGTATTTGCTTATAGCAAACTGAGTATGTTTTCCTTTCGGTGCCCTTTATTGAGCTTTACCTCACACTCCAGGCAGTCACTTCCTCGGTATAGGAAATTTGATGTATTTGTGGCTGCACCTGGAGAGCTCCTCCCATTCCTCCCTCACCGGGATATTCTGTCCACCTCATGGCAGGGAAGCAAAGCAGCTCCTCACCTGCTGCCCACAGCCAAGCACCTGGAGGGGTTTTTGGCATTTAGTCACTCGATGAGCCACATGCTGAGCTGTTTGTGCTCAGGTTTCTTAGATGAAGCCTTTAGGCTTCATTGGAAATATCATCCCTCGAAAGTACTGCTGAGGCTGTAAATCTCCCTAATTGCCAACTGAAAACATGCAAATATTTTCTTCCTGTTTTCCTTCACCAGCCTCACTGCTGCTGTGACTGGGGGAGAAGGAAGCCTACTCTCTTCCAAGTCCTCCTCCAGCTCGTCTCTCAAGTGCCCACACAGACAGGATTCTGGCAGGGAACAGCAGCATGAGCCCAAGGTGATCTCTGCCAGATTTACTCATAGTTACAAAAGTTTGTAAGGCATACTTTGTTAATTTTAACCACAGAAAACTTAGGGCACAGGCAAAACAAAGCACTGCTGAGCAGAGCTTGCTCAGCCCATGCCAGAGTTCCCAGATCTCAGGCTCCCAGTTGGAAGAGGAGTCTGCACCAGGAGATGGTGAGTGTTTGGGATCCAGCACCTCAGACACAGACTACGCTGTCCTGGGCAGTGGCACAACAACACACCAAACTGTCCCATGTTCCTAACTCTCAGCTCCTTCTATTTTCTTGGATAAGGAATCTCCTCAGAAAGGCTGCAAAATTCAATTTTGTGACATTTTTGAAGGATCCTGGGATGGCTCTAACTTCAGGCATGCTACATCTTGAAAAAAACCAATGAGCTACTGTGGGACTGCCCAACTGCAGATTCTAAAGGGAAGCACTGCACTGGATACACTCCATTTAAATTAACACGTACATTTTTCTGTTCAACACCACGGGCTGCAAAACTCCTAACGTTCAAAAAAAACTAGAAGCAGTTGTCAGATTATTCAGAGGATGAGGCGGAGCATATCTTTTATATTTATTCTGCATAAACCTCCACACACATAGCAGGCCATCACATTCCAGCAAAAATATCTCAGTACAAACAAGATTGAAACAAATAGTCAAAAGGAACATCAAAGAGCAAAGCAGCAAGAGCTTGCTCTTCTAAAGTTATCAGTTTTCATCACTGAAGCAGAGAGATGAGAGACAGAAGGGGAAATGCCAGATGCAGTCATGTAAACCAAGCTATGGATCTGGGAATGTAAGATGGCCAACAAACACTGCAGTTAGCAGAGAGACAAAGACTGCTGACTGAAATATTAAATCGCTGTCTACCTTCTACTTTTACATTAAATATTGGTATTTACTCATGCTTATCGCTGCAGGTGGTTACAGGTTTATTCTAAAAAAAAAAAACAACCAAAAAACCAGAAACCCACCACCCCTAACAGATGTTTAAGCATTCAGACTGTAAAATGTATTTACCTGAACTTCAGTTAAGTGTTGATCAAAGAACACTTGACAAAAAGAATGTTTTATATACATGAACTTCCCAGCTTTGAATTTCATCGGTGAAGAAAAATACCAACAAGGTCCAAAGCTGTCAATCAATTCTTCACAAACAATTTCAGCATCCCATGAAGCCAACACATACATTCACTATATGCACAGGAATTAGCACAGAGCACTCCAGGGTACCTTCTCATCTAGTGCAACATACTTATTTCACCATCAATTTTGTTACACATTATTAGCATCGCAAGAGCACCAAAATCAGGGTCACATGAAACCACAGACAGAATTTCTCATGGTAGATGTAAAAGCCAAATTTTGCAGCATGCACAAAAGGCCTCTGGCTCAACACACCAGTGTGGAAACTCCAGTCTCTTAGCACCCCTACAAAGCTCTCTGCTTCTTGTTGCCTAAATCAACATACTAAATGGTCTGCAAATAGCATTCAAAGTTTTATGATCATTTTAAACAGTTCTCCCTCCTCCTTCCATTAAAGATGAAAGTATTTAAAATCTACTACACAGCTCTTCTCCTTAAACTATGTGCATCTATAACCTAGGGCTGGCAAGATGAAGAAAAGCCTGCAGAAAGTGCAAAGTTATGACACATTTCCCTGTGAAGCCATTTAAAGGTTCAAATACAGCACTTAATCCATTTTAATAACAGCTTTAGGAAATTGAAGTAAAAAAATCCTGTGCAACTTTTAAAATTGAACTCTCTCATAACCTACAAAGCATTACTATGAAACAGCTGTGCTGCTTTTTCCAAGAACCACTCCCTTCCCCCTTTTCAACAACCTAAATAAAACCAAGAATAAGGATGAAAAAGAAAATACAAAACTGACACACATTAAATTTCCCTCACTTTTACCCTTTGACTCCCTTTGTACTTAACATATTACTACAGACTACTTTCTAAGAACGGCATTCTTTTGTCTTTAAAATGACCGTGTAAGAATTATGTTAAATTTAAAGCTCCCCAAAAAGCAATGATGGTTTTTCTTTTACATTCATAGTACAGCTAAAATAATATAGCGGGTCTGATTTTCCCCTGCTTTTTAATGGGGAAACAACCTACTAAGAGAGCAGATTAAAAGAAAGGTTCAGGGGGAATGCTGAGGACAAACACTCCTCCCAAGCTTTACCCTCACCCAAAATTGATAAAGTCTGGGGGTTCCCCACAAGCTGACCTGCCCTTGCCCCCAGCCCAGCCTCCCCAGCATTCCCCCAGCCTGGCTGAACTGGGGGGCTGCTGGCACAAACAGGAGCCAGTAAGCCCCTGGGCACCAGGATGTGGCCAACTCTTTGCCCCACACCCCATCTTGAGCTGCTGCTCCCCAAAGCAAGAAAAATCTAGAAAATAAACATGAGGACTCACCAACACCCAAGGTGCTGCAGAGAAGTGCAGGTTCCTGAGGTTCCTCACACACTGTGTGACAAAGAAACTCTGCCCCACCCGAGGCCAGGAGCCCTGTGGGTAATTGGGTAATTGCCACCAGCTGGCACTGCCCAGTCACACCTGTACCACTGCCTGCAAACCCTCCAGAGCAATTGGGGCACAATTATTTCCACTGCAAACACCTGTGAATACCAGAACACTTAATAACAGTCCGTCCCAGAAAACAGCTGAGGAGAAATGCTAAGAAAGTCAATTCAATTAGCATAAAAGTTCTGTTTGCTTCATTTGCTACATCAGTGCTTTACAGCAAAGCCAAAGATGGTTGTTCAGATAACAGACATGAACCTGGTTGTCATTTCCAAGTGGGCAGGGGGTTAAATTTTTTTTTTTTTCCCAAATGAATAGGAACTAAGAATTCAGCATGTACATTTTGCAAGATCCATCATTTATAGAGCATGATTTGATAGCATGAAATGGGAGGCTGGAAGTGCCTTATGTAACTGCTGTAGGCTGTGCACGATGTAAGCCATGCAGTTCATGCCCAATTCCAACTGCACCGTGCTGACTCTGTCCCCACAACCAACCTGCTGTGGGCACTCAGGGATGCACCAGCTCCTGAAAAGATCCCAGGTGCTGTCATGGAAATGTAAGATAAAGATTCTTTAACTGATTTACATTTCTGCTTGGCTGAACCAAGTAGAATGGTCCCATTCGCGTCAGAATTAAATCAGAACTGAAGACATGGCTTGAGACCTCTGGGACAAAGTGATTTTGCAATAGGGAGGTCAACACAGTTTGTGAATGTTGAGGTTCTCCAGCTCTTAAGTCAGAATGATTTTATATATTGCTACAATACTTAACAGCTCCCTGGAAGATTAAATTAATTTCTTACTCCTCAAATATTCACGTGTCACATACTTTTGGTCTACTCTGAAAAGAGCCAAGTATACTTTACAGCTTCCACATAGGAAGTACACTGGCATATTTATTTTATTTCTAGAACTGCAGTGAGCAAATTACCTTACTCAGGTTTCTTTGAAAAGAAGCCTGAATATTCTAAATAGTCCTCATGGGTTTATTATTTTTAAATTTTTACACCTCAGTGAAATTTGTTGCGTGAGAGGAGAAAACCGCAGAAAGTGATCACAGCTGGAATAATTTCACATGGTCACAGCAACACTTTGTTAAGTGCAACTGAAACAGGTGAGCAGTGGGGCACTTTTAAGGGGGGTCAGATGGCTGGCTGGCTGGCCAAGGCAGTGCTATTGCTGCATAAATTATCCTAAATGTGTAGATGTTATTCTTTTTTTTTCATTTATTCTTCCTAGGTGCTTGCCCTTTTGCACACAGATTAAGTGCAATTTTGTTCCTGTGTTTGGGCACAGGACAGGTTGCTCTCACAACAAATTCCTCACAGCACTCCCCAGCTTCCATACAGTTATAATCACCTCTGTGAGCAGGCTGGAGGGAATCTCAAACATGTACATAGGGTTGTCTGTAGGCAGCAAAGGGGAATTTTTAGGAAAGGCTCTTTAGTGGTTAAAGCAATGCCTACAGATTTGTTCACACTTGCACACCCCTTCCTTACTGTGTCAGTCTGAATGCAGCCAAGGAAAAATCAGGAAAGAGAGTTCTCCTAACTTTTTTGTACCACAGCCCTAAAACACACTCACTCTTGCTTTACAAATCTGTGGTTTTATACAGAGAGCAGTTTTGTACAGATAGAATGTCTACCTCTCACTGCAGCTCTACCTTTAATGATGGTTTAAAGGAAGGTGGGTAAATGCTTGCCTTTGCATTCATTGTGTACACTGGCTAAATGAATTTAGCTTGAATACCAAGTTAAAAAAAATTACTGCTAAAATATACATGGTGTCCTTCAGATGACAAATAAAGCAGTGTAGAAAGGCAGCAATTTCCAGTGAATTGCCTATAAAGCAGACAGTTCTGGCACATATGAAGGAACAGGCCTTGTTCTCTAATGGAGCTTAATTTGTTTTTGCTTACTGCTAACTCAATTTCATAGGAATGATTTATCCCACGCTCAGAAATGTTAAGGAAAAAAAACCAACATGCCTTTGGCATCTGAAAACACCAGAACACCTCATATATACAGACAGTCCTTCCTCACAATTCCTTATGCAAAGACTGGACAGCTCTTTTCTATGTAGCGTAAAAAGGGCAGGTGCCTTTTCACAAGATGGAAAAAGTTCTCACTTTTGCACCTGCCTTAATTCAGACATGGAGTCACAGAAATCACAGAATAGCTGACAACAGTGTGAACAGTCTCTTTAAAACATTGCTTGCTACATCAGTGATCTCATCAGTGATTGTCAGGTGATCAGGGTTAGGGCAAGATGAAGAGCTTTCCTCCCACACCAGTAACTCCTTGGCACATAGGAGAGAGCACTCAAGCAGAACATGAGTGCTGGAGTTTAACCTGGCCATCTAACGTTGATAGTTAAGCAATTCTTTGTTGACAACCATTATTTCCATATGTTGTGGAAGATAAAGAATGCTCCAATTCCTAGCTGGAATAAATAATTTCTCCTACTCCTTCTGTATTTCTCTGGCCTCGTGGCAGCATTCCAGGAGCTGTGTATCACAGGACACCATGCTCTCCTCCTCACAGAAGGCCCTGAGCTTTGCTTCCCTGAGGCACATTTGCATTTGGAGGATCACCAGAGCGTGGCTGTGGCAGGGTTCTGACAGAACTCCTGAAGAGGAAATCGCCAGAATCATCTGACAGCAATGCATCAATTCTGAGCTGTTAACAGAGTGCTTCTGTGACTACATCGCTCAGTCCAACTCCAAATCAGGGTTGTATCCCTACCTTGGTCTAATAAAACATACACACGCTCCCAATGCAAGTGGAAAAGCTGATAGGAGAAAATACTGATTTTATTTTAACCCTTGCTCCAACTCATTCATGAGAAATAATGCTGTGCTGAACACATGCCCCAAACTTTGCCTTTCTAGGTTCTACCTGTCCAAATTAATGTCCTGGGCACTGTGGCAGCTGCACAGCTTAGATCAGGCCATGCAAATACACTTCACTCATTTAGGATTTTCCACAGCCCTTTGCTTAAGGGCTTTCTCCCTCCTCCTGTGTTTTGTAGAGGAAAGAAAACACAGATATCGTGGGGCACTATGTGATGCAGGATCCCTCTGTACCTAAAGACTCCTGCCTTTTCATGCACTCACAACTTAAAATAAACATTGTCATTATTTGAATTTCGTTGAAGCAACCAAACTCATACTTTTAAACTGTAAAAGAGATGTGGGGAAAAAACCCATTCTTCAAATCTGGTTCCTAAAGAGATGGTAGAGATGCAACAAAGTCACTTCAAAAGCAGCCCAGCCCATCTTTTGTAGCATTTGTTAAACTTGAATTCATTCCTATGACCAATTAGAGAAACTTTTCAGTTTGATGCCTGTCAAACATGGTTTTGGTAGAAACACAAAGGCTGAAATCTCCAAAGCCATACAGAAACCTGGACTGAATGTTTTAAAGCTACTTAATGTCCCTCAGGTTAAAATTCTTTCAGGAAGACAACAAGAGTTTTAATGCGCTTAACTGCCTCTGGCTGTGTTACTACGCCTTCAAATGAAAATGGTGACATTTCATGTAAACCCGTAAGATTTTGGGATTTCTGGCCTAAGATGGTCATACTAACAATGGCTTGGTTTTTCTGTACTCAGTTTACAAATCATGACAAGAAACATAACCTAAGATGGCACAAACACTAAAAACCTTTCGTAGTCCTATTTATATTGAGTAGGTTAATTGACCTTTTTATCATGCATTAAATGTGATACATATTTCATATTATTGTTTCTAGTAAAAAGTTTCAGGAAATGAAAGCAGATATCTGAATTTTTAATGACTCTAATGTGCATTTCAGTTCTGCCTGTCAGTGCACAATTAATTCAAAAGGGTCTACTAGAAGATACAAATAATAATCAAAACAAAGTGGTACCTTAAATAAGGGCAGATAAACCATAATTTGCTTAATTGAACTACCTGTTTAAGCAGCAAACTTGTCTTTTCCTGGGCCTGTACCTTTATAAAAGCAAATATAAAACTGCTAGCGATCCCTCTGTAGAGTAAGCACAGAATGAGGGGGTGAAGATGCTTGGAAATGAATCTCTTCAGGAGTTATAAGAAAATGCTACAGGAAGCAGAAGATGTTGTCTGAGAGGCCTGGACTTCTGTTTTATCATCCACTGACTCTGTTTGGTTTGTACCTGTGCATCAATTATGCTCTATTTTGAAAAAGATGGTGTTTAAGGTGATTTGGCTGTTTGTCACAGGCTCCAGGGAAGGCTTAGTGACTGATGTTGTGATTTCCTGTGTTGTTACCTGGGAAACAGTGATGCAGCCTAGAAATTGTGACGTTCCTGTGGTTTGTCTTAAAAGAAAAGTAGCATAGCCAAAACTTGAGAAAATATATCTAAGCCTTCTAAATCCACTATTCTTACAGTACACTGCCATTTGTCAGCGAGAGAGGTGGAGGACCATGGGGACTAATCCAAGTATCTTTATGATACTTGGTTAAAAGACTTTTTACGTGTGAAAAAGGGGAGAGGGGAACAGTTGGTCTTATCAGATTTTATAAAACCTTTTCTCATTCCATCTCCTTGTTATTCTATCAAAGGAATTTATTATTATTATTGTTGTTATTATTTGGGGGAGGGTGGTACTTCAGCCAGTTTCCTACAGTGTATTTCAAGCATGTTCACTGGGATGTGGACATGTTAGAAAACACAGAATGGCTTATCCTAAAAACCCGTTCCATGTGAAAGATTAAGCAAGTCCTAGTGCTGGTTAAAGGCTGCTTCACAAAAACTCCAGCTCCTCCACTAGAACACTGAAACCTGCCACTGCATAAAAACAAAAGGAAATTTAGATTCAGGTCCTAATTCATGGTCTAATTGAAGGCCTTTGAGCAGCCTAAAAACTTGTCAGAGTACTAATACCTCTTAAGTGGCCTCACTGCTGAAGTTCCTACATTTTCTGTTATTCTTCTTTGCTTTCAACTAATGTCCTCTTGTAAATGTCAGCCTGAACAAGAGCACAGTAGTGCAATACTCAATGAGATCTATATCAATAGAAAGAAAAGGAAAAAATCCTTCACTTCATATCAACAGGAAAAAAAAAAAGGAAGATGGTGGTTTTCACAACTTTTCACAACTCTAATTAGAATGGTATCAATGTTTTATCTCTTCCCTCTATAATTTTCACTTCACCATTTTATTGCATCTTTCTATTTTCTGCTTGATTTTTTTCTCCTAATTAAATTTATTTTCTGTTTTATCTTTCAGCTACATCTATAATTTACAATCTTTCATTCCAGAAGCACAATTTCTTTGCCTTTCTCTATTCTCTTCTGGCAGGTTTAGTATTAGAAATCATAAGAAAAGGGGAAGGAATATAATGACAATATCAGGGAGATGATTTATCACGAAGATTATAGGCTAACAGGCCATGTCAAAGCCTGTAAGAAAATGTATGGAACACTCTGTGTTTTAGTGAGCTCCAAATGTTACATTAGAAAAATTATGACAGGTGATAATTGACAATATTAGTATGGGGTTAAAACCAACTGGAAATAGGACAGAGTCCTTAAAGGGTACACACTAAAAACCAAGATTCAGACAGAAAATGACCTGAGCTACTTGGGACTTGCAGTCAACAAGTCACATTTTCTTTATTGTTACAGTTTTTTGTTTTGTTTTGTTTTTTTTTTTAATCTATCCTCTGTATTCATTGCAAAATAGGTCAGGAAAAGTGTACAAGTTAGACTTAAGTGTGAAGTCTCTTAGTCCCTCAAACGATACAGGGAACTGCCAGCAGAAGCCTTTCTGAAAGATGCTCCTCTGAGGGGAAAACTCCTGTAATGCTTCAAACAGAGCTGAACCATCAATAGCTCCAAGTCTCCTGCAATGGCCTTTAGGTGGCAGACAGAAAACTTTTATCCCTCAATATCACACTGCATGTGCTTGGCCCTCATCCCTTGATTTTCCTGGTAATTCCTAAAAAGGATTATCCATTCAGTAAACCCAGCTAGATGAACACTGACTGTGTGAGCAGCTGGAGAGTTTTTCAGCGGCTTTCTTCAAAGATAATTTTGTCTCCACAAAAAGGAGAGGAGTAGGGCATCCAGGCAGTTATTGCCATCTACATGAAGATGCTGGGTTCTGCTTCTTCATTTCTCTGAAGCACAAACTCATAGTTCTACTAAAGAAGTTTGACTGTGTAGAGGAACGTCTCACAGGCTCGAAAGCACCAGGTTAATAACTCCAGCTCACCTCTCTAGCACCAGACCACCAGCACATTCAGAGCTGTACCCACGGTGATATTTACCAGAGCCCTGGGAAAAGACCCTAGGAAGTGTTTCTCTTCCTCCCTCGGCAGCACAGGGCAATATTTTGCTAAGGTCACACAGAAATCTCTCACCTAAACAACAAGGTGCCAGTGCAGGAGCCCCAAAAGCTGTCAGCACTCCAGAGCCTTTTTCAGGACACCCAGGCAGGAGAGCTTCCCAAGCACGGCAATGTTCAGTTCAGCACCGTCATCCCCAGCACAGGTACACAAATGCCCTAACAGAACCTCCAGCTGCAGCGGTTTTCTTCAGCTTCAGTCTCTACATCATGACAAAAATGGACTCTTGAGCTCATGGAAATGGTACCTGGATGAACCCTATGTAATGTTTTCTCAGATGAAAAGAAACCTTTATTTAATGGTGCTCTGAAAACCCAACAGATGGGGGCAGTTACACAATAACTGATCTAAGTTTCAGCTACCTTAAAAATAATTAACATAAAATGGAATATCATACAACCCAGAGACAAAGTGATGTGACTTATTACTGGGACTCTAAAATGTCTCCACTCAATAAAGAAAGGCTGATATGCCTAATTTTTCTGAAGCACAGTAGTTCATCCTTTTTCCTGCTTTAATTTCAAGTATTGTTATTCTATCATTCAGCGTCCACTGCCCAGCCTAATGTAAAGTCATGAAGTCTAAAAATGCGGCAGAACCCATCAATCTTCTCACTTGTATTTTTATTAATTTTTGAATTTAAAATGTATTAAATACTCATATTAATTTAATGATCTCATAAAAAGGAATTTAATTCTTTTTCCAAATTAATTAAACCCCCCTGAACTCATCTGCTGCCACATCAGCAAGGCTTCAAAAATTCATAAAAGCAGCTGACGGTTCTTGTAAACAATAGCTGTTCCTCATAAGACCCCATTAAGCTCTCTATGCCAGTGAATTAAGAAGCATGAAGTAATTTTAATGACAAAAGTTAATATTTAAACAGAATTAGGATTTTCTCTACCAGTGGACTCTCTCACTTAGCTTGTTTCTGTTCTTACAGTCTGTCTAGCAAATTAAGGAGGATCCTGACATTCAAGAGATATGATATTAAAATATTTGGCTTAGCAGATATGAAGAATATAGCAAAAAATTCAGTGGCAAACCTAAAAAATAGATTACAAAGAATTAGGTCTCAGTAGTTGTTACAATATGACATTCTAATGATAAAATAAATTATAGTTAAACAGAATATATAACAATCACAATCTCTGCCATTTATTCTTTAGAAAGGTACTTTAAAACTGAGTATTCATTGAGTAAACAGCTTTGATGAAGAAGGAACAGCTAAGTCAAGCTCTAGGGCTGGCTGCACATCATCAACTATTTAATTTTGGTAACATTGTAAAATACGACTGCATGGAAATGTTTCTATTAATGTACCCACTCTCTGCAGAAAGGTCATTAGGAGAAACAAAAATCTCAGGGAATGTATGGAACTGCTGATACTGCTGTGATGTGTGGGTTGCCTGTGTATCTGCTGCAGGGCTTGCCAAGGCCAAACACCCTTTTGCCATGATCCCTCTCATCCACAGAGAAACCCTATGACTTGTTTTTATCAATGATAAGAAGAACACAAATAAAAAAGAAATCCTTAAACTCGGGAGTTTAAAAATTGCAAAACTACAGACAAAGCAAATAAGCTTTATTTATGGGAATAAAAAAAAAAAATCTATGGAAACAATTACTACAGTTTTTAAATACTAAGGGCTCACTACATTCTTCCCATGTTATGAATCTTACAGCATTTAATGGTTCTGAAGCACTTCTCATCAGGGAGCTGGTAGTCATCAGAATCTCATTACTCCACCAGTCAGCGTCCTGATTGCTATCATCCAACAGTTCACTGAATCAGATATGAACATTCAGTGAACCACTATCATATAAGTGGGAGCCCTCAGGGGAAAGTATCCTCGCTATTTACTATATACTGAAGAAACGCTGCTCTTTTTTTTCCCTYGTATAAAACATGTAAAGGTTTCTGAGCCAGGGATGTATAATGTATTATGATTTATAAGCAACTGGGTTGGCTAGCAGCTGTCAGAAAGATTAGACACTTGCATAATCATAATGAAAATCTAATCAACTCCCCAACTAGTATCAATTAAGTTCAGGAAGAATTAAGAAAAACTGTAAAGGTTAGCCAAAAGAAAAATGTAAAGTATAAGACAACATAAAAGAATAGAAAACAGAACCTAAAGAAAGGTATTATTTAAGTCTATTCACAAGAAATTACTTTAGGTACAGTTGAGAGGTAATTACATGTCTGAATAAAGCCCATCTATTGAAGTCATGGTAACAAAGCTTGGGACTGCGATTTTTAGCTACAGCCAATGAAAAGGTCAGGAAATAGCCACAATATCCTGAATGGGTTCTGAACCTGAATCTGAAAGTTTGTGCCCCAGAGAGTGGTTTATAGGGCTTCTCGTGGCACCAAGGAATTCAGTGCTGTACTTACTCTGCAAGCCTTACACTGAGCTCTGCTTTTAAAATGACTGTTTTCTACCATACTGCATTCAATTTTTAATTGCTCAGCATTTGCCTTCTGAAAGCAGCGCAGTGCAACATCAAGCCAGCCCTTATTCATCACTCTACCTGTGCATTTCTCCTCTTCTGTCAGCCACCACCACTTACACGTGTTCTGGCTCTTAGGGAAACATATCTGAAGTAAACACACCATGTAATTCAGAAGCTTATTCTAATCAAATGCAGAAATGCAAATCCCATTCTCTAAAGTCCAGATAAATGTAAGAAATTCCAGAATTGCCAGGTACTAATTGCCATCTTAAGGACAACATCCCTGTTACAGAGGCTATAGTCTTTTGTCTTATTACTCCTCATCTTAAACCGTGCAGTTTAACCACTTGTGATTCTGGCAGGACCTGTTTGAACCTTGCTCTGGTTCCTCACCAAGTCTCAGCACATACTCAGAAGGAATCATCCTCCTCTTTGCAGCACGGAGATTTTCAACAACACAGAGAAATTTGGTTTGTGTCGTTCAAAAAAACCCTCAGCCCTCAACAASTACCATTTTTCAAAAGAGCTGATTGAAATGCAAACTGATACTGTAGAGAAAGATCAAACTTTCCACATACAYGTGGCTGGACATTTCCTGCATCTCCCTGCCCACTGGCTCATTCCCTGAAAAATTCTGCTTCTCAGAGCAGGAGCTGCAAATGCAATCCATTTTGTCATCAAATGATGGACACTTTGGTGACCAGGGCAAGAGATACCTATACTGCARTCCCTGCTCAAATTAAGAGAGAAAATGTAAGAGTAAATCAGAATTCAGGCAGACATGTAAATGCCCTGATGTCAGGCTGAGTTCTTTGCTACTGGCAGAAATTCTTATATTCTTTATTGTACAAAAAGGAAAGGAAAAAAAAGCTTTGCAGAATAAATGCCAATCATGAATTGCCTTGTCAGCCTGAAGTGCTCACATCCAGTGCCATAATCTGCCAGTGTCTCCTTTGGCAGAGAATTGTATCATTCTACCCCTCAGAAAAAAACGCATCCTAAACAACATGTGGAGACCCAGTGGACCTGCAGCAAATACAACACCTTTCAGATAGGATAGCAAGCTGTTCTCACACTGGAAGGCTTAAAAATGAAGACATTTAAAGATTCTGACACTTGAAAAATAAGCCCAGTGACATTGACGTGCTCAGTTACACAGGGCACTAAGAGCACACCATGCCAAAGATTTCTATTGCCAGAAGCCTCTCTCTGAATACTGATAAATTCCAGACCTTTCTCATCTTCAAAGACCTCAACAGATTTAACTGACTATACCTACCTGAGAATGACCCAAAGCTACCAGAGAAAACTGTATCTCAGTCAACAGTCAAGAATTTGGGGGCACACCTGGGCTTTCCCTTGCACATAGAGCACAGAGCACTCACCAGCCATAGTTTTCACATCAGGGAATTAATAGTAAAATACCTGTAAGCACAATATTTACTTTYGGAAAACCTAGACAAAGCTTAATGTTCAAGGTATATACTGTGTTACTGAATATGCTTATTCTAGTTAAGAGATTTTAACTTCTAAGTTGCAAAGAAAAGACTRATGTGGATTTTCTTTCCCATTTACATTTCTATTTGGTTAAAGTATTCTGGGYAGTTTGTCTTCAAAAAATGGGCTCTTCAAGAAGA
The DNA here is from genome assembly GCA_003713295.1 of Parotia lawesii. NCBI lineage: Eukaryota > Metazoa > Chordata > Aves > Passeriformes > Paradisaeidae > Parotia > Parotia lawesii. The sequence continues at coordinate 7,529,445 of RAHM01000005.1, forward strand.
TAGATTAACAGCTCCTCTTACAGAATGACAAAACAGGACCAACACAACAAACCAAACAAAAGACAGCTACATTAAAATTAGATTACCCACTAAAGAAAAACAGTGTAGATGGAGACATGCATGACATTTTATAAACTTCTAAAACAGAACAATTGTATCCATCTTAAGGACAATCAATTAGATGTTAAAATATCCAAACAGTCTCTCTTAATGCTTTACATTTTTGGCTGTGTGTCCTCTGGGAAACTGGAAACAAAACTGAGAGAAGGATGCAGTATTTATATATATTTTTTTAACATTACTTGTGATGTACTGACAACAGTTTTCCATGAAAAAAAAACTTGTTAAAACAGCGAGACTTCAAACTGCTATTTCTATTCTTGTCATGGAAATTGCATTGCTTGACACCGCACTGGAGACTCCCTGCCATATGCTTTTAACCCTTTAATAGGGTGTATTTCAAATCCTTCATAAAATAACCAGAAGCAGGCTGGAAGGGGTAATWAGCAACTATTTACTCCAACTGYAACTCTAGGCAAATATATTTCTAACCTAAACCTTTTTCAACATCTACTTAAAAGTTTCTAATAATAGAAATRCCAAAAGTTCCTAACTCCTCTAGTCTAATAGTTAATCATCATTAGCACATCACAGGATTTCATAAAATAAAAATAACAATGGATCAGAAGTTCTCTTGCTGTAATTTCAAAGTACTACTCTTTGTTCTAGTCCTGGTAAGCAGAGAAGCATATTCCTGCCTTCCTCTTATCCACCCTTTCATGTACCTGAAAACTCCTTTGTTCCAGCTGTCCTCTCTTCAAGAGATCAAATAACCCACACTCCTTCTAAGATCCCTTCGTGGGATCTCTGCCCATGCTTCCTACAGTGTAGCATGGCAATGTGTGTGTGTGTGTGTGCAAAGAAAAGAGCTGCTAATAAATAATGGGCATAGCAAGAGGTCAGGAATCCCTGTGCGTACACAAGGAAACATATAATAGCTGTACAATCCCATTATTAAAGGCAGTCTTTTCATGTTTTATCTTCTTTGTGAAAATTATTTGAAGAGAGTCAAAAGTGAGATTTGATCCTACGAGCCAAGCCACATTTAATTCATTTAAAGACCCTTTGAACAGCAGCAAAGGGACTTTTTCTTGGCCTAAGATCACCTAACAACAGGCAAGGATGGGGACAAGGAATGTTCAGCCAGTGGAATCGGTGGCTTACAAGAGGAGCAGCATAGGCATTTGATAATTTATGATCTTGAAATCAGAATTAATTTTCAGGCACATGTAAGTTAGACAAGAGTTGTATGGCAAGAAGGAGCAAAGTTATCCCTGAGATTCAAGTCCGGTGTAAATTTCAACAGGATGCTTGCACCTCCAGGTCATGTTCTGTACACTCCTCTCAATTAAATTCCTGGTAATTAAATGAGACTGATGGAATCAAGAATGCTTGATCGGTCATATTTGCTTGTCTTTACAAAAAGATTTCTCTGATTACAAATACAAGTGTGCTCAAATCTGTTTTCTTTGGACATGCTGGTATTCCAGCCAAGTGCAACAAAAGAGATGCACAACTACGGAGAAGCTCTGCCATTTCTAGCGAGCATTTTATCCTGTGAGCAATTCATTACACTTCCAGAACTATTTGTGGGAAGATGTATTCTTCAATAAAACCTTACAGTGATAACAATCCTCTCACCTGCTTTTGACTTCATTACTTTTCCACTCCCACAAATTCATTGCAGAGACAAGTTTAAAGGAGGATTTTTATGCATTGGCGTTTGCTCATAACTTAAACAGCTGAGCAATTCCTAATTTATGTAGCTGTTGGAAAAACATTAACTCTGAAAGAACTGTATAAAAATGGGAATTGGATTTTATTTTCCAATAACGACAAAGTACCATTTTCACAGTAACTGATTATTTTATAACCTGCTCATTTGTGGCCGACTATGAAATCCTTTGCAACCACCATCTTTTTGATTGAACTACAACACTAAACATTTTAATTCAATGTTTTAGACATTTAGACAACAAAACAATTACAAAATGAAAACTTTATTTAATACTGAAGGGATTTTTTTTGTTAATAAGTATAAAAGAGTTGATTGATTAAAAGTATTTTTATTAGGTATGATATAAATTCACCAATAGTAGGTCAAAACCTGCAGGTTTCTAACTAAACTCAGTAACCAAAAAATTATTTCTGCAATACCAAAACACGTCTAGAGTGTATTAATATCACAGCAATCAGTTCTTAAAAGGATGCACAGTTATATACCTTTATTTCGTATTGAGGCACTTAATACTCTGAGAACTGACAAAATGGATTTATCATCCCTATTACTTTTGACATCTCTCATCCATATGGTTTATGTTCAAATACTCAACGCTATTGATTACTTAATGAAAGCATTTATGTGAATGTTCAGAAATATCCTAGAGTTAAGGACCACAGCTATACATTTCATGAAGATGAATGTGTTTAGTTGTAAATCTATCTGCATTGCTTCATACATTCAATACATAAAGCTAAAATTATGAACCAATAAAGTCAATAAAATTTGCTGTGTCAAATTTATAGCAAGAATGAATACACACATTTAAACACTAATAATTCCTGGAAGCATTTTAAGCAAATAGGTATATAAAGAGCTAATGCTGAGAGCACCTAGAGAACCAAGTTCAAGTAAGTGAAATTCATTTAATTCTCTGCATGCCTGAGAAGGTCAAGATAAGATTATATAAAGGTACAAAGTTTATTGGCTGTCTGCAAATGTCACTTTAAAACAAAAGAAAAAGAAAAGCAGTATGTTTAAAGAATTCTCCTCAGCACCTTTCAAGAAATAAGGAACCTCACCCTGCCAACCCCTGAAAGGTCTCCAGGTAAAGAACTACGAAGATCTAAGTATAAAAGCAAGAAATCAGCATCTTAAGCTTTGATATTTTCTAATTCCAGCGAAGTGATTCCAATCTGTTCTGAACATTCATTCATATATCTACAATGAATATCAAAAAGAGACCAACCTATAATGAAGTTGAGATATAAAATGTCTGTAATTTCAACTCAGATACTAAAAGAAAAAAATGGTAGAGCAAAACTCTGGATGTTTAAAGCTTCTACTCTGTTTTAAGGCTTATATTATTATCCATTATGCACTTATTTTCAGCAGCACTGAATATCTTCAGGATCCTACTCCTTATTCAAACTAAGAATGCTAATCATACTGAATTTTGATTAATGCTTTTCAGGCTTTACTCTGCTGATGGTTATTTTCCTATGTTGGCAGCTTGATAGATAATGCCATGCACATTTAAGTAAAATAATTAACTGAACTGATTTTCCTCCTCTCTGGAAGTAATTTTGTTTATATGGTTGCTCCCCCCAAATCGTYGCCATAAATGGAAGCATTCCATTTATCAAAAGCATTGGCCGCTATGAATTGTAAAATTAAATATTTAGACATCTTCCTAGAATGGATTAAATGTCAACTGTGTCATCTAATACCAGGAAATATCTATTAAAAATACATTTGATAGTAGATATTTTCTCATAATACTAAAAAGCTGGGAAACAAAAAATTCTTAGAGTAATACGAAATTGAAAACCATGCATAATTCAGCACTCAAATTGAATTTTAATCTTTTCATAATGCTTGGGGAAATATTTTTATACTTATGAAAACTAAGGGAGATAAAGAACATTACCAACCAAATAAGTGGTTTTATGTTCAGGCAGAAATGATACAGTAGCTAATAGAAATAGGTTATTTGAAGCAGTGAGAGGAATAGGAAGCACCCTGTACATTACAGATTCACATCCAAGTTCACAGGACTGTTGAAGGAGATTAAAAAATATTGCAYGAGGAACTCAGGAAACTTTTCATCACAAAAGGGAATAGTGGACCCCTTTAAGAGTTTAAACAGAGGAAGAGCTGAAAGAAGCAGCCTCCCATCAGCAGAYACTGCTGCACTTTGCTCTGATGATGTTTAGAGTCCTTCCTTAGGACAATTCCCCTCCCTGCACGTGGGTTATTGCTGCCTCCTCGAGTGGCCCTGGGCACAAACCACTGCTCTCCAGTAAAATACTGCTTGTCTTTCATACCCAAGGACTAAGGGGGTTCTCAGCCTGAGAGCTGTAAGGGACAACACCTCCAAAATCACTGCCTATTGGATTGGTAGAAGGATCATCACCAACAAAAAAAAAAAGCAATCAAACATCATTACAGTTGGTGTCAGCACCAAGAAGAATCCAACGGGAAGAACCAGGACTGGCATGTCATTCACACTGTGAAAACACAGAGCTTCTTAATGGATGTAATGAAGATGCTCTTCTTAAATTTACWCTACTGATTCCCTAACATGAGTCCAACTACCACAGAACCATCCCAGGATATATGTAAAGGACTATTTGACTCTTGAGTAATCCCTCACAGTTGGCTCAATAGGTCTACAAGAAGATATTGGTAAAAGGAAAAAAACCCAGCAGTTTCACTACCTCATCCCCTTCAAAATACTGGGAAAACACTTGCTCTCCAGGACCTTCTTCTCCTGTTCCTCCTCAATTTTCATAACTTGGATTAAATCTTTGTTCTCATTGTGTTAGGTACTTTGGTACTGTATTCTTGAGCTTATATCCAAAGCAATGCTTCAACATACGGGGCAAATCTTTAGCAGCAGGGAAGGGCGTCTACCCAGCCTTCAAATTTCAGGCCCAGGTGTCTTTGAGGACTCTGATGTGCAAATGAACTTTTAGTACAAACTGAATCTTTGGGAAGAGCTGAGAACTCTGTCCCTGTGTCCCCCAGAGGATGAGAGCACTGAGCTAAGCACTCAACTGCTGGTTTGTAGTGAACAATGAACTTCCAAACCAGGAGAACTATTTAATTTACAGTGTCCAACATTTCCATGCCTTGTAGTTGCCATTCATCCTGATGCAAATCCCAGGATTTCTCGGATATTACTGCTGGCTTCAGCAGATGGTTGCACACTTAGAATTAGTATTAGTCATGGTGTTAACAGAGAAGAAAACACAAGAGTGGTGAAAAAAAAAATAAAATTGTTTCTCTTTTACTATTATTTTTGCTCATTTTCAGCCACACTGAAGATCCTGGTCTCCTGTCAGTGATAAAGATTAGCTGTTTTTCTGCAGCAGTTGATTCATTTTGCTTTATAGGTAACYGAATTTTGTTTGATAGCCAATTTTTCAATTCTTCAAGGGCTAGAAATTAGGAAGATAAGGTCCATCAGGAAAGTTAGTCCCTATTTGCTGAGCACAGGAAGAAGGTTATGCATTAGAAATATACCATTTTTACAGGGGAGACTGGGAAAAAAGCCAAGGAACTGCTGTCAGCATTTCACTGGAAGAAATGAAAACTAGATCTAGGACTTGAGTCATCATTAACAGAGCAGTGGGTTCAAACAGCTCTTTAATATTTAATTCTGTATGTATAATTTTAAATCCATTACACTACTGATATTTGCAGATCTAACAGTCATTTATTTGCTGTGATAACATGGCCATAATCATGAAATAAAAGATGCGGTGCTATTCCAAGAAAACTAGAGGGAGGGAAGAGGGTTGGGAATTTTGGCTCAGATGAAATTTTGGCTGTTTCTATTTCTCAGTAGCAGGTGGGATGGTCGGTTTTCCCCAAACAGCACACTATTTTGTGTCACACACTTCACACAGACCAAAAATGAACACTGACATATTTTATCATTACCGGGTTTTCCTCATTAGTGTCTAAAACATGGAAACTGTTTTATTTGTCAAGGAAGCAATTGCTTCCCCTTGGAAACCAAGGGACACATTATTTAAATCAGCCCCAGAACTGAGCTATTGCAGCTACCCACTCTTTCAAGCAATCAGATCTATTAACAAAAACAAATTTAAAAATACACATTTCCTACCTTTGTCTCTGAAAAAAAAGGATTCACTGACATCACAGAATGTACCCTATTATTCTTGTCAATTGTATAGTAAATATGAAACCACTAAATAATTTTCTGACTATCAGAAATACCTTCAAAAGGGCTTTTTTYAAACAAAGGTACTTTCCTGATTAGAAGGGAAAGCAAACTGGAAAAAATTATTGGGCCAGACCCATGTATATCTTATTGGATCAGACTCACATTGCCTTCAGTCTTTTCGTAGAGCGCTAATAACATCTTGTAGATGAAAATCTGACTTATTATCATTTCAAACTGAACGTGTCCATTTTCTTAATAAACCAGAGCTAATCTATTAAGTGCACAAATGGCCTCTGGACAATTCCAGTGCCAAGAATAAACAGAGTGTCTTCATGAAAAGCTTTTTATTTTTCCTTTCCGAAAAACATTCAGAACAAGGAAGCAACAGAAAGCAGTAACTGCCAATAGGTGCAACCCTGACATGAGTAATCCTCTTCAGATGTGTGTCAGTGCAAGTCAAAGGTTCTAATGTCAGTGATGAGATCATTACTAGATCAGAAATCCTGTGACAATTGCAGTACTGTGTGGCAAGGGAAATAAAGACGACAGGAACCTGACCATGAATACACACACTATTTGTGGCACAACAGAAAAGGCGCCCTCCATTTAAAAGCCTACAAATTGAATTAAAACTGTATTTCCATTGCCTATGATTAAGACCACTTAGAAACAGACAAAAATAGACAAAGCCTTTGTGTGTAACCTCTTGGACATCTCTGTTGAAGAGTCCAAAAAACAAACAGCTGAGAATTCTCTGTCCCCTGCAGGAAGGGCTCTGACCCAGCACACGGAGCACTGCAGTTTCCATTTTCTTGACCTAATGGACTGATTATCTGGAATAATTTGATAGACAACAGCACATGAGAATTGTGTCTTTAAGTTCTATGTCAAGTACAGACTGTGATAAACAAAATGGCAAGAAATCTAAAATTAAATTCTTACCAAGTGAAGACAATTGAAAAATTTGCAATAAGCCATGAGAGGCAAGCAGCTCCCTTCCAGGACTGGCCTACCTCTTTTGAATGTCCACAGTAAATAAAATTAAACACTCTGATGGCTTTAAGTTGCTAAGAATATTTCCTTTAAGGAGATGAATATGCACAGACATGCATCCTGTACTTTGACCAGTTTGGACAGGACCCTGAAACTGAAGCGAGCATGCTTTTGGAAAATGGTAGAAGCCACCTTTCCAAACCCAAAGGAAATGCAAGGCAGAGAAAGTTCAAAAGCATGCTGGAATATGAAAGAGGAAGGACTGCATACATTACTATCAGCAGGTTTGCACACGGAACACGAACAGCAGCAATTATATTAATAATGCCATTTATTTCGATAGATTCCTACAGTGATGTTCATTGATGTTGATGGACACCAAATGATGAATGGTAATCAACCTGGGCACTTAAGTGACTGCCCAAAATCTGTGTCAGATGAAAGAATTAAACTTTGATTTCTGAAGTCCTCTGGATTCTAATTCCTTTTAAGAACAATTACAGATACATAACCTGGCTCAAAGAAGAAATCACAAGAATTTATAATTCTTAAATAAGAACAAAATCAACTGAGTGTAGGGGAAAACTGGCTGCCAGGTGAGGTGGACACACAAGTTCTCAGATCACAGCCCTTCTGAGTCAATTCAAGTATTTGTTGACACCTAATGCAAGAAAGGGAAGACTCCTCTCTTTCGCTCCTTTTCTAAGTCATTTCCATTGTCATCAGCGAAACAGCACACAGTGGTTTAAGTGCAGAACACTGAAATATTAATTCCTATGCCCTAGTTTTGTGCTCTGTGCACCCTCCTGAAGTGTGATAAGTTACTTATTTTGGTTGCCTGATAAAAAATTGATCCATTCTGACCAGTGCAAAACGTCCTAAAAAACCTGGTTTTACTCAAGTGTAAACTAAAGAGCCAGCACGATCAAAGCAGCTTTGGTGCATTCAGAAAGCAGAAAACCACAGTGCAATACTACAAACCCAACAGAGCTTTCAATAAATTACAGTGAACGATAGTAGTTCATTCTCCATACGCAAAATATTTTTGAGTCTGAACCTTTCTCGAGATGAAGACAAACTCAGAATAAATATTATGACTGTAGCATTCACAGAACTACCTGAAATGCTCAGCATGCCTCTCCTTCCGTGTATTCAGGCTTCTGTTTCCTAGAGCTTATCTACTGACTTATCAATCTCAAAAATTAATTATAAGCCAACATCAGTACAGCTTATTTCAGCACCTTAAATTATTTCCCATTAGTTTTAGGAAACAATGACTCAGCTTTCTCTTTTTTTATTCAAAGCTGAACTGTCATTCTTTTAGATCTGCTTCTGATGTTTGGATTTTTACATCTTTATCATAGGAACAGAGTTCAAAACCTCCCATTTTCATAATAAAAGTATCCCAGAACGAACTAATAAATATTTGATGTTATTTATATATGATTGAAACTTACAATCTAAAGATAAGTCAGTATCTTCTACAATTAAGAGTCATTTTCAAGGCTGAGTGTAAGAACTAACTTCATCTTCAGTACAGCAATTTCAAAAACTCCTAGGAAGTTGTATGTTATTTTAAACAATGTATGTTATTTAAACAAAGTAGCTGTGCTTCAGTACCCTATTGTGGGTCACAGACCAATTCATAAAGAAATTGCACCGTGGGCAAAACGTTACTGAAAATTCAGATTCATTACAATGCAAAGTTAACCATTGTACCTTAGCTGCATCATGGCAGTGCTGTCCTTCCAGAAAGTGACTGCTGAAAACCCCAAAATGCACACAGCCCGTGGCTCCAGATGCCTCAACTATTTATCTAATGCCCCTTCTCCAGTGCTATTTCAAATCTTGGCAAACCTTCACGTGGTGAGTCAGCTTAAGACATGTCAAAAGAATTAACAACATATTTTAGGATGATCTATAGCTTTCTGACTTAAGGGTTTATTCACAACCTTTAAATACATTTTCAGAGTTATTTAGGTTTTTTACTCTAAAAATTCTCTCGCTGTTCTGAGAAACTGTCCTTTTTTTTATCTTTCACCTCTTAGGAAGTTAGGCCACTACCTCTACACCTGCAGTCACGGCATTAGGACAGACACACATGGAAGTGTTCATCCCTGAGCAGCTCATTCCCTCTCTTCTATGAAGATAACATGATATTGAAATAAAAACCTTAAAAATAAATGAGCACAACGGGGGTTATTTCTATATCTAATTCTATTCAACAAAGCCACAGTCATTGGCAAGAAAAGTTCTAACCAAATTAACTTTTATCTGTATGTAAAACCACACCAAGCAAACAAATTACGGGAGAAAGCGGCAATTTTTCTGCTGTGCTTTCACACGCAGCACTGAAAAGCACTTTCCAGCAAACAGTAGGCAGGGCCTGCTACTTAAATCTTGCAGATTAAAGCATGAGACTGTTTTGTTTTCCGTCAATCAGCTGCGCGCTCAGCCCCGCGCCCAGCAGCCTTTGGCTCCTCCAGTGACACTGATAATCTGCCATATGTGGCACATCCTACAGCAGCACCCCCCAGAGAGGCTGGACCAAGACCAACACTGCTGTTTTTCGCAAAGGGCATTGAAAAGCTGACAGATGGCAACAGCTGGGGCAAATTTGATTCAAGGAAGGACTTTTTAATCAAAAATGTTATACAAAGCGTATGGGGCTTTTCACCACACATGATTTCTCTTTCATTGCACAYGATTTCCATTGCCTTTCATGCTGCTGTTCCAGCAGGCAGCTCCCACACAACAGCCAGTTCCCACAAATAAGGACAGCACCGAGGTAGCAGAAATGGGCAAACATCCATTGGAGCCAACAGAGCTGCAGAATTTTGCCCTTTGCTCTGCCCACAGTTTTGGTGAAATGCTGCAGAAGTGAAGCCCTGGGAGAAGACGCTGTACAGAAACACAGCTCCCAGCTCCAGGGAAGTTGCCAGTTGGGATGTAGAAGCTTTGCTGTCCTAAATAATGTATTCTAGTCCAAAAGCACCTAAAAGCTGATGTTAAATTGCTGTCATCCTTTCGATTCTAGCACGCCTATTAATTACAGTGKTATATTGAATTTAATTTCTGTGCTCTAGATTCCACATCAAATACAACGTTCGCTGTTCCTGCCTTCATTCAAGGCTTTTTTCATTAGCAACCTGGAAGCTCTCCAAGGCAGGCATCAGGAAGGAGCAGAAGTCTTGTCAGAAATATCCATTAAATCTGTCACATGCACTAACAAATCAATCGAGTACCAATGAGCCTTTCAGAARTTTTTTGAGCAGCTGGTTAAAAAGGGACCCACCTGACTCGAAAACTTTTCAGCAGCAACAAAACACACTAGGCCTGACACATTGTGGTTATTATATCCACTGCTGCAGCATCACAGGTATTTAAATTTCTTTGTCATATGACAGGAATAAGTTAATTTTAAATGCTTGAACTAAATTAAAACTTAATTAATTAAATAATTTTAAAGGAAATTAGTTAAATTTAAATACAGTTTTTTATGGAGATGAATTCCTGTAATAGGTTGGCAATTGCTCTCATTTGTTAATCCAAATTACTTTCCTGTTATTTTAAAATTTATATAAAGGGCAAGTAAGCTAGAGTACATCATGATTTTTTTTAAAAAAAAGAAAAAAGTCAGAAATTTAAAAATTCAACTCATTTACATTTTTAAAGGTAATGTAAGTTTGTTTTGCAGTCTATTTATATCACCACGGTAATTGTACACCAACTAACTGGAGTCACAGTCAATGAAGTAACTAAGAACCAATCACTTTCAAGAACTAGTTCTTTTTCTCTCAATCTTTGCATAATTTTCTAAACTTCACACAAGAGACAATGCTATAAGTGAGGGAAACTAACTTATGATGTGAAATACTTTATTACAAAAATAGTGTAAGGCAAGCATTTATGTGGATACATAACACATACACTGGTTAATTTTGTCCAAAAGATGCTATTATGGCACAGAAGTTTTAAACAGCATGCATCATAAGTGCCTATAACATACCTACCCATACTTCACACCCACCAATACTTTATCTATTCAAGCCCTCATGGGTTTTCAGTAAGAAGAGAATGTCTCAAGTTCAGGGTCATGGAAGGGCGTGACAAACAAATCSACTGACAATCCATGAGACTGAAACAGGGCACTGAGGGGGGAGGGAGAGAGCAAGAATCTGAGAGAGTGAGACCACACAGCTCTCCAAGGAAAGGATTAGGGCATCCAGGAGATGAGTGGAGCTGTGTGGATGGCATTGGGTGCCCATTTTCCATCATCTGATCACACCAGCATGTCCTCCTTAATTAAACTCGCCTGAGCCAATTAGCTGGGCAGCTCTAGTGTTTGCCACCATGGCAGGAGCAGATGGTAACGAGGGCTCTGTCGAGCCTGTGGGTGGCAGAGTGTGTAATCCTGCAAAAACCTAACACAAATGATATATTGTTTTCTCACAAAATTCTGAACTCCATTATGTTTATGTTCACCTCTTTCCCCCCATGATGGAGGCAACGAACCAAAAAAAAAAAATCTAGTGTTGCCTCCACTGTCCTTTCTACACTGCCTTTCAGTCTGAGAAACAAGAGTCACCCTGACATCAAACAACGTTTAAAATAATATTTATCCCTTGTTCATTCAATACAGAAGCGTTGGACTTCATTTATAAATGGAGAGGCTGTTTCCAAATCACTGAACAAAACTGCTGTGTGCCAGTCTGGTGTCACTGGCAAAGAACCCAGCCAGTGAAGATGCTGAGAGACTCTCCAGATAGCTGGAATAAGGTTAGACATTCCTACTTGCAGCATTCTTTTGGCTTGGGACTGTTTTTTCAACCAAAAATAATTTAGATTTGTTCCTCCTAGCCAGCGTGCAGATTCCCATCCTTTGGAACTTTGGCACGCATAACTCAGTAAAGTTTCTTAAGCGTYATGGTTAAACTTACTTGTGCAATTTTAGATGCCGTTTTTAACCAGTAATCCAGACCAAGGGGCACTCAGATGACATTTGGGTGTCACTGCAGCCCGACACCTTTCAAAAGGAAGGTTTATCCTCTTGGCACCAAGAAAAAAGGGATATTTCATCTTTCACCAGAACAGTGCATCACTGGCATATAAAGAAGCTGGGAGGAGACCCAGCCCCAGCTGAGAGAAACTGGCCACAGGGATATTCCACAGGGCATGATGTCAGAGGATAAACTGGGGGGAAAGGTGGCCAGGGCAGCTGCTGTGAGCTAGCATTAGTCAGGGAGTGGTGAGCAACTGCATTGTGCATCACTTTATATTCCAATTCCAGTACCACTTCCCCTTCCTTTTCTGTTTTTTAAACTGTCTTTATCTCAACCTACAAAATTCTACATTTTTTTCCCTGACTCTCTCCCCAGTCCCACTGAGGTGGGGGTGTGAAAGAGAAGCTGTGTGGTGTTTAGCTGCCTGCTGGTTAAACCACAACAGGATCAATAGAATACAGAAAGGCCAGAAGGGATATTATGTGCAATAAAAAGTCTGTTATATCTGRTAATAAAATCTTTCTTTTAAAAAGCTCTTTAAAATCAAGAGTAAATTAATATATTGCAATTAACCTGAAACAAAAACAGATGTCCAACAGCATGACAAGTTTGAGTCCCCAGCAGTCTCACAACCTCTTCTCCAAAAACATGCTCACAACCACAGTTAACCAGAAAATTAAGTCCCACTGATAGACAAAGTCCCCAAAYGAATCAAGTGTAGACAATACATATTCCTCTTAAAGTAATATTCAACTATGTATTTAAAGACTRCAGTTCAAATATTTTAGCATGTTTAACTGTATTAATGACACATTATCATAAGCTGCCGTATTTACAATTACTGAGAGGTCTGATATCCATGTCTGCTTCTTTTTAATACACTCTAAAGAAAYACGGGGATAATGACAACTAAGAGAGCATTTCCTTGATGTAAAATGCCAAGGTTCACAGGAGACACGTGGCCTTTCACGCCTGTTACRTGATGAGGTCAATGCAGAGCTGCTGTACAAGAGAATGCAGTGAGGACGTGAGCCCAGGGGGGTCACTTTGCCAGAAAAGTGAACTCCAGGAGTCAGTCTGATGCCAAATACCTTCAGTCTACTTTCCTCTGATTTTTATATGAGCCTAGGACACATAAAGAACATTCATGGCCTAGCAGTCACGTAATGTCAAACCACGGGTATTAAGAATTTTTATTTCTAACTAATATTTTGAAGACCTCCATTTTTGTGTGTATTGTACGTAGCCATAGTAGTTGAGAGTGAATAGTTTATATATAAAATAAATGATAATTTTCAAAAGTTATTTATATTGAAATAAAAGCATCACTCTCATACAGAAAGCAGGGCTTACACAGGACAGGGAAGCCTCCTTGCAGCCTCGCTGTATCTCTGTGGGATCAGCACCATCCACAACATCCCCGTGACATCTCTCTGCACACGTTACATGATTAAGAAAATACTTGGCTCTTTACATCACGTCTTGTGTTTTCATCGTAAATAACTGGATATTTTATTCCTTGATATTAAATCTATAATGGCCAAAACCAAACACAGATCTACTCAATGATCAACACATTTAGTATATTCCACATTTGTGGTAAAAAGCAAGGCACATTTTGTTTCTTCTTCGCAAAGCACAACCCCAAGACTAAACCCTCAAGGAATTATTTTTTAATTTTGAGAACTAACAACCTTAAAAATTCCTAGACAATCCATTTCCCCTCTCTTTTCTCCACTCCACTGTTTGCCAATACTTTTCCTTCATGTCTGTGCAGTGCCTCTGCCTGGAGCAGGGGGGACAGTCCGAGACAGAGCTGTGAACCACRCTGATGTGTATCTCCAGCAGGATTGTTAGCTCAGGTTCAACATCCACACAATCCCACTGTTACATCCCCTATAAACACACCTATCTCATAAATGGTTATGGAACAGAAAATAGCTGAGAACAGCAAATCCTCCCTGTGCTGGTGCTGCATTCAGAGATGCTCAGTGCTCCACAGTCATTGAGATAAAAGCACTTGGGATAAAAAGCATTGAGATAAAAAGCACTTTTTTTTTAATAATCTGAACACAGGAAAAAGGACAGCAGAGGAAACAACAGGCCAGGAGAACAAACTGGTTTGATCCATTTCACACAGCCAGAAACAGAAGAATTGAGCAGAGAATCGATGACCTAAACCACCTGTCCAGAGTTTGAATTCTTTATATTCTCCGTCCCCTTTTTGCTTCATAGAAGTAGCATCACATGCATTTTTTAGGTGGCCCAAGCAAGCAAAGGGATCAACAGCACTTCCAGGCCATTGGGAGGTCTTTGTTCTTGTCCAGAAATTAAGCTTTATTCAGCTGACTGGAAAGAAGCAAGTTTAAAGAAAAGTGGGGGCTTTTATCTATTCTTTCCACAAGAGAATTGTTGACCAATAACCATAAGGAACTCTGAAGAATAAATAATTAGCTATTCAGGCYGTTTTTTTAAAATGTTCTTAATATTTAGAAACCATTACAAGTAGGTGACATGTCCCTGCTGCTTTACACTAACTCAAGTAGTTCCATTYTGAGGAACACATTTTAAAGCCTTTTAATTTTATTTTTAAAGCAAGCTGGAATCCTGCAGTGCCAATTTTGTTGCAGTAAACTTTTAAGTGGTGAACATTCCAATTCCACTTGTTACATTACTAACACTTCCTGGTATTATAAATTCTTTTTCTAAGTCTGTATAAAGAATCCTTCATGCTTTTACAAGCAGTCCATTTTGATTTTTATCATTATTCACATAAGAACATGACAACACAGGAACCCACACATAAAAGGAAACATTTATGGAAAGGAGAGAGATGGAATTGAATTAATGGGTGGACCACAAACAGAATGAAACTGTGAAGARAGATATTAGAGTGGAATTTGCATTATTTGACCCAGTTTATTCCTTCCTTTGAGTTCTCACACTACTCTTTCAGCCCTCCCTCTGAGAGTCCCTTATGTTATTGCAGCACTGGAAATAAAGATGGGTGCAGATTTTGGATTCTCAGGTTCACACAAGAAGGGAGAGCAAAAGTGAGCAGGCCAAGTTCASTACTTCTTGAGTTTCAAATAGCGAAGAGAATCAAACTACACAACAAGAGAAAATGTCCCAGGGGTGTCATTCCTGTTTGCTTCAACTGGCTCACTGTAAACCTTCATGTCTTGGAGTTATGCTTGCTAGCGTAGTTTTTAAAATCATTTCATTTATATCAATAAAAGTTGGAAAACGTTCATTTCTACCTGAAATTGTAAAAATTTAAGCAGTTATGATTTCCACTGCAATCTTAATGATGAGGGATAACTACAGCAGTTTTACATTTTTCACCTGCTCATATTTTAATATAYGAGCCTGTTCAAACCTCAGGTAACCCTCCATGTGTCACGCAAACCATAATAAGAGAACTATTCCTCATCCTTATTATCCCCAAATAGATGTGCTGCTTCCTATGCTGTCCTTCCTGTAACTTCCAGAATCTGAAATCCTTGAGGAACCATCTCTGATTTTAGAGAATGTCTAAAAAGTGTAGAAACCACGCTTAACTACATGGCAAAAATTGCATCTCAAAAGCAAGTTACAGACTTAATTCACATTAAAATGTTTTACTACAGGAAAAAATAACTGTTAAAATAGTACCTCAACAAAATAAATTACTTTCTGCAGCTTTTAAAATACTTTGTTAAAAATAAAAAGATAATGGATGTAGTTCATTGAAATAAATGACTTCATATTTCAGCTGCAGATTCAGGCACATTGTTCACAGTGTAGTTTTTAATTATAAGCAAGGCTCTCACACAGCAAGGCTTCRTTAGTTTCAAAGGAGTGCAACACAAAATCTACATCCATATTCAGAGCATAACAGCAGCTACAAATTTTTGGACCTATTTAGCAATTCCAGTACTCCCCACTCAGGTTTCTCTCTTGTGTTCTGAATAGCCAAAAAGTTTAACAACTCGCACTATTTTCCTGGCAACTTCAGTGATAACCTGTTTTAACTAAACATTTTTTTTCTTAAATGGTTACTTAGTACACTTCAGGATTATAAAATGCCAGATTCTGTCCCTGTCCTATTGTGTAGGGTTGCAGTCCACTGTACTATTCTGTCCTATTTTTCTAAAGATCAAGTCTTATACAAAAAGAAAACTACTCAAAACCAGCCCAAATATATTTCAAACCAGTATTTTCCATAAATAGTTTTAAAAGTCCAAGGGGATACCATCAGACTGGAATTAGTTGGTTATTTTCCTTGCTTCTTTCTAGCTTCAAGTAATTTAGCATATTTAGGTGTAACAAAGTATCTCAGCATTCCCATTCATTATTGGTTTTACGTGTCAGAAGGAACTTGCATTCACTCTCACGCATTCAATTCTCATTTTCTGCCTAACCCCTTCCTCCTGCAATGACAGACCACTCAGCAGCCACTAAAAGCTCCATTAGAACAGCCCGAATCCTTGACCCTTTAGTCTTCCTTGGACACACTGATGTTGCCCATTATTATTGCACAGCTGTAAAAATGACTAAGAAAGGCAATCTAACTCAATCGGCAAAAACTTCAAGAACAAAAAATAACCAAACCCCAAAGCCCTCAGACCCCTCATCTCTGAGCTTCAGGGACTGACAGAGGTCACTGTGAGAGTGATTGGTTTTTTGATGCATTCTAAATCTGAAACCTGAGCATGTTTATCACTCTTAACTTTACTGGATGATGAGCAGCATCCCTTAAGCCCAAAACAGCATCTGCAGAATTAATTGTGCTAGTATCAATCTTTTATTTTACCTTAGATTAGGATTTCTGAAGGGATTGGGTTTCTGCCTTTGACTGCTACAGTCTTAACTAATTAAGCTACAGTAATAAATGTAAGCTTCAAAGACAGAAGTTAAAAATCATTAAAAAATTGTTATAAACAACTGCAACACTCTGTGGCTTTGCCTGCACTTCATATTTTTTTGATCATGCCTCATTTTCACTGAGAAATATTTAACACCAATGAATTCTGGGCATCATAAACTGACTTGTGTTCTAAGGCTGGCTGACAGTGAGTAGAAATGATAATATTCAGAATGACAATTTTAAAATAACTTCTGTACTTTTAATGTTGTACCAAAAGGATAGTGGCTGCTATTAATGCCACTGCTTATCAATACAAACAAACAAGGAGGCTGGACAGCTTCACAGTTTGAAGCAGAGAAATGGGATTTCATCTTCAGCCCCTGGGTGTAAGTGGACTGACAACTACTGGATTTGCTGTGGTGCAGCTGAGAACACACACTCCTCTGAACTGCTAGAATAACAAAGAAGATTTAGGAGAGTTTGTGGTGGCAGCTTGTAGTTTAGTGAATATTCAGGCATCCTTCCTAGCTGGTTTTATTGTCTCCTTATTCTTTACAGTGCTTTTAGCACAGCCAAAATATAGTYAGAGACTAGGACTCCATCTGCCAAGGAGGTATGACCTGGAACTGCTTCTGATACACAGATTACTTGTCTGGGGGCAGCCAGACCTCTGGTCTTGCTAAGAAAGGCTCTCTATAAATTTATCAAGAGCATAAAAGCAGCTGAAGATGTAATGGGCCCAACTCTGGTACAACTACCCAGCTCAGCCTCCTCGCTGTGCCACAAGGCACTCAAACGTGAGTTTATCGGCCCAGCAGTGGGGACACAGCGACAAGTCTGGCTCTTCTCTGCCGAGGTGAGAATGGCATCCATCATCTCATTGCTCTGAAAGTTACCTCCTGTCTCTCTGCTTCAGGTAACACCACAAACAGCAGAAACCCCCTCCAGCCCAGGCTGCTTTAGATGATCATAGTGCTTTTAGGGAGTAACATAAAAGGCTTCTGCACAAAAAGAGTGCGAATAATCTGCTSTGCCTAGCCATTCAGGATAGGACTAACCCTAATGGGCTAAAATCACCGTACAGCAAGTTCAGACCAAGCTTCACAAAAAACCAGGAGTATGGTGAAGTGTGCAATAGATCACCCAGAGAAGCTGTTGCATCTCTGTCACTACAGAGCTGTAAGATTAGGACAGAAAACTATTTATCAGGAATGACAAGGGTCCTGCCTTAGGCAGGAGGATGGACTGACGACATCCTAAAGTTCCTGCCAGATCTATTTTTACACAGCATTGCTGATGAAACATAGTTGCTGTTATTGGAATGCAGATAGATRTCTTTTCCAAAAGCCTTCCATAATCTCACAGCATTTTGTGAGGGACAGAATCCTGTCAAACTGATTCAGTAGATCTCACCTTGTTTCTAGCCAAACTACCCCTAAGCCTGAAAGTCAAATCCTTGAAGTGATTACCAGCCTTTCCCACCAGAAAGGGAGCTGACTGTTGCATGGTTGACTGTGCCAGTCAGTGTAAATGGAATTAAAGTTACATTCCTTCTTTTGGGTACATTTTATTAGATTTTTTTAAGAGAGATTGCTCCCATGGATGTCCCTAAATGAGCTAAGTCCACTCTGCCCCTATACAATGCTTAYRRTTTCTTTGTGGGTTTTGTGAGGTTTATTTTTTGGGGAGCATTTTTTGGCCAAGAGGAGGGGAGGAGGATCAGGGAGTGTCTCTGATACCCTGCAAAAGGCTCCAGGCTGCCATGGTGAGTTTAGTTATTTTAAAGGTCAGTTTTATTTCACCACTCTGTGAAAATCCTTTTTGGGCCAGGACTTGAAAAACTGAAATATGGAAAACTGCTGATACTGAAACTTTCTCACACTTACAAGCTTATACTGGTATTTTCAAGTTTTCCTTCAAAACTAGGAGACAAAAAAATATAATTGCACAAAAAAGAGAAAGTGAGGTATGCTTATACCAAGGTAATTTTAAGAACCAGGACTTTACATATACTTCAATTATTCACAATAAATTAATAAGATAAAGAGACACCAAAAGCCATTCATTGCAATCTTGTGAAAGTCTTCATGCTCCAGTTATGAAATATGCTGATCACATTTGACAGTCAGCATTTTCACAGGCACATTTAGTCCTGTTAGTCTCTCCTTAGTCCTTCCTGGAAACACAGACSTGTTGAGATGGTAACTGCACAGAAGATTCCTTTTTCTCCTGTCATCACCCTTGAGGTTAAATATTAGACAGAGGTAAAAAAAGGCAGATTACAGTAATTTTCTCCTGTGACCACTCAGGTTTGACGTGCACTGTAATGTGTGTACTCCTAGAAGGGGTTGACAGRCTTACCTTAGTAGCCATGGTGATGAAAAAAGGCAGAAGTATTAAGAAAAATGTTAAAGTTTTTGTAAGTAAAAACAAGAACACCATTTGCAGTTTGGAGTAGGCCTGAGCCACAAGTAACATTTAACCTAAAAAATGAGAACGYGGGAATGGGTACAGAAAACACATGAAAGCACTAAGGGCAGATGAGAATCACTGAATAGCAAATGCCTCTTAATATCTTAGTTCTGCTGAGTAACAAAGCAGTTATCTGGTGAAAAASTATTTGCTCAGGTGACAAACACAAAATGCATAAACTACCAGGGCAAGCAGCAGGAGCAAGGTGCTCTGTGCATGGCTCAAAACATCCTGATATGCACAGCTCAGAGCTGGAAAACTTGCACCACTTCCAGACTTCTCTCGTTGGACTCAGAGCTTCCTCAGGGAGTGGAAAGCCCTTCCTGGTCCCCAGAAGCCAGGGCTGTACAGCAGAGCTGTGTTTTCCAGCATGGGAAGAGCAGCGGGATCCCATTATCTGCTGCTCCCTGCTGTTGGTAGTGCTCACCCTGCCATCACTGCGATCCTGGAGAACACYCTGCAGCCTCTCTACAGATACCCCTGACTTTGCCTGGCAAAGCAGAAAGCAGGGATTTGCAGAGAAAACCTCAGGGCGGTTCCCAGTCTCCAGGGCACTCATTTTGACATGACTTTCAGGCCCAGAGATGCCCTTGCCTTGGCTACAAACACAAGGGCCACCTACCCCTTCCTTCCACAAGTTAAGCACATGTCCAAAAGAACTACATCCTCACTAGCAACACATAAATATGGAATAAATAAGTAAAAATTAGTAGATAAATGTATTGAATAAATACGCGTTTCCCCTACCATGACCTGTCACAGGGACAAATCCTGTAAATTTCCCTAAACCTGTCACTGATGGAAGATGAGCACTTCAAAGGGAAGACATTAGGAAAAGCAGAAGGATTTCACTGTGCCCATAACACCCAGGCCTGCCCTAGGAACATCAGCCTGGTGGGTAACACGACACTGTGCCCTCTGCTGTTGGTTCAGCTCTGGTCCTACAGAACTCATGCCCATCTGCAGAGTGAATGGATATACAGCAGCTGGATCGCTGCCTTTTTTGTTTGGTTGAGATTTGGGGTTTGTTTTGGTTTGTTGGAGGGGCTCTTTTGTCAATAGGTTTTGTCACACTGGTACTACTAGAAAAAAAAGTTTATTTCTATAAGGTAACACAAATCCTGGTGGAAGAGCCGACAATCTGCCTGTAAACTAYTGCAGTGGGTGTTGCAGAGGAAGAAATCACACAAATTTAGTCTTACTACAGTTTGTTCAAGGAGATCTAAGCAGACATTTCAGCACAGATCAGAAACTGCCCTGATATATTCTTGAATCTGAGCCCATTAAAAAAACAACCAACCAACCATGGAAAAATTTCCAAATACTATAATTTTTTTCTTCTCCAATAGTTGCACAAAATACTGAAAATATTAACAGACTGATGACAAAGGAACTGTTGGAGCTCTGATTCTCTGTTACAATTGAAGACTGATGTATTATACAACTTAAATTTCCACATTTAAGCAAAATATGGCTATAAGGGATATTCCACATTACCACACTATTAAAAGTACAGCTACTGAATATTGTTAATGTTGTAATTGTATCTGTTTCAGTTTTCTCCTACTAAATACATGATGCAAATTGAATTTTCCATAAAAACCTTTAATAAATTAATGATATTAAGAAACCAATAAAAGTACATATTAAAGCAAAAATTACAACAGAAATAATAAGTTCCTCCAACAATTTAAAAAGACAAGAGGTTTTTAAAAAAATGCATAGAGGTTTATCCAAACACAGAGGGAATCCAGGCCCGTCAAGGGAGTGAAGGGTTCAATCAGTACTGTAATATTATGCCTGGACTGCAGATCATGAGGCCAAATATTATCAGGAAATGAACTATTAATATCAGGGAATACACAGAAAGTATTTTCCCTTGTAAGAAGTAGATACTTCTCACAATATAAATAATTAAATCAATAAATGGAGAAGCTAAATTAAAACTACTGTCTAACGTAACCTTGATCACAAAAGCCAGTCTGTCTGTGCAAGTTCAGTATTTCAAAGGATGATCCTGTACATGAAAAGTAAATCAGTATTTAATGAAAAACATGTTGATTCTCCCAATGTAAAAGCTGAAGAAAATAATTAGGCTAACAAATTCCCAGTCAGCGGAGTTTGCAAAGTGTCAGTGACAACAGCACGTGATTAACGTCCCTGAAAGGATCTGAGGGGAATGCAAACAAGAGAGCCAAATATGAGATGGAACACCCACAGTAATAAAAAAATTTAAAAAAGAAAAAAATGAAAAGGGCATCTTTTCACTAGGAATTGATCTTCATGCAACCAAAAATCACTGGGCGCCACGAGAGACAAACAGATCTTGATATTAAAATGGGGTTGAATATATAAAAAYCATTTGTGAACCCCTGTTTGGCAGGGCAGGAATTGATGCCAGTATAAGCTTTGGGGAAAAGCGACTGAGAACAATTCTTTCAGGATGCTGGAAAACGCAGTTTGGGACAAGCACTCGGACTTCTGCTTCCGGAACATGACCACCCCATGAGAACAAGGATACTCACCTTTACCAGTTCCTTTCCTTAGAAAAGGTGAAGATTCTTAACAATATCATCTTTTTAACAACTGCACCATCTTAGGATCTTCAGAGCAGCTATCGAGCTTTGCTATTCTCCCTTTTCTTCAAAAAGTATTTTTAATGAAAGAGGGAATTTAAGAGAAAACTTGCTTGGCAYGCAGAAGTCCCATATTCTGCTTAAGGGACTCAGGACAGAAAAAGTGTCAGAAAAAACAGACTCAATACAAATGRAAACTTGTGAATGACATGCATCTATCACACAGCAACCTGAGCAAAAATTTTCTATACTTCCATTAAATTTTCTGTCCAAGTCTTGACAGTTATAAAGTACTCACACAGTAAGATATGATTTGAGCAACTTTAAATATTTGTCAGACAGTTTGTCCACAGCCAGGGAGCAGAATAGGAAGAGAGAAAGCAGGGGCTCTTACTGCTGAACAAAATTAATTATGTATTATTACTTCAGGCAATTACAACGATTCATCTCTAGAAAAGCAAATTCAAATGTAACTGTATAATTATTGTGTTTTCATTAAAAAGATGTTGATAGTGGGTGCCTGCTGTATTATTCTGTTTATTCTGTTCTGCTTCACAACAAATTCAGTGGAGGAAACACCTCATTTCAATATCTGTGGGCTGSTAGTCGGGTCCTGAGGACTCAGACACAGCCTTTACATGTGTCCTTCAAATTACACTGGAAATTCCTCCCTTACTAATGCTAATAAATTCAAAATGCAATCCACAGGCTCAAATGCAGCTGCTAATGTGCATTCCTACCTGCAAAGGGAACAGGTGCATCTTTATCCAAAGCAACCAGGGGAGGATCCAAAATCACAGTGTCGTTGTTTTCAGTTATGATTCCATGGTACGACGTCTCAATCCAGGGTTTGTGTTTGTTCACTAGAAAAGAGAAAAACCCAAGCCTAATTAATTTGGTTTGTGTTTCATATCCATTTAGCTAATTTTATCTGTAAAGAAAAATTATTTAACATACTTCCAGTATTAATGGAAAAGCCACTAACAAGATCCCTACAATAAACATTCAAATATAAAAGAAAAATGACATGCACATTGTACTGCACTGATGAGAAAACCAACACTTACAGCCATCCCTCCAATTAAGACACCAAAATAAAAAGGCAATTTGCAAAATATTTTTAATGTGTTCTCAACTGTCAGCATAATGAGGTTCAGACACTTTCTGAAGGAATGACTTTCAGTTGCAAAGCTCTGGTGCAAGAGAAAGGGCATCCAGAGAAACCCAACTCGACAAGACACAAAGGCAAGCAGGAGGGTGGGTGAGAACACTTGACTCTTGGGCAACTTCTCACTGTGTATTTTCACAGCAGTCCCTAAAATTACTTTTGTGTTCTGTACATTGTAGAGAAAATGTAAACTTCTACATTTTAATCACTGATAAAAGTCTRCACTTCTTTTCAATTTAACCAGCTTTAGATATGCTTAAATGGGATCTGATGTTTTTCTGGAAAAATCTGTCCTTCAAATCCAGCTGTTGAACATTTGGATATCTGGTCTTGAAGCACATGGGAAGATCACACAAAAAGACACTTTAAGTAAAGGATACACCACATCATCAGATTGTCTTATTCCTTATTCCTGAACCCTTTCCATTTACATCCCTCTCACCATCCATCCCCCATTGATTGGRAAGTATGAAGACACAAAATAAAAAGGAAGGTGGAAATGTAAGAGGCTTAGCTTTGCTCCGCTTATAAATTGTGCTTTCTTCCTGCAGGCACAATCTGAATGTTATGTCACGGGAACTCCTACATAAGTAATACACTGGTGATAGCTAAATGAATTTCAATTTGAGGAATGTTCTCCCCCAGGCAAGAGGGAGCACCGCACCAAGGAATATCTACCACATTTGCAGCAAACTCAGATGCAAAGTAATTTCTACAGCTATTATTTAGCTGTGTGTACCAGACGCTGAGGAAAATACTCGGTGAATTAACAGAAATCACCTCAAAGATGGAGAGTTGACACTTACAGTGAAATTAGATTTAAAATAAATAAATGAAAAATTACAAAGCCAAGCAAAATCCACAGATATGACCTAAACTCTTTCTGCCTTGTCTTCTGTAAAATCCCCAGACACCAATGAGATTCAAGTTACTCTCTTTGTAAAGAAAGCAGCAAAAACCACCAAGACAATGGAGAGGGCTCTGGCCACAGGTAAACATGGGCAATTAACAAATTATTTTTTTCACTGGCTATTTGGAAAAAGCCTACAAATACATTTATGGCAAATTGAAGTTCATTCTTTTTCCTTCTTGCTTCTTTGTTTAACCATTAGGAAATTGTGGACTTGGGAAGACTGATCCTTTTAAAGCTGAATTATTTTATATTCTAGCACTAATCTGGGAGCTTTGAGTTCATTTCTATGTTGCAATATATCTCTTTCAGAGGAAAGCATACTTATCTTCACAGTAGTTGGTTTTGCCCATTTTTGCAATAACTAAGCAACAGGAAGATTAAAGTGGGAATGTGTCAGGGAAAGGTGAAATGGAAAATAGGGATCTCAAATCTCTTTATCTTGTAATGACCGTACAGCCAGAGGAGAGATTGGTGAGTTTATGTAATAGATGAAGGCCAAAAGTCTTGTCGATGTTGAAAAATGAGAAGTGATGGATGCAATTTCAGAGCTTTTTATGGCATTTGGGATTCTGGTTTGCAGGGCAGCTGAAGTATTCTGTATTTGTTATTCGAATACKTGAATTGCTTGAACATCCAGGCACACAAATGTGCTCCACTGGCACTCAGCTATGACTCAAAGGCTCTGACTGACACAGGCTGCACTGAGCCAAAGGTCATCTCTTGATTGAAGGCAGATACAATTTAGCCACAATGAAATAGTAAACAGGAACTCACATGAAAAGGGAGCTCCTTATGCAACTAAAATTTCAAGTACCAAATGCTTTTCATTCACTCTGATTCYGTTAAGTGTCTGAGCTCTTGAAAAACAAWCAATCAAACAAAAAACCCAAACAAGCAAACACACAAAAAAACCACCAAAACTTTCCTCCTGTGGATTCCTACAGAATACTTTTGATGGCACTTTCACTTAAGAAACTCTCAGTATACAGTGACTGCAATTTTACCAGCCTTAGCTTTATTCAATTGGTGTCCAATGAGCAATAACAGCAGTCAAAGGAGTGACAGCAACATAATTCCTTAAATAATACTGGGGGGGAAGAAAAGAAAAGTACATTACGAACAAATGCTATAGTCTGGACCAAGACCTTAGAGACTGGTATTGGTAAGAAGAAAAGAACAATAAAGCAAAAGCAAAATAAAATAAAATGTCAAATTATTTGCGAGCTCTTATCTTGGAGATGTATCTTGGAGATACAACCCCGAATGCAAAAAATATAACTATATATGCTCCGTGTAACCTGTGGTGTGGAAACTTAACAAATAAGGGAAAACAGACACGCTCTTGGGGAGTGCAAAGCAATTCTTTTGCATCAGATGATATATCACTTCGAAATACTTTCACATCATTAAAATTATTGATCCTTTCACACTCTTTCGGGTACTTGCTTTAAAATAAGAAATCTCTAATGCTGAGATGAGTAGCTGGTGTTTTGGTTGAGGGGAGTTGTTTATATTCTCCCTGCTAAAGGCTGGTAAAATGTTCCCATAGAACTAACTGCATAAACCACTCTGTTGGCTTTCATAAAATAATAGATTCTAAAGGAAAAACCTTCATCTGTAACATGATCAATGAATACGTTAAGTTTCTTACTCTGAGACAAAAGGACAACTACAAAATGTTAGACTGGTTCAAATCAGTATTTTTCCACAGGTTAACACACCTGTCAAATCTCTGATATTTTCCTATCCCTATGCAGTGTCTTCAAAAGACATAGAATTGTCAATATTAATTCAAAAGTGTTTTGTCTTCTCTTATTTGAGCTACTGATTCTACTTCAGGATATTTGAGTCAGATTTTAGGTTTCCAAAAACACAGTAATGCCACACTGCATTTATTTAAACACCAGAACAAAAAAGTTTTACCACGCTATTTCAGCCTAAATTAAACTGTATGTTTAACTAGAAAAGAAAAACAAAATTCACATTATTTAAAAAGTTCCATAATTCTGATTATACACAGTGCTCATTAGGATATTTTAAAGATTAGCATGTATCCGTTTTGGAACTCTCGAGTTTTAAATAAGATGGGAACTTTTCATTTTATCTTTAAAATGGAAAAGGCAGGAATACTTAAAAATATTTCAATGCTTCTCAACAATGCTTACAGATTCCCAGCATTCTATAAAGTGAYAGGCAAGCTACTTTTCTTTGGGTTGCATTTGCTAAAGATTATGGAAGAGATCTAGACACATATTTGTATGCGAAGTTTTAGGAACTAAAAAAGCAGACCACTACACAGCCAGTTAAGCTCAAATGAGCAAATAAGCTGGATAATCAGCAGGTAAGAGTTATACAAAAAAAGTCTTTTCCCTCTTAAGGCATATTAAGTTGCAGCACACTGATATCAACTCTAAAATTAGGGAAAAAAAGGTTTTGTCTTTCTCACAAAAGATCTTCTCTGGAAGCATTTATTATCTCCCTTTTCCTTGCATTTGTCTAGCTGGGTGGAAGCTGGAATCAGTACAAGGCTTTCATGAATTCAAACATGTTTAGTTAAGATATAAAGATACCCATGCTGTGGGTTGTTTGTCCTTTTTTAACTTGCCTCCCTTCCCATAATTTATTAGTCATTCATATAAACCCACCATATAAATAATTTATAACATCTAGGATAAGACAATCAATCTTTTTCCTTTATTACAGCTCGAGGTCAATCCATTAAAATTTGTCTGCACCATTTACACTGCATTTTCCTGCTCTGCCCCACCAGAGGCTGGGATTACAAGCCCTTGGATGCAATTAAACCACTGTGCTAGAAAAGTGCCACTCTGTGCTCCCTCCGCACGCGCACTTTACACGCAAAGCACCAGAGCAGAAAACGGCGAAAGAAAACCAACCCCATTCTGAAGACTCTGCAAGAAACCTCATGGCCTCAGGATTGCTGTCGTGAAAGTCAGTTTAAGGACAGGCCCCAAAAGGAAACGAAATGAATACAGAGAAAGGCCCAGATGATGTTTAGAAGCCCCAAAACATGCTGACCTCCTACACCGTATTTAAGACTGCAAGACATGCGCGGCACTTTCTGAAGGCAATCACAGTCTGTGCATTAAATCTTCCAGGTCTCAAAGCCTGTGAGCAACAGAGCTGCAATTTGTCAGTGCAGAAGCATTATTATAACAGGACTACAATAAGGACAAAATGTATGAGGACATCATCTTATGAGGAAAGACATCTTTTCTCTAAGCCAAGATAGACGCTTGCTTGGGCAGGGCGAGAGGGGGAGTGGGTGGAAAGCAGCACGTGCACAAGGGACACAGTACAATGGTATTTGCAAAATTCAGATGGTTTCTGACTCAAATCTTTTAGAAAATGTCAGTGATACAAAAATAACACATTATAAAAGAATTATGAAAGAAAGAAAAGTGACTATTAGAAGGTTTAACTCCTGACACTAGGGCAGATTCAATACTGTCAGTTAATTTAACTGCTGGTTTCTAAACTTCAGGCAGCTAAAACCTGAAGTAGCAAATTATAATGGTTAAGAATTGCTTTATGAATGTAAATGTTTTCTTTCTTTGTCTCCTCTAAATAGCACAATGGATTTATTTTCCATTTAATTGTGTTGATAATATGTTCTCTCATCTCTAGCTTAAAGAGGTTGTCGATTCCAGTGAAATTGGCAGAAAATTTAGGCTTTCTTACCACCTCTTTTAGCTCTAAGTCTTTTCATCTGCTAACTTCACTGATCTTCAGCTCAGCCTGCTGGAATCCTGCTTAAGTGTCAAAGGCCCTCCCCTCAGAACCAGCCAAACCGAGGAGGCTCAGGAAGCCTTTTACATTAACTTCTGTAGAATGTAAGAGATTGAGCTTCCTGCCTCGTGCACTCTGCGAGCCCTCACCTTGCGCAGCAGAGATGCTGCCAGAGCCCTGTTAGGGGGATGCAGCTGCCACAGGGACAGCTGCCAGGCACGATCCCTCTGGCTGGAAAAGCCTCCAGACCCGGACACCATTGACCTGGCAGTCACTCCTCCCTGGGGGCAACACTTTCCTGGGTAAATGCCACAGTGAGACCCATGGGATCAGCAATGGCCAGAGCTCTGGCTCACTTTTCAGGTGCTTCAAAGGAAATGGCAACTAAAAATACGGTTTGTCCATGGTTGAATTCCTGTGACCTGTTCTCTGGAGAGTTTTAACAGCCCTGGGCTCTGGGCCAAGAAGGAGAAACTTGAAAGAGGGTGAGGTCAGAAGATGATTTTGACTCACAAGTGTGGCTTGTGCCGTGTTCATTCTTTGATGAACAAGCGAGTAGTTTTGAAAAATCATATCCTTAACAGAAATTTGGTGGCATCTCCAGTAACTCCAGTTTCTGGTAACTGAAATATGTCAGAGATTGTGGTTTTTACTAAGCAAGTCCTCGCCACGTGGTTCATACACGTGACTGTATTGTGCACGTGTAACTTTATATCAGAGTACACCTTAATTCCCCCAAGGTATGTCTTGAGATAGAAACCTGCATTTCCAGAATGAGCCGGGAATAGAAACCAAAGACAGTAGCAAAATCCCAAATCTCATAAAGTAGCAGCTAAGAACAAAAACGTTCAGAAGACAGGCAGATTTGGGGGCTTAGGTCACTAAAGAAATGAGGATTGGAGCTTGAGAAAGAATTCAAGACTTCCTCTGGAAGGCACAGAAAACAAGGACATGGATAAATGCATTTTTGAGGAAAAAGAAACTAAGAAAGAAGTGGAAACTTAAAATTGCTGTGAAGTAGGAGAAGTAAATAAATGCTTGCATTTTACAGGATTAAATCTTTCAAAGGATTAGGAAAAAAAAAAAAAACCAACATTGAGTAGGTCTATCAGGAGAAACTGTGTTTCCCTACCTACAAAAAACCCTGAAAATTTTCCATAAACTTTCACATATAAAATATATTTTATATTATTTACCAAAGACAAATTGTAAAGAAGAAATTTATTCTGTCCCACACACTTCATTCTCCCTGTGATGCCATTGCCTGAATTACTGAAATTCCAGTAGTTACGTTCTGGCTTTATTTTTAGATAGACAACTTTAAACCACAATGCTTGACGTGCTTTTACATAAAATAATAACGTGAAGCTCCTGCCCCAATTAAGGCAATGCGAGTTTTGACACTAAGATCAGTTAAAGCAGAATTTATATGACTGATGATGTGTGATTATGAGATGTGAACTCTTTGGAGAACATTTTAACTGAGCAACACATTACGGGCAGTGCATCTCAGCAACGTTAAGCTACTCAGTGGAGCTCCCGTGGATACCTTGGCATTGCTTTGATTGTGCTGCACAAAGTGTTCTGCCATAAACACATTTTCTGGCCCYCAGAGAAGGTCTTTCAGTAATGACAGTTCCCATCAACAGAATTTGTTTTTATATTAAAAAAGGGGGAACATTTGAKAAGGAAGGCTCTTTTGTTAGTAGCTAATTCTTATTACAAGCTAATTTGACCAAAAGCACCAAGCCTAACAGACTTGATAATAGCAGTAATTACTCCCATGTTGGCTATTTCTAAAGTAAAATAACATATTCTGTACTTATTCTGACATGTTGAAATGTTTATGCAGCTACAAATATGCTTAATTCTCTTCTAAATCTGTTCATTTGTTTGGGGTTTTTTTGTGAGTGGGGGAGAGATCCTCTTAACACTGACCAAATTAATATAAATGTTTAAACAGGAACTTTGTGAATGCTTTGCTCAAGCCAAACCTGTGCTGTTCAGGAAAAAACAATCTAGCTACAAATTTAGTAAAAYTCCACTTACAATACTGCTATGTAAAACCTTCAGCAGCATTTTTTACTTCTGACCCTTATTTCTGAAACGCACATTTTGAATTTTCACAAGCATACAAGAATTAGCCTTTACACCACGTCTCATTGCCATCTCTTAGGCAATGGACCACGTAGTTGTAGTCTGTGGGCCTTGAAGTGCCTTTAAGCTTAAGAGCTATTTTAATTAACACAAAAGACATTTCAACTCCTTCATCAAGATATCCTTATAAACTTATCTATTGATAGTTGTCACAACAGACTTCAGAGAACGCAAACCTGAGCTCTGAGCTACCACAGTTTACATGCCTCAGAATGAAGACCAGGAAGCTGCACGTGTACCATATCTAAGGAACAAAACTGCAATTAGGGGGTGAGTCTGTCCCACACCTATCCATGGGAACTCTAACAGCACCTACTCAGACGTGAAAGTTATACAGTTAAAAATCTTGGGGAAAGTATCTAATGGTTTAAAAATGTTCTCATTGATGTCACAAGGGCACAAAAAAGTCACAAACAAGGTGTTTTCCTATGTACTTGCTTGTACTCAAAAAGCTTTTCACTTATCTTGCTTATCAATGCTGATCTTTAATTCCACATGAATTTCTCATGAACAGCTTCATTCTCATTTAAAAATACATAAAAGCTTAAAATGCCCAATATTTAACCCTTCTACCATTTAATTTAACTTTCTTCAATATTTAATAACCCTATGCTCACTATCTGAAGCTGCCCCAGTCTTACACACTTTATCTCTTTTGTTTGGGCTGAAAGCTGTTCAGAACATGGATTTATTTTTCCATTATGAGCATTAACAGCATGCATTTTAAATTAACCTGACTCTAGTCCTTAYTCCTTAAATAAACAAGAATGGAGTGTCCTCTGAAGGGTTCTGTCAGACCTGAATAGGGCTTCCAGTGCAGCTGTTTCACTGACTGGGTACCAGTGCTTTGCTAATACTCCAGACATTTCAGGTAATGCTGAGGAACATGCAGATCTCCAGTGAACATTTTTACCGTGACAGTGTGTTTTCATAGGAAGCAAAAAAAAATAAAATTCAATAGTTATGCAGAAAAGCAAGAGCAATCCCCTAACAGCACCAAAGACAGACCTCACTGAGGAGCTGCAGACCTGCAGGATGCCCTGTTTAACTGAAGAACAAATTTGCATCTGTAATACCCCTCTTACTGCCTGAAATACCAAAACCAGGGGATTCCAATTGCTGCTATTTCTTCCTAAGAATGTCTCAATTATGACATCTCTAAAGTGAACACTGCAGCTACTACAGAACTCTAGACATTTTAACACTGGCTGAGCAGATTTTCAAAGGATTTCAGCACCTTATCATTCAGATTAGCACGTTTTTCTTTGTAAATAGTACCTTGAGTTGAAGTTTTAAAAAAGGATATTAAAGTAACTTAGGTTTTATGCAATTACGTCTCAAGAGTTTCAGCAATACTCTGTAGCTGAGAACAGTATTTTGAAAAAATCCAAGTTAAAACCCCTATTAGATTATGAGGCTGAAATAAATGAGAAAAGAATCTTAAAAATTTGTAGCCTTTATAAAATTTCATGCCACACTATTTTGATAGCACAGACTCGAGTGCAATCACAAATTTAATCTCACTGAAATCCTATGCTCCTATATATAAGCCTACACATTTGGAAATCTTGGGAAATGAGATAAATCCTAATACCATGGAGTTTTAAAGGAGTAAGTAGCTCCTTTTTTAAAAAAAATAGAAGAAAGTATTGATGTTCATCTTTTCGTTACTTGTTCAAAATTACAGTTTTCCATACAGCAGGGGCTGAAGGATATCGCAGTAGAGAGAAGCTGATCCTGCACAGGACAGGTATTGCTTCAAATTACCTGTCCTTTACTTCATCCAGAGAGATTRGCACCCAGCATATCTTGAAAGAAGGCTGTCATCTTTTTCTTTCTTATGGCCACCACTCTTTCCAAATGAACCACGTTGGTTCTGAAATTGTGACTGCATTATAGAAGAGATGCTTTATTCCCTGATGAAAACCAAGAAACTCAAACTCTTTAAGAGGGAATAACAGGAAGAGCGCAAGAAACTGAGWGAGACTGATAAATTCTCGGCATGTTTGCGTGGGCAAAAGCTCATGAAGCTGAAAGGTTAAGGGAGAGATGTGAAAATGCACAGAAATACAGAGCTGGGAGCATAAGAACCCTTTGGAGCACATATCCTCTGATTGTCTTGCACCATTTGKGGATTCTGGGCAAACCACACGTGGCCTGCACGTGTCACATTCCCTGTTCCACTGCAAGTTGTTCACATGTAGGATGGCACACCTCTGTTCCATGCAAGTCACAGGGTCATCACAACCTGTCCAATAGCCATGGACCAAATCCACAGATTAAACCACGAAGTGTAAAACTACCTACCAGTAATGTAGGCAGAAGGGCACTACAGACAAACACAAAAGGAAGTCCATTTGCAAGTATTTATTTTGCRTTCAGATGTCTCTTAAGTCGAAATGTACCTCAAAATAAATATATTAACTGACTTTCCATCTTCACTCCAAACCTCTCAGAACAGGCCTTTAAATGGCATTTATTACATGGTCCCATACATCGATAAAGCAATGATTACGTAAGTTTCACTACCATCAATGCACAAGGCAGATGCCAGCTGATGGTGCTGCCCTTCTCAGCCACAGCAGAAAGCAGGAATGCAGTAAATAACACACAGGCAGCATGAAGATAATGCTGGAGTTCTTCTGCATTGGTACAATTCAGTGCAGGTCTACCCACGTTGGTCATTTCTTACAGACTCTCTATTGTCTCCTGAAGAACAAGAGTTTTTTGGGACAGAGTCCAGCTTCTTTTCACTTTCATACAATGCTTCTTACTAGCTTGTGGTCCTGACTGAAGCTTCTATACACTCCAARACAAATAATGATCTCTCTACCCCCAAAAAATCAATAGCAATGTGAGTGTTCCAGACATTATAAGAGTCAAGACCTCTGTGTTTCAGCTCTCCAAGACARAGAATGCACATAATTACATGGGCTATATAATCCATATGGTGAACACAGTGACATCCTGCTTTCCATAGCTATACTGCATTCTTCAGACATATTCTAGCTACAATTTAATTTTTTCTACTTCATTTGTCTTCTTTTAACAGCCTAGTCTAGACCTAGGAACTGCCTGAAAGAAATATGTTTTTAAGCTTTGATGCTGTTTCTGATTATAAACAGCTCTGACTTTGTAACACAATGCTTAATTTAATTGATTGTTATGCACCTCCTCATAATCAATGCAGTCTTTATTTTTTCCAAGGCAATCCTTTCTCTCAGTACATTTTCTACAGATTTAAACCTAAAATTATCACTGATCCTATTTGAATGGTTTATTCTTCCCTCAAAACTCCCTCACCTCCTTCTTCTGCATTTCAACCTGGAAACAGGCTCTTATTTTTCTTTCTTCCCTCAACATCCTCAAGTGTCTCCTAATTGCTGAGTGTTTTGAAACATATCAATCTATTTACATAGAAATTATACTGCCAAGTTTTAAAATGCAATTCTTACATGAGCAAGTACTCCTTCCTCATATCCACATTTATGTATTTAAATAACAAATGTTGAGTACAGGTGGTGCTCGGGGTGAAGGCGTGGCAGAATTTGCCTGCATTAGGAGTCAGAGTTCCCAGAGTTCCAGTCAGAGCTGGACCACGACATTGCACCAGCAAGTAACACGTTCTTGTCCCCATACGGTTCCAATGACAGCACCAAGATGCTTTTTGTATTTCAGCTYCTTTAGGAATGAGAACAAACTATCGAATCCCATAACATCTGAAGACAGCTTTCCAGCTCTCTTAAATCTTGACTCTGAACCTGCATYTTGACTCCAAGTAACCTCCCTGTATAACTGTCCCTCTCGTTTTAGCCGGATCACATCAGCAGGTGAGGAAGGARACAGCCAAGCACAGGAAAGTAAACCTAGAGATCACCTGAATGTGTGGGTTATCTCTTCCCCTCCCTCTGTTATTAAACATAACTGAAGTCAGCRTTCTGGGGTCTGCATAGCCTTTCATCAGATGCCAATATAAATACCACTCCAAGGTTTCTTTTGGGGTTTGTCCTTCTTCAGAAATTTTTAGTTCCTGCCTGTGTTTCTGCCCTACTTGGGCAATGCCAAAATGCTTTTAGACTTGGGGCACACTGTACAGGGGACCCCACAGGAAAMAAAATACTGTAGCCAGACTGACCAATCTTCCTGACCATATAAAACCACATGATTAAAACCTCCTCCTCCTCATTAGAAACCACAGCAAGTCTACGACTGGGTTACACGTGGGAGATGACAAGGCAGCAGGTTCCTCTGCTCCGCTGTGGGATGGGATATTTCACTCACTTGCATGGCAACCAAGTGACATCTGCTACAGTGATGCCTACTTGGCAGCTCTTCCCAACAGCAGGCATGGAGATTCACCACCTCCTCCCTTCCCAGCACAGCCCTGCTGCCTGTCAGGTGACACTCCCAGCCTGGGAACGGGGGCCCATGAGCCCCATGAAAGTCACATGTGGCTCATGAGTTATGGGCAGCCACTGGGGCTGCTGACAGCACTGAGGCAAATGAAGGAAAAACCAAATGATGATGGAAAACTGCTGGTTTGAACCTTGATGTAAAACATTCTATTGTGTTRCAGGCTAGCAAGCACACAAACGACAGTGAAATAATCAATGGTCAGCCAGACAGGAGCTCCCACCCTTGGGCAGCACAATCCCAAGGAATGCTCACTGCTTGGGAGGTGACAACTTAGATGCATTTCTTCTCCAAAAATGAAATACACATTTGGAGAAAACATCTGATTTTGAGAAACACTGAAACACTATATGAAATCAGTACTTTTTCCTCCAAAACAGGTACTATATAATACTGCAATAATTAATTGCTAACAAGAGCKTGATATGAGTACTTGCATAAGATACATTCTTTATGTCTATAAATTAATTCATTTCTGTCTGTCTAATCTTAAAAATAGCTCAGCTTCCATTAGTTCCTTATTAGTATTCCCTGATAATTAAACAGATCATTTCCTAATTACTGCTGTCTGCTGTAAAAAGAGTTTCCAGGGCTCCGGCCAGTGCACAAAAACTTATTTGTCAAACAAAAGGCAGACTGATGGAAGAAAAATGAAATTGCATTTTCTACCCATTCGTGGTTTTTTTTAGTTAATTGGCTAAGTCTCATGGCTAAATATCAAACACTATTTTCYCCATCTTCATCACTTGGTCCCTAATTACCAACCATCTCTATGAATTGCTAAATATGGATGATTTTGACCCATGGCATCTCAGCTTTTGTCCTACAGTATTGCAGATGGGACACATTTTATCGCAAATTTCATTTCATGCTTTTTATTGTGAAAGGTATGGAACACTGAACGATAATTATATATTTTACAGTTCATTCATTTCAAACTGATCATTTCATATTCATTACTCCAGTGACAGACATGTCCTGTCAGTTTTACYCCTCATTATGCACATAATATCTGCATTTGAGCAAGCAACAGAATTTTGAAAGGAGATTGCAACCAAGAYTCCATTTAAAAAACCCCACCAAAATTCAAAAGAGCTCTGCCAGCTTATCTTGTTACATTAACTTTAGGGCCTGCTGTCAAAGAAAATGCTGACTAAAATCACATTTCTGATATTTTTTACAACCTGGTTAAAATAACTAGGTTTGGACATAAAAATACACAACCATATAAATCATTCCCTATGAAATCTGAAGAAAAGGTTAAAGCTCCTGGACATATTTTCAAGAAATGAACTTGGACTTCAATTTTTCCTAGTATTTCAGATCTCACCAAAAAATCATTATTTTTTGTATTTCAAAAAGTCACCCTGGTGATAGCCAATGATTACTTGAAAATGTGTGTAACATAAAGGAGAACTTTTTTTCCGTGCTTCCTAAAGCAACTACTCCAGCCAATTTCTATGTTCCAATTTTAAGTAAGAGCTCTCTGGATACTCTTTTTTTTTTGAGGCTCCTTTCATCAGAAATAATTGCTGATAATCAGAATCTCTTCATCCATTGATTGCACGTTCAATGGTATATTCAAAGGACATTCGGCCCTCACAAAATCTGGGTTGCTAATAAAAAATTGTTCTGTTTTTCCTTTTAACATCCCCAAGTAGAGGTTCTGGCTCCAAAAGAGGAGGTTGCAATGTAAGAAGTATGGCATGTTAAATAGAAAATATATGGGAGGAATGAGTACAGCTGGAAAGCAAGCACATACGGAACACCAAACCAGAGGTACCTCAGTACMCACCAGCAGAGGGTAAAAGGAAGCTTTGTGATAACCACAGCTGAACCACATCAGTGACCGAGCATCTACACCGGGCAACGYCAAATGGGACCAAGACAGGAGAATCTGTTCACTCCCCAGCCTGCTGAGAACCTTCTCTATCAGTTTGTGCAGCACAGGCAGGGTGTGGCAAAAGCAGAATAGTGGGTGCACATCAGACCACTCAGATTTCCCTGTTGGCAGCCAAGATCGCTACAGAACAAGTCAGCCAGGATGCCGAAGTGCCTGCAGCTATTTAAATGCAGAAATGACACCATATCATAAGTGGTAAGGCAACAAATACGTATTTTTCAGTGGTCAACACTAACAGTTGTTCATTACCTGATTTRGAGAGACCAGTGCTTGAAACGACAAAAGAAGGAATGAATTAAATCACAGTGATAGGCTTTATTTATTTATTCACATTTTGTAAATAAATAAAAGTTCTGAAGACCTCACTCTGCATGTATTTCCCCCTGTGCAATAGCAGAAAGGTCTGTCCATGCCATGTCCTCAGCTGAACTGTACAACATTCACAAGTTTTACCTGATCTAAAAGCTTGTAACTGCCCAGAGTCCTGGATAAAACCCAAAAAAACCCCAAACAAAAAACCACACAACTCCAAGTTTTTTGTGACTTTGAAACGTCATTCATTCAAGATCCTCACACAGTAACTCAACAGTCACACTTAAAAACACTAAAATTGTTATATATTAACATGCAACAAGAAACAGCAGAGCTCCTTCAATGTTTGGATCACGCTTGGGAGCCCAGGGAAGTGCCTGCAGCTACACAAAAGCAGAAATGACACCCCATAATCATGTAAACATGAATTTAACAAGGCTGACGCAGGGATTTGGCAACTGGCTATGTTTATATCAGCACATCTTCAACACTGCTCATCAACCTTTACTGTTACAGCAGAGATTAAAGAGGCAGGGGAGGAAAAAAACGCCTAAAAACCCAGAGTAACTTGCCTTTAGAAAAAAAAKGTATTTTATGTTATTTGTGACAGTAATAGAATCTACAAGCTCAATTAAATAAAGTCACCTGCCTGGCAAGGGTCAGAGGACTGCTCTGGTTCAGCAAGAACAGGTCAAAGGGGCCACTTCTGTTTGACTACTCGCACATGTGGGTAGTCCCCAAACACAAAGGAGGAAAAACCCCGCTGTCAGAAGGGACATGTAATCGAGCAGGGCTTGGCAACCCTTCAAAAGTACCTTCCCTTTCAAAGCAGTACTTTGAGTGCCTTTACATCAAGGATGCCAACTTGAATCTCCCCCCAGCAGCAGCAGCTCCGTGTCCCCGGTCCCTCCCGGGTTTGATCCGAGCCCGGATCACGGCGCGCTCGGATCACGGAGGGCAAACAGCAGGGCCCACACGTGTGAGAGCTGAAAGGCTCTGCAGAACACGGCCCTAGGAGCCACTGCCTCTCCCAGATACACATCACACACGATTATCCCAATGCACTTAATGTGTTCATACATTTTAACAAGATGCAGATGACAGAGGGAAATGATGACAAGCAAGCTGCCCTAACAAATGCTGCACATATTTTCATCAGTCTTACCATTGATACTACACTGCACATTTGCATAACAAAGTGTAAAAACACACAGGCCCCGTRCTTCTATCATTGTGAGGGGGAACAYGGGAAAAAAGGCACTGAATTTTCTTGGTATGGCCCTTGTTAGTTAAGCAATACCACAAATAAGAGCCATGCTAACCAAATAATTTATCTGCTCTCTCCTACCTCACACCAGCAACAAGTCTTCCTTTCACTGTTCCTTGCTAAAATTAAAACTGAATAAAAAAGAAAATGTTAAGATTATCATGCAGATCACATTCTCACTAGTGCAATAAGTCAAACAAGAATTTAAGCAACTGATTTAAAGGTAGCAAATATATAGCCACTAGGAGCTCCAAGGTTTGCCATACTGGCAGGGCTAGAGTAGAACTGCATGGCTGAAAGTCCTCTGCAATGCCTTTTACCCCATGTTTTTGACAAATAACTCTGCTCCCCCAGGGCTGGGACTTAGCATCCCACTGGGAATCGGCTCCTGAACTACTCCAGACTTTCAGCTCAGTGCATCAGTTTCGACGAGATCTCCCTACAAAGTCGCAGCTCAGCTGCTTAACACATTTCCTCCCCTGGACCATCGAGAGCCCACCAACATTTTGCAGTCTAGGACTGGGGTGAAGGTGGAGGGAGGTGGTGATTTTTTTTTCTCCTTTTCCTCCTCCATGGATGAAAGCTGTAGTGGTTGGTTTTGTAAAGCACTGTGTTTAGGAAGAGAGCCTGTTCAGAGAGCTTAACAGAGCACTTTGAGCAGCCTCCAGTCTTTGCAGGGAAAGCACTGCCAGAGGAAAGTTTTCTCCTTTCGTAACAGTATAATGCAATGCCAGCATTTCTATCGTGCAGGCAGCACAGTGCAGAGGTCCTGCCTTTTTGGGGGGACAGATCTGCCGGTTACCTGCAAAATTTGAGAACAAAGGGCTGAGGGAAAAGGCAGGTCATCTCTGCATTAGCTTCTAGTCTTTGCCACTGAATGAAGGACACTGTCAAAAAAATGAGTTTAAAGAAAGAAAACAAATGTCACATCAAATATATTATAACCATTGAATTTAAGAAGGGGAAGAAGTATTTGYCTGTAAAAATTACTCATGGCAGTTGTTTCATTTGTTTTGGGTGTTTTTAAATCAGTCATATTCTACAGAGAAATGCTGTGGGCAGGCTCATTACTGAACTTTTTTCATCAGAAGCAGGAAGACTAAGCCTATGCAAGTCATAATTTGATGGACACTTGAAACCGATGTAAGTCAGCTCTACTCCAACAGCTGCACTGGATCCTGCGTTTGTGTAGCCACTATCTCATACCAGCATCACCCCCCGACACAGGTACCCAAAACAAGGCACAACAATGAAACCCTCCCACGCCCCCACACTCTCCTCTTGCAAAGGCATCTGTTGGGAAGTCAGTTTCTTTTGGAGGATGTAGCAAATATCTGGTGAATTGTGCAGATTCAGAAAACTGTGCAAGAAACAGTGTCACAAAATTCCACATCACAACTGTAGCAGAGCAATCTGAAATAGTATCACAGACTTCAGTGAGATTATTCCAGGCCTATAACCTGCCTTGGGCCTTGGTCGTGTTTGCACACAGCTAGGAGATAAGATTGAAGAAYTTTTGCTGAATTAATCCCAATAAGACCCAAAGACTATAAATAAATTAACTTTTCAATGTGTATTATTCCAGCTTCTGATACTACTTCTRGGTTTATTCTATGGTCATCTTACACTTTTTTTTTTTTTGCAATAGAAAGATCATTATGAAAAATAAAAGTTCTAATCATCAGTTTCAAACRCAGTGGTTTGAAACTCCCCCCGTGACAGCCTCAGCAATAACCTTAACCAAAATGTGTAACTGGGTTTCTTTCTGAACCAAACAAGGTTAAAATGAAAGTTCTTTTTACACAGGAGACTTTGAGTGATGGCACATGGCCGAGACAGGGTTCAGCTCCAAAGAACATCACAAGTGTTCACGGTGCCATTTACAGCAGAACACTCTGCCAGCAGAAAGATCAGGACACAGGAAAATATCTCCACAACGAGCCTCGCAGGACTGAGTGTGCAGTGCACAGCCACAACCACCTTTGCTACTCACCAGTGTTTACACTAAACAATTCCACAGCAAGTTAAAAATCTGGTAAGGTTCACAGGTTGGGGCTTTTTTTGCTTGGTTTCTTTTATTTTTTTTTCTGTTGCCTTAAACTTTCAGATGGTAAAGACAGTGAACTTTATTCCTGTACATCTGTCAGTGTTTGTATTCGCTTATCCTTGGCTGTTTCTGGTATCGATCACAGTGTATTTACTTTTTTCTTTCTTACTTTTTACATCAGTAGGTTCAGTTATTTCTTTTTTTATTTCAGTTTTAGCATCCTTTTATATAATGGCCAAAATACATCGATACAAATTTCTCCTTCCCAAGGAATGGTGCACATTCAGAGGCTAAAGCGTATTCAGGGCCCCACTGAAAAAGAAAATGGACGGGCAATAGTTACGAGTACAATTTTAAGCTTTTAAAATATCTTTTATGAACCTTCATCTGAGACAGCAGTTACTGCAAGGGGCCACATGCAGACAGAAGAGGCCTTTTTCCAGGTCTTTCCCCCATCACTTCCTTCAGGACATTTCTCAGAATGCAGGATTAATACCATAACTGTATTACAGCAAGCTTGCACTGCACATCTAACACTCCAAGCAGTCTCATGGCAATGCTGAAGTGAACAAAGCATTTATGGATGAAAAAGCTTCTAAATTATGAAAATTAAGCATATATTGCAATCTTCAGAGTACAATACACGGTTCTCAAGGTTTTAAAGAAATCACTTGAGCTGTGATTTATGAATGCGAATTCATGAATGCTCCAAGCCATTCCAGCACAAAGCCAAAGCTTTACAAAATCACGAGTACTCATGGGGTCACTTATGCCTCAGCAGGGAAGCTGCAACCACAAGTGAAAGGCAGAAGTCTCTGAGCCACAGCCCAGCTTTCAGAGACTCAGTTCTAGCAGCTGACAGAACTAGCACAGACTCAAATCTGGCAGAACAAGGCAGTATCTCTAAACTCAGCAGACACAAGCATAAAGTGACCACACCAAATGACTCTGCCTGATGTGGGGATCTGACCACAGAATACAATTTGGCAGCCCAACCCTAGCCCTGAAACATGAGTGTAATTCTTAATGTGGCCTCAGATTTCACCTGTTTCTGTTATCAAATGGGTAAAATCTGGACAAGAGACAAAAAATCTGCAAGAAAAGCAAACCAGAGGTGGCTCAGAGCCCCCAGCTGAGGGCAGCCTGAGGTGGCCATCACAGCCTCCACAGGTGCCCAACTGCCAGCTTGTGGTTTGGTCTTGTTTTTAAAACTATTTAATCACTCACAGGTGTTCTCAAAGCCCTAGGTCACACCTCTCCAAATTCCAAAGCAGCATGAAAAATGTATGAATTGTATTTCAGTGGCATGACACAAATATTTTGGCTGAACAGCGACTCGAGCCTAAACTTTGGAATTTCCATTTAAAAAGCAAACATCAAGAACCGACTTATTCCTCACGACCTCTTTGCTTGCCCCACGTGCTCCACTTTCAAACCTCCAGCTGATGTTTAACCTCTAAAGAAATACCCTCCACAGCAGCACTTTAATGTATAATAAGATTAAATCAAAATTAATCCATCACAATTCATTCATTGTTTCCTTCTCTTCTTTCCACAGAGCATTGAACAGTTCCCCAGAGGAAAGGCTGTTCCTCCTTTTCTCTCTCCCAATTTAGACTCCTGGTTTTCCAAACATGACTTGCAGGTGCATCCATTCTAATCCCTGAAGAAGCTGAATGTTCCTTTTCTATTAACAATAAAGGATAAAAAGGCAGGTACTGTAGGCTTCAGGAGTGTTTGGCTGTGGGGCTGCCCCGGGCTGGACATAGTAACAGCTTTGTTTTGTCTTTTTAAAACAGTTTAAAATAAGCAAATTGAGAGTATAAATCCATTTTTTATTATTATTCTTTCTCTGTATAGCCACCCTATTTCAATACAAGCACGTTGTCCTTATTCCTCTGTTTGAAGACAGCACAAACAGCTTTGCGGCTGTTTGTAGTTCCTGCCATTCTCCTCAGAAATTTGCAGATCTCCTCACCCCCTATAATTTAAATATCACTCTTTACACCTGTTGTAACAATGAAAACAGAATTCTGAGCAACATGGTGAAGTGCACTCAGTAGCCCTCAAATATTCCTTTAAAATTATTTTATTCAGACGGCATATTTTTTACAGCTTTTATTTGTAGCCGTAATTCTGTTCCTTTAAGTAGTATCATCTCCTTGATTTGCCTGCAGGTGTTAACAAATGAGGTTTTTAAAAATTAGGAGTACAATACCAGTTTCATAAGGCCTGTAAGTCTAAATTCTATGGAAATACATGGTGTTTATAAATTATTCTTTTAACTGACTGCTTTGTTACGCTAAGCAGTAGGAAAAACTAATTCTATCACTACTTGCTGTAACAGTGGCATGGATTTTCTTTTTCTGAGACGTGGAAGATTAAAAGTACAGAGACTTGTCCACTCGTATGTTTTTTTACCAACATGAAAGAGTAGAGTTGTGTCACTAGTGAGGAAAATATCTATTAAGTTGTCAGTTATGATATAATTTGCCTTAATAATGTGTAACAACCGCAAGCTCAAAAACTGACAGATAACGCACAGACATGCCACAGAAGTGAAATACAGAATAGCAATTAGCATGGAATGAAAGAACATGGAGATGAAAAGGAGAAGAGGGATAAAATCTCACACATAGGCAGACAGAGACCAGAGACGTGTAACAGACAAAACCGAGAAAGGATCAGGGACCATTCTGTCCCTGCTTTGCCAACAGATAAAGAACCTGCCTGCTTATATTTTGCTATGGACAAAAACCTGCCTTTGGGCTTCTCAGGCCATTTACTACTAAAGATGGGGTTATTTTCACTCCTTCTGTAGCACAGAGGAACTAGACAGACACTGGCCACTTGCTCCTGCAGAAGTCCAGACACATTCCCCCTTGGAAGAAGAGAATGTCTGTAGGTAGCACCACACACTGAAGACTCAGGTATAATCATTTCTGGCTGACAGTGCAAGTCCTTTCTTTCCATCTGGTTTTCAGGTGGAGGAATTAAACTGTTTTGCATATGCAAAGTGACAGTCACATGAAAGTACTCACACTAAGAGTCTGCTTTCAAAACTAACAAGATTATGCAACCCACAAGTGTACAAATACTATTATCTC
Source organism: Parotia lawesii (assembly GCA_003713295.1). Taxonomy (NCBI): domain Eukaryota; kingdom Metazoa; phylum Chordata; class Aves; order Passeriformes; family Paradisaeidae; genus Parotia; species Parotia lawesii. Next base: position 7,572,350 of record RAHM01000005.1, read on the forward strand.
TATTAGTCTCATTATATTAACATTTTTGAAATGGGTGAATGACAAATAAAAGCAGTAAGTTCCACTTGCGGGAACTTTTTAGTTGACGTTAAGGGGCAAGGATAGCAGTCTGTCAGTGTTAGGTCTTACCAGCCTCTAAGCTCCATCTTTCTTTAGGAAGTATAACTGAAGTAGAATGAAATGTTGAACTGACAAAAAGATCTGACATCCCTTTTACAACAGAGGAAATAATTCAGCCAGAGGAAAAGATGACCACAGGATCTACTATATACTGAAACTAATGTAACAAATGTAACAGTCCCAATCATTCCAAATTATTAAAAGCAATGACATGTTAAGTATTTAGGGGTGTTTTTTAGCTTAAAACTAATACTTTGAAAATTAGATCCATGCCAAGTGGACTAACAGTAAGACAACAGGACAAGTCCCCTCTCTGGTACACATTCCCAACTGAACTGACAAAACAGCAATAGTCAGAAGTAAAATAAAGAGAATATCAGCTCTTACCTAGATTTCATCCAATACGGATTACATACAGTTAATAAAAGGAATGCATATTTAAATAGTGCTGGCCAAAGAGGGTAGAACACACTCAGCAGTGAAAGTTCCAGTCTGAAGTCTTTAAGATGAGTTAATTGACTTATGGATATACACCTGTATATTTTCAGCATATTGAGACAGATGAATTTGCTGGATCAGTATCTGCATAGATTATCTGCCATGTCAAGTGCCAAAGTGCCAAATGCAGAARAGAAGCCTGTCAGAAGCAGCTCTTCTTGCATCAAGAATAGATACAGAGGTGTCATTTGTAATGAGTCCTTCATAGTGGCTACTCTTTGTGCTAGGAGTGTGTCTTGGTTTGTTTTTATCCAAAACTCTGCACAGAGTACACTGGCATAACTTCTCAAATGGAGAAGAGAGATGCACACAAACCCAGAGGCAATGAGCATGCATTAAGTTGCAGGCAGGATGCTGTAAAAAATCAAAAATAATTCAGTAATTCTTCTTTAACTGCTAAGTTATGGAGAGTCACACCACACACCTGCAGCTGGCCAAACAGCATATAAAAACAAAAAAAAATAGCCAGATGTTAATACTCACAATATAATCTGTGCATTGGTTACTTCAGTTCTCTCTAATGCATTAGAATAACTACTCTGATCTCAACACACTAGATGTGATTTTAATGATGCACCAATACAAAAAAATGACCACAGCCACATTAAAATCCATTTCCATGCACTATTATCTGAGTAGATTTACAGAAACAACTTAATTTTAAGAAGGAAGTTATTTTCTCTTCACTAACAAGCTACCCCTCTCATAGCAGTCACCTTTAGAAATGAATTCAATTAACCATTCAATTATTCAGTTAGTCACAGTCACACTTTCCTATTTTTCCTCAAGCAGAGGGATGTTAACTTTGACTAAATCTACCCCACATTCACACATTTTCCACAGGGACAGAATTGGGCACATATGGCACTCACTGCTTGCTTACCCCTACAGGGAACCATCATTACATCACGCTGTGAGGTCACACTATAATAGGATCATTTACATTTCTTCAGGACCAAAATAATTCTTCATTTAAAAAAAAAAAAAAAAAATAGAAGACTGAGAGAAAAAGTGTTTTTTTTTACCCACAGGATTTTGGAATCACATAGAGAGCACAATTTTATGCGTGGAATTTGTGAAACACAGACTAGATAGTTCAAGAAAAATGGATACTAAACAAAGCTGGGCAGAAAAAAGTTCAAAACCAGTCCAGCATTGTTACAATAACCCCACAGCAAAATGAGGACAGGACAGGAATGAAATGCAGAAGCAGGAAGTACTTGTTCACAACAAAAACTTTCTTAAGCTTTCCTACTGATAAAAACATGTTACAGAATTATTTCTTGAGAGTGTTTGTTGTGCCCTTTGCCCCCACCCTGAGGCCCCATTTATATTCAGTCTGACAATAACAGATTGCTAGAGCCTGGAGCTTTTTAACCTCACACTGACTGCAGAGACTCTGTGCCTCGGGGGCCTCAGTCCCCAGGTCACCCTCTCACAGCCCAGCCCGGACCACAGCCACTAACACAAGCACAGAAATCTTCACCTTCTTTCAGTTCTATTTCAGCACCCTGGTGAAAGCTGCTAACATGATTCCCTTCTTCCTTCAAAAAGAAAGAATGAAAATACAGATCTGCTTTAGAGTTACGAATAAGCTCCAGAACAGAGAACCAAAAGAGATTATAGCAATTACTAATTTCAACATACACCCCCCCATGCATTAGTTTGAGGCAATAATGAACTTGATCAGTTACAATTTCATAACTAACCTAATGTCATAGATGTTTTTACTCCAAGGAGCCAGAGATACAAGTCTGTAATTGGAAACTCCCACAGCACATGTACCTCGTACATGCACCTATCTACAAGAACTGCCCTTAATGAAAATGCCTGCAGTTGATCAGTCTGAGGGGAAACACCTCCCTCTCAGATCCCCACTCCTTTATTGTAAGTGAATAATTTTCTATAAAATATCAACTATGACGCTTTCCCTTGGCTCAGCCTGGTTGAGATGTAATTTGCCATCCCAGACACCTCTACAGCCCATAAAATTCTGTGCCTGTGTGGATATTACTAAGACTTAATGCCTACATGCCAAAGCCACAAACGTCTGTGCTGTGGGATTACCTGTATCTAAGAGCAGTCCTTCAAAATAATGGATGCTGTACATCATCCCAATGAAAAATCCATGAGGAACTGTCATTCAGAGAAGCACTTAATCTGAGGGGAGAGAGATTTACTCTCCTCGTGTTTGAGGCACTGCTTCCCATGTTTACCATGAAGACTTGTTTGCATCCTTGTTTGATTGTTTCCTGTGTGGAGAGGGGAGAGTCAGACAAGACCCTTCTCTTTGGTGGCAGGGGGACAATCCAAGCAGCAAATGATACAAGAGCCATATAAAGATGGCAAAGAAATAGTTAACATATTAAGGAAAATATTTTAAAAATCTTCTATTTTATATCACTAGAAAACCAAAGCATTTCAAGATTTGTTAAAAAAAACCAAAACAACAAAACCAAACAAAACCAGAAAGTAAGACAACAGTGCAGATGACATCAGGAAGACAGCTTTAGCATGAAGGCAGCTCCAAAATAATCAGCTGGGATATGAACAAGTCACATGAGACTCCAGATCCCACATATGAGGCTAATATATTAATCTCTAGTCTATGGGTTTCTCTTGGGGATTTCTCTTTCAAGTTCTCACTTTCATCAGAGACCTGAGGAAATACTCGACAAAAGGCTCATCAAGGCTGGCATATTTCCCTGTAAAATTTCACAGTCAATAAATCAGTGTTTCTGATAAAGCATACTGTGCTGAAAAAAATATCATCTTCTCTTACATCCTTCTAAGGGATAACTTGTTTCTACAGTAATGGGCTTGCTCTGAAAGGGTGAGTAGTTTCATTAAAACTTTGTTTTCATCAGTGCTGAGAGGTGCTAAAAAGCTATAAGGTATTGTGCCTACCACTGGCATAACAAAAAAGCAGCTTAAGCTTTCATGACTGGCACAGTCATGAACCGAGAAACAATGTACTCAAAGGCCTGAATATTCAAACCCAAAATACATATGAAATTATTTAAGCACATGACAGACAGAGATAATACGGTTTTCCAGGCCCACAACAACGTATAAATGGACCTGATAGTTCCCCCACTGTCACCGCTACACTCTGGCAGATGCACCCTACAGCGACTGAGCTCTGGTTTGACATCATCCCCACCGTTCCTGGAGCCCACAATCCACCACAGCCACCACAAAGTCCCAAAGCAGTAAAACCTGTCTGAGTTATTGCCCCCCTGACTGAACTCTTGATTAATGGCCCAACCACAACAGTTAAAAACCAACAATGGGACGAGCTGCATGAAAATCGCAAGTGATAGTAAAAATGTTTCCTAAGAAAGGAGGCTGTGTTTGCAAACAGGTAATTTAATTTCCTTGCACTGCTTTGTAAACTGAAGTTTGTGAAATTAAAGTGAGATTTGTTTTCATGCTAAAATCCACTGGGAGGCTGATTATGCTGAAACACACTTCACCAAGTGTTGAAGGAACAAAGAAGAATGCAAAGAATGTTTCAATATATGGAAACTGCATATTAAGTAACTCCTTGATTTTCCTAAATGACTACACTAAAATGAAAAAAAATATTTCTTATAGAACCAAATTAAGATTTACCACAGAGTAATGAGTAACTGCAAGCAAAATTATAGCTSTTTAGCCAGCTCGCTTTATGTTAATTTCATTGCTAAATACTTTGAGGAGAATTTCTTATGCAAGAATTGTGTTGCTCTCCTTCCATAAGGCAGGTGCAGGTAAACTCATGCTGTGGATCTGCACAAGTCCCAAATAAATTCTTATCATCATTGCCATAATGATTTGACATTATCTTCACATCCCAGTCACCCATTTTTCCACCAGTTTCATCCACATATATATAGAAACTATCAAAACATTAGACAAACCAGAACAAGAAAGCTCACTGGACTCCCAAGACTTTATTCATCATCACACTAAGGAACAAGTTGTTCTACTTGTAGGTATCAATCACCTGGGATCAAAATGAAGACAAATGCTTGAATCTAGACAATGACACATCAATATGCAAATGCTTAAGTTCTGGAGATTTCTTCCCATTTGAACTTCAAGCAAAACCAAGAAAGGGATATGGAAGAAGCAGCAGCAACTGCATGTTTCACTTGAGCTAAGGCATTCGGTACTGCAGAGGTCCAAGGTATTAAATACTTTAATAACTGTGTAGCAGTGCATCCTCACCTATAACCTGTGTGGAAGTTTGGTTTCACAATCCCTCCCTCTCTCTCTCAATTATAGACAGAGTGGGGGGAAAAGACATCTCTGCTGATCTCATAAGAGTATCTCAAAATGACATCCAAATCAAGTGCATGCATAATGATCTCACATGATATCAAAGTTGTTCATGAATGAAAATTTCAACCATTATTTTTGGTAAATTTCTACAAATGTGAAGCTTTGGGCTGTTTTAAAACAGTATATTTTGAAATGCTTCTCTTGAAAAATGAGAAAAAGTCCTCCCAAGAAATGCTGCTGGGTGGTTCAAGTCACAAAATAGCAGGGATGTCTCACCCCCACAGAGCTGCAAGAGTTTCAGCTGAGGGTATTTCCTTGCAGAAAGTTTTCTAAATCTCAAATGAATTAACAGGAAAATGGTGCAGGCATTAACCCCCTGGAATTCTGCACTGCTTGGGTGCTTCCAACAAGCCTTCAAAGACTGCCCTTAGGAATCTTATCATAGCAGATGGATTTCACTCAAATGGCCCCATCTGTCATTTCTCATTCGTGTGGCTGCAGCTTGAACTCAAAGAACACCTAGGGCACATTTTCATCAAAATGACTGGCTAAGCAATCCAAGAGATGAAAGAGATAAAGAAGATAATGCTCCAAATCTTACGCTGAGCAGAGAGTCTGACCCAAACAAAATGAAATTCTGCCAGATTCGTTCAAGTTAAGAGATGGGAATAGAATATTCCCCCCTGCTCCCTTCACCCAGTGAGCTGCAGAGGTATTTGGCAGAGGGAATTTTCTCCTTCCTGTCATTTCCTATTTTCCAGGGTTTGGCCATCTGTCCACTATTAGGTCCCTTTGAATGACAAACCAGTTTAGAAGCACAGAGTCATTTTCACAACTGTTCTCTTGCAGGGCAGATAAGGATAGAAAGGGATGATTAAAGCTTTTGCTGGCTAACAATAAAATAAAGCAGGAGGAGGAAAAAAGAGGGGATCTGAGCCTTGCGAGACAGAAGATGGTTTCAAACTACTGCCGCCCATAATTAGCCTGTCTGGAGGAATGGAATCCACCCCACACTTGGCAGCACAGCAGTTCCATTTTAAATGTAAAGTACCTGGGTCTATTAAAATGCCGTCATTTCAAGCACATCCAGCCAGAAGCAGACATTCAGTTTCCAGTAAAGAAGGTGAATAATACAGATGGTGCACACAGCTCCAGAGGACAAACCTCCACCTTTTCAGAAAGGGCCACTTGGTGCTCGTGTGTCCCACAGAGTTCTCCTCTTTCACAAGCAATTCAATATGCTTGCACCTACTATAGACTATTTTTTCCTTTATTTTCTTTTTTCTCCTGAGGGTTTTGTCAGTATCAGTGGAGACAGTTATCAAATGCAGCAGTAGGGAAGGATAATACAAATTTTCTGATAAGGCAGTGTTGTCTGTATCAGGACAGTCTCTGGATCACGGTGTATTGTATTAGTGTAATGAAATAACGAGTAGATTTCATTTAACTAGAACAAACAGCTGTGTTTTTCAAAAACACCTTAAAAACACAAAACACTAAAACCTGTTCAAAAAGTAGTGCTTTTCAGAAACATGTAATTAATTTAACAATAAATCTGTGAGTTGCCAGACAAAATCCGACCAGTTACCTGACCAGCCTTTACGTCATTATGAATTTAAGTTAGCATCTGTTGTCTGATAAGTGGCACGGCAGTTCTGCAAGATTTGTAAATATATCGACAGTTAGGAAGTCCAGGCACTCACTTTTGAAGGGAGCTGGCCCTAAAGGAGCCCCTGCTCCCATCCCCAGGTGAAGAATGAGGCAAGGAACCTGCCCTGTTGGGTGCTAACCACAGCAGAGAGCTTTCTCCTACCCATTAGGGACTGCTGGGACACAGCACATTACAGTTTACTCTTCCTTGCACGGGTCAAAAAATTCCAGACAGCACTCAAGTCTCTCAAGTTATGCCAAAGCACCTTTTTTTCTCAGAAAAGAACCATACTCAGGTTCAAACCACATTCTGACACCAGTCTCTGACACTCTTTTTCCTTGACCCTCTAGATTGGCACCCTAATCACCCCCTCAGATCTGAATCTACATATCAGAAAATATGTGTTTCTTCATATCAGAGGGATGATGCAAATGTAAATTCAGCATTTGTACCATGCTGAAACTCCAAAGGCCATAAGAAAGTTGCATCCTGAAGAGAACACAACGGAAAGTATGTAAGAACTCTCAGTGGAACAATATCCTCACAAAAAGCAATTCCAAATGCTCCGCATTAATGCAGAGAATTGCTACCGATAATGGCATTTCTGTTGGCATTTTAAAGCTATTTTATATGTAGAACATTTTATACAGACAGATATTAGACTATCATCAAGCCAATGCCAGTAACACTTCAGTGTGACAAGATCAATCACAGGAATCCAATAGCTTGGGTAATCATTCTGTTAACTCCAAAGAATTGGCAGAACTCAGCGGCTGTGCTTTCCCCCAACTTTTTATCACTAAGCCACGTGATGCAAAGCATCTTGTGATGCAGAGTGAAAATCACTTTTATAAAGATGAGAGAAGCGAGATGAAAAATAGAGCAAGAAATCACACAGGTAAGATCATCAAGAACTGCTGGAACTACACAAAGAGCTTGCGAAGCATTTGCCTGCAGTAGGCCTAATCCCAGTAAGCAATATCATAGTTTATGAATAGTAAATTCCCCTCACACTTAAATAAAATATTTATAGTAATCGATTAAAAATGTAGCTCTACACAATGTCCCTCTATATACACATACCTTACATATGCATCCAAAGAGACTGCTGGTGACAGAGACACGAGATTCACAACACTGAGGTGATTCACTTTACAAAAYGTACTTATGAAAGCTCAAGAGGGAATACCTTGAGTGGTGGATAATTGCTTGTTCTCTCAATAGTGCTGAATTTAGAAATGAACAGTAGTAATGATATCCATAATGAAAATCCCTTAACTGTTTAGAGACCACTAACTCTGCATACCATTCACTAACTACTGTATTAATGATTTTTCATAGGACAGGGAATTTCAGCATAATTTTTGTTAGAAACGCTACAGTATTTATTCACTTAATGGCTATTTTCATGCCCTCTAGGCAGCCAACTCAGTCTGAGGAAAAAAGTTCATACAAGGAAGTTACAATAATCACACAGATTCATTCACCATCAATGTTGGCAGCACACTCTCACACCTAGAGCACCTCTCAAGAGCCCAGTAGGAAAAGACAAATCCAACAGCCGAGAAGTCTGGGCCACTCCCAGACTCAGTGGGCAGGTTTAAGGTAACACACTGAGACAGGGAGGAGGAGAACAAAGCCATTTAGATCAGCTATACCTCATCTCCTTGTCTAGAGAAAACAGAAACGGCATCAAGCAGGACTTGGGATAAGGAGAAAAAAAATCACTTTAAATGTGCACTGATGGTCCTTCCAAAGTAGGCACATCACCATCCACTCCAGACACTGCCCCAGACACATTTACTGCTGCCCAGGAACCCATTCAGCAGCTCTCAGTCCACCCCCATTCTCCTCAGCAACAGCAGCACAGCTTTCTGCCAGCCCACCCCTGCATCCCATCCAACTTCACGCTCCCTGCCTTTTCCTCTCCAAGGCCACACCTCACCTTTCAGGATTCTGAAGCACAGCTTAAATGATGAGGGTCACACCACTCTATCCTAGTACAAAGAGCATATTTATACATGAGGATATTGCCTCACAGCACAAGAAAGGTTTGGAGACAGACAGACAGACACAGTTCTCTCAAACAGCCCCTTTACTCAGCTGTTGCAGAATACAGCACTGGGATGTTTCAGGGATTTGCCAGTTGTGATTCAAACAAGACTGCAGAAAAAGTCATAATCTTAATACCAAGACTGGCACAGGCAGCAAATACTCAGGTACAACTAATTTCCAATAAACACACACCTAATTATTTCATTCTCCCACTTTTTGTTTTTAAGCTTGATTTTTTCTGTATGTTTAACTCAAAACAGTTCAAAGGACATTGCAATGGCTTTCATCATTCAGTAGAATAAAAAATATAACTTAGAAATAATAAAATATGTTTCTCAGAATCAACTGAACAAGAATTTCACCATCATGTATGAAAACTACTTGACTGTAATTTTGTAATTAAAAAAAATTAAAATTCCCTGAAAAATACTATTAGTGGTAACCAAACCATCATTTTAACAGACAACAGAATCTCAGTGTCTCGCATAGGTGCAATAGGGGGTTGCCCACTAATCAGGTCACTGTTGAACCAGATACAAGAAAGATGATAAAAACTGAATTCTATCCCATAGTCCTGCTATTGCCCACTGAGAAAACCATTTTTGTACAGAATCACAGCAATGATAACAAGGCCAGACCTTTTAATCTTCCTATTATATTAAAAAAAATAAGTAAGCTTTACTGTGCTATTTTAAACATGGAAAAAATGTGACAAGTGTACCCATTTAAGGTCAACACTGTTAATTACAGATTCAAGAGCTATGTGAATCAGGAGCCGACTCTGGTGACACAAAATAGTTCTGGTGCACCTGAGTGTTTGAGAGGGGTGGTCAGGACTATGCTGGGGGTGAATTTAGGGCTTCCTGGCTTCATGTCCAAGATGATACTCGGAGACAAACAGGCCTGGGCAAGCAGCAGATCAGCACAGCAGGCTTTGGGATGTGACATCTGTTCCAGAGATTTTGTGCTCCAGCCTTAGTTTGAATTTCCTTCCTTACTTTGTATGGTCTTTGAAGCCTAAATAAAAGTTACAGATAAGCCAAGGCTTCGTGTGTGCGCACTGGAGAAGTCTGCAGCCTAACTCAACAGGATACAAAATCTATCACGCAGGACTAGCTGTACACAGTGATATATTGCTATTTCCTTTATCATCCTTTGAAAACCACCATTTCAGTCCCTCATGTAAATGTGTTTTGATCCCCATTTATCAAACAGCAGCAATGTCCTCTTCTGCTAAACTAAACTGCCTAATGTGCAGTGGGTATCAGCCTTCTCCACAGCACACTGAACAACCAAGTGAGCACACTCCAAAAGACCTGATCAAAGAGGATAAAGGGTTTACCTCTGATGTTATCAAGATAAGACTTTAAGATATAGGAAACAGATAATTTTGCTTACATGGTTTGTTTTCCCCTTTCTAAGGACAAGATCTAGAACAAAAGAGATTAATTGGAATAAAATGATAGGATGCTGATTAACAAATTATCTAATTTTAAAGCAGACGTAATTTCAAAGATTTCAGGATACAGGTCTAAGCCTTACATCAGTTTTTCTGTGTAAATAAAAGTAATGCTGAGATTTCAATAGCCAATGCAGAATATACTGAAATAATTTTCATTAGCACAATACTAAGCTGCTATCAATACATTTTTTCTGTAAACATCTCTTTCATGTTCAGCCTTTCTATCTTAGAGGCAGAGATAATTTTCTTCAATAAAACAATTTAATTTAAAGGATTTTATCCACATTTCACAGTCTGCTCATGACCTACTTCTTTGTATTTGAACTAAAACTAATCATATTTCCCATGCATTTTACAGAATAATAAGATCAGGAACTGAATATTGGAGAGAATGGAAAAATACCACAAAAGATGCTTCCATACTGCTTCAAACAACCTTGAAAGCTCCATCTCCAAGTCTGAAACACTAAGTTTCTCCTCTGGAGGCATTGATAGCTTGAGTTTTGAAAATATGCATAGGTTAATTAACACAAAACCTGGCCTAAGCAAAGCCCAGCAGCCATAGGAGAGTGGAAAACGCTTCGCAAATATCATTACTGCAATCACCACGAAGGCAGCACAGCCCTGGCAGCCTCATGCATCCTGCTCCTCTCACCAGCTCTGCTCCCACTCCTGGCTTTCCATTCCTGGCTCCAGCAGTCCCCAGCAGCACCAGCCCCAAGTCTCTGCCCCCACTTCCAGTGCCCAACACCAACATGCCCAAAGAGATGCAGCGTGGCTGCATAAGCATGGCTGATTCCCATTTTGGAAAGTCTCAGCAGGCAATTAGCATTCCTGATCAAGCTGAAAGGTCTAAAACAAAAGATCTGCAGATTTTGACATTCTTCCATTTTCCAAAGGGCTTGCTAGTTAGGAAATTTAATGGGGTTGCAGTCTATTAAACAAATAGACAACTTGAGATTAAAATCTTGCAAGGCATGAAACAGCATTTTTCAGTAGGGYGTACTGTAACAGCAGTTCTACTGTTAAAAATTTATGTAAAATAGATTATGTAAGTTTGCTAGAAAAAGTAGAAAATATGAGAAACGTAATTTACAACCCAGGGTTTTTTCCAAAAATAATTCCAGTGAGCAAGTCCAACGAGCACCTTGGTTTCAGCAGTATCAATAGGCATCATAGAGGTATAAATGCCACTCTCAAAGGTTTCTGGTATCTCCTCATTATGTGATAAATAAGATAGTGGGGTTTTTCAAGCATACYCTTGTTTCTTTAAAGTAGACACAATAGCAATCTTGACATTTTAGATACAGCCTCTGTCAAGGGTTCTCTGTTCTGAGCAGAGAAAATGGCTTGTTTGTTGATTAGTTCTTGGTTTTCACTGATGATCTGAAAGGCTGATGATTTGTATGTGCTGAACCCCTACTGCAAGGCTCCCCAAACTTCAGACCTCCTACTACCTTTAAAAAGAACTTTCAGACATTTAATCATCACTGCTACATTTTGCAGACGATAAGGCAGGGATGCTGGGTTAAAACTTTCTGCTCCTGACGAGTCAGACTATGAGCCTTTCAGAGCACCGTGGTGACACAAACTGCTGTGCATTACCACAGTGGACTGAATGATTTATTCATACCTCAGGCTCTCGTTTTCTGCCCTCTATCAAGCCACAACAGAATCTTTACTGGATTGCAAATCATAGTGACCCCTATGACCAAAACCCAAGGGCAAACCTGCCACTTTTATAGATACATAAATGATTAATAACTGGGAAAGGAAAGAATTGCATCTATTATTTGCTATATTAAATCATCTTTCTAAAGTGTGTTGTATTTCAGCTTGCAACAAGTGAAATCACAGAGGAATACAAAAATCTAAGCCTGCTATTTCTGCAAATGCAATAGAGAATGAGAGCCCACGGACCAGCAGATTCCACATCACCACTCATGTTCCCATTTTCACTATGCCAAAAGAACAAACCCTTCATACTCCTTCAAGCCTTCTCCTTAGCCTTCTCCAAGGAAAAATTTCAACAGCAGAAATAACAACTGCTCAACAAGAAATAAAGTATTTCGTAAAGTAAAGCAAAGATTGTCTTATATTGGGTAAGTCACCTTTTGGTAATGCAAAAAAATGCAATTCTTTCCATCCCTGTATCAGTTTTACCAGCATATGAGCCTGAATTTGTCAGGAAAAGTGACTTGATGTGCTCTGTCTGAGGCACAAGGAGCAGCACTTGCCATTTCAGAGCTGCACAGACGAGTCAACTGCACCACTGGAAGAACTTMTACTAAGAGCAAGGGTTCATCATCTCTCTGCACATCATTTCTCAGCAGATTGTGCTCTACCAGTATAAAATAGCATATTCAAATAATTTTTTTAAATTTCATCGTGTTCACAATTATCTGTAAATAATTCATTGTTTGCTACAGTTAATACATGCAAGAAGTTCAAAGAGAACAACACAGAGCTACATTAGTCGGTTTTTATCCTGTGGTGTGCTACAAGGATGTCTACAAAGCCCAACTAAAAGCTTTTAGTAYAAAGCTTGAGCTTTTGATCCAAACTGGCAAGTTCAAACATTTCAAAACCACACAGTGTCCATGAAAGCACAACTGGTACAACAACAGGAAGAGCTTTCATTTTTAATCAGTTCTGTTTGGATGATAACTTCCAACAGTCTTTACCACCACTGCAGCTGATAACACAGCACTTGCTGAGCTCCCTCATTACAGTTTTCTCCAAACTCAGCACAGCTTCCTCTGGCAACAGAATGCAGRAATGACATCCCACTGCTCACAGGCAGGGATGGGGGAGCAGCAGTCACATGGAACACAAGATACATGAGCTGTCTCTCCACTGATCAGTGCAGGAACATCATATTAATCAAAATACCAGCAACAAGGCAAAACATCAGACAAGGATCCAGATGGTAACTCTGCAAAAACTCCAGAATGCGTTACCTGTTTACAGGGTGCTACTGCAATCTTGTACTCAGAGAAGATGGGTATCTAACTCTATGCCAAAATAGGTTAAAAACTCAAGTATTCCAGGGAAAAAGTCTTCTTTTCCCTGAAAATAGAAGTATATGCATGCACAACAAACAGTGGATTTGTACTTGAAGTCTCCCTCTTTCTTCTGCACTACTCCCAGTCATTCTGGGAAGAAAAAGAACCAATTTGATCATTTTGTGTGCCCTGACCAATGAAGTACTAAGACATTAAGGCTGTCACATACCTTTGTTTTCCAAAAGAGCATCATCACCTCTCCATATTAATTAACCTCATGCCCAACTGTAATCCCAAACCAGCAAATGAAGCTAAGAAACACAGAAAAATTTGAGTCATGTGGCACAGGAGGAAACAGGTATGTAAATGCAAATGTAAATCACTAACAACCTATTCTCAATCACCTCTCAATTTTTAGAGTGTTGTTGAAGGGAAAATAAGAAGGAAAAACAAGGGGGGAAATCACTACCCAGCCATGTGACTTCAGGAGCCTTTTCCCCCGAGACACCAGGCAGGTAGGATGGATCCCACCCTCACCAAATGAAGGATGTTGGCCTTTGCATGCCCTGCAACCATCCAGGGAAAAAGCAGCCACTCTAAGATTCTGCCTCATGTAAATTTTGCCTGGCAACGGCAATCACCTCAGAAACACTCTGCAAAGCTGTTATTCCTTCTTCAGCAGTTGGCACGAGTTCACTGCTGAGTCCTTGTTCAAAAGCCTCTTTCTGTTCCTCAAGTGTTTTTTCAGTTAATCCTGCAGAGGGACCACACTCACCTTCTAAAGCCCTGACTTCCCCAGGTAGTGATAATCCACCAAAAGGAGATGGTTTGGATTTCAAACCACTCAAGTCTCAAAGTGCTGGCCTAAATCTGCCAAATTCAGTCCCAGATGGAATAAAACCAAGCTGAGCCAAACTGGGAAGTTAAATTGCAAATATATTCCCCTGCCTCCAAGGAGTTCTACTCCTCTGGGGAACAGGTCACASTTACATCCTATTATTTTGAAATTGCCTGGGTTTTATTCCAGACACTAATATTTATAGGTCTACAATATATGTTTAGAGTTTAATGATTACTTGAAATACACAAATTTTAGTTTTTTCCAAGTCTGAGTTACTAAAGTTTCTTCTCCCATTCTCTTTTTGTGTTTCTAACTCCCAAGGAGTCCAAATATACACTTCTGAATCTCTAACCCTTTACAATTCAAACCATGCAGAGTGTGCCAGTCACAAAATTAGTCTGTGATTTGCAAAGGAGGCTCAGCTCAAAAATAGAAAAAAAAAAAGCAGCATGTGCAATGATTACTCCATTTAGAGAGGAGGTGGGCAGAAATGAAAGTTACCACAAGATCAGAGAACCTTTTATATTGATTAGAGTTTAAAAGGATAACAAGAATAAAGAAGCCTGTGTAGAGTTATTAGTACAGGGCAATCACCACTAATGAGTTATCATTAGAAAACGCATTCTGATGTCATGAGAGATCTCAAGCACGGAACTCCAAGTACAGAAGGAAGGAGGATTTATGGAATATGGGTATTCATTCACAGGAATGGGGAAGTTTACCCACCTCAATACCGGATTCCTCTCTATGGAATAATTAGGCCATTTCCATTTCTTTTTTTATCTTTAATCTTATGTTTCTGAAATTGTTTKAGGACAGCTATCCTCACAAAAGCACAGTAAACAGAAGCACGTGCCTGTACAAGCTCTATCATTAATTAGCTTTTACATATCATTACGATTTCAGCACACTAAGCAATCGCTGCTAACTTTGTGCAAAGCAGATCAATGTTGCCTTAAGGTAAAAATAACTGATCAGCTCCAAAATCTGCACTGAGCTGCAATGCAAGGCCAGCAGCTTTTATGCAGTGTCCTTTAGATTGTGTGATGCCCTGGGAGGCTTGGATGTCAAAACACACTTGGGTTAACTAAAACCAAGGTCAAATTAACAGTGTTTCTAGTTTATTTTATAACTAGCTATTACATCAAATTTCCTAATATCAGCAAATTGGGTATCTAAATTTGAGCTGCAAAATTAGTTCTAAACCTCAGATAATTTAATAAGGGTCATGGAGAGGTTAATATCTATTTAAAAGAAGAAGAAAGTAATAGTGGGTGCTATACTTTCTCCTGAACCTGCTATGCTATGTCTGAGGTTCCTCAGCTTCCTTAGCATATTACTCTCTTTCTTTCCTTCGTGGCAAAAATTGCAAATAATTAACAGGAAAAAAAAATCAGTGACACGTGCAGAGATCAGTATTCTTGCAATAATTACAAGTAGCAGGAAAGGACTGAGTGCTCTAAAAAGTAAAATACAACGTAATCACTGGCTTATTTTCT
Source organism: Parotia lawesii (assembly GCA_003713295.1). Classification (NCBI taxonomy): domain Eukaryota; kingdom Metazoa; phylum Chordata; class Aves; order Passeriformes; family Paradisaeidae; genus Parotia; species Parotia lawesii. The sequence goes on from RAHM01000005.1 coordinate 7,587,747, forward strand.
TCTCAGGAATGCTTCACAGTCTGGTGTAAGCCTGGCTTTATTCCTTATTATGACAATAAGAACCTGCAACACAACGGAAGGTGTGCAAAGCTCTTCAATGTTCTGATTGCTGTGGGCATCGTGCCAGCTTTGTGGAGACTAACACTCGTAGGGAAARTGCTGAATATACCAGAGAACCAAGGGCCTTCAGAATTTGGGGGAAGATCTCTCCCTGAATAGACTTTACTTAATACAAGATACCTACTACATTCTACAGACACATCAATTTAAATCTCAGGTCTGCTGTGGATGTGCCCCAAATCACAACAGTTTTGACAGACTTGTAGCTGTGAAGCTTTTGGATGGGATTTGGTGCAATTTTGAAAGCTTGATCTGAGCAGTGTTTGCAGAGCACGTTCAGTGCTTTCCTTACACTTCTTACATTGGTCACTGCCAGTCAAAGTCTCAGGAGTGGCTGCAAKTACACAGATCTGAGTAAAACAAGCTTGAAGTTTTCTGAGACCTCTGAATATAGAAGGGACCTTAAAAACTATTTGCATTCAAATTACAGACTGGGTTAGGGAAGGAAAAGGATGATGGCCTCTGCTGCTTTTCTAAATGAGGCTTGGTTTATTAGCATTAATGAAGGGTACTTAGCCCAGGTAGCCACAGAAAGATAAAACCAGTATATTTTTCTCAGAAAGGATGCCCTTTAGTGACCCGTGTTGGACAGATCTTCAGATCTTTAACTTAAAACCTGTAATTATAAAAATAATGGTCCTTCAAGGTCTAAAAACCTGACAATTCATTACATTTGTCTTAAGGAAATGCTCATGATACATTAAAAACTCACAGTACAAAACAATCCTCTAGCTGCACCCACACAGATCGTGGGAGGTCACAGGACTTGTGCTTTCAGGGAATGTTGAAGACACTCTCACTTCATTTTTCATTCATCACCACCACCAAAAGCTGCTCTGGAAGGAGGGTCATGTTCTCCTACATCCCATTTTGGGGTGATGCTGCCCCGAGCTCCCACAGAGATTGGGTCGCTCATCACTCTTCCAGCCTGGGATGTTTGTGACTGATGGATTTCTACTCTCACATTCATCTCAACCACGTTCCTTTCTTTCTGCTTCAAAGGTTAGGTTATAGCTTGATGTCTTTTTAATTTTGGTTTGGGTTTGGCTTTTTTAAAGACTCCCTCCTTCCAATCCTAAAAAAAATCAAGAAAAAAAACCACAAAGAAACCCCAACCTCCATAAACCCACCACCAAAACAAAGCCCCCAAACAGCCCCACTTGTCAGCTCTTCTGTGTCTATATTCTCCCTCATACCCCAAAGGTGATGTCTTGGTTTTGAGCTGCTATTCCTGTTTTCATATTCTGTACAGAAGCAATTATTTTTGTCATCATACAGCAGGATTTAACTTCCCTAAATTCACAGTCCACAGCAGAAATGTCACATGAACATTCTGCCAATTTGATTTTCAATTTGAAATTCATCATTCCTAAACTCATAGTGAAGCCCTCATTCAATTACAGGCTCTTCATTGACTTCAATTAGCCCAGTACTGATCCTGTTTCTTCCCACACAATTCTACCATAATCTGGTTACTTCACGCTGCAGCCATCATATTTCTCCTTTAAATACTTAATCCCACAGAAAACTTTAAATATTCATATCATGCAGCCTGAGCAGTTATCCCAATGTTGAAAGAGGAATGGAAGAAAAGCACAGTATTGCCTGTTCTTCTGAGCAGGTGTGGAAAGCTCAATGCCTTTTTGTCACCTGGAGGGCTGCCTTTGGTTTCCACAGGTATTGGACACTGTCATGATAAGCACTCTGTTCTTCCAAAGTTAAAAACAGATCACTTCAGTGGCCGTCCTGCACTTCCAGTGTGCAAAGCATGGAAAAGCTACTCAGTGACACATCCACGAGCACCAGTTGGGACAGCCTGTTCTGCCTCAGGCTAATGCAAGTCTTTGAAATAAACAGTGTGTTCAGAGACTAAAATAAGCCAGTTTGGTCCCCCACTGCCTTTCCCCCTTTTCCCATTCTGTCTAGATGACAGCCCACATCACAGTGTGGGACTCAAAGTCCCAGCCACATCTACTGCCCCCTCACTAACAAAGGCTCCTTTCTCACAGCGTATTTCCCAACTTCAGTTTGAATGTTTCAGGTGATAACACTTCCCCTGAGAAACTCCTCAGCAGCACTAAAAGCATCTATTTACAACTTTTTTTTCCCTTGGTGTTTGTATTAATGATATCCCTTTACTGCCCTCCTCACTGCTGAACATGAAACAAAAATTGAGTTCTTTATGTGCACTTGCATAGAAATAATATGTTCACAATTAGCTTAATGATATTATACATCTTCTGCTTTTCATAGTTCCTTTCCTTATAGTCCTCAAAAATTATCCCTTCCTTTATTCAATTTTTTTGTAATGTTTCACTTATTTTTGCTGAAATTGAATGTAGCATTCCCTGTGTGGAATCAGAACTGTCTATAATCTCACCTGTAAACTAAACTCACGGTGGTTTCTACTGGTGACAGCTACTAGTTTCTTGTATGGGTTTTTTTTTAGAAATCCCCACCTTTCCCTTACTTCTTTTTTTACCTGGTCACACAAATATCCCTTCAGTCCTTGTTCTTACCCAACGATCATCTTTCCCCTGCATATTTTCTATCTATTTGGTACCATATTTTTCCAGGAGGCAAATGATTCTGATCTCTACTCCTATAAYGCAGATACAGCTTCTGGTTTACATTCACTGGAAGATTTGTACTGTGAACACACATTCCTTCTTCCAGATGCTCAATAAAGTTATGAAGTGAGAAATCACCTCATTTAGCACCTCACAAGACATCCATGAAGCCCCACCAAACCCCCTTACTCTGTCTGTGATCTGTCATCTGGTTTTCCAGAACTGAAGCTGCCAAGTATTGGAAGAGAATAAGAGCGAGAGCACACCCACAGCCTCGAGAGACTCAGACACCAAAGGCTGCAAAAAGACTGGTTTTGAGACTAGGAGTAGAGAATCAGAAGCAAATACTGTCAGGCTCACCAAAAAAGCATAGAGATTTTGCATGTATTTCCAAATGTGGAAAAGAACAGTGCAGTAGAAAAAGGGATAAAATGTTTCCCAAGTTATTTTCACTTATGGTGCAGCAATAACTAAGTTTTCCTGCTCTTTAATCCTGTGAACAAAGAAGGTTTTATGTGGATCTTTCAGCTTAAAATTGCTACTCCTTCAAAATAGATTTACTCTATCTGTTTACAAGCTACTGGAAAACCAGCAGAAATAGAGAGGAACTTCTAATAAAGCAGAAGCCTCATCCTCAATTACTGCAGCAATTAGAGCAATTATAACCAACTGTCAGTCTCTAACGAGTAAGTGGTCACAGAGTAAAAGCTGTCAGGGCGCACGGTGACCTGTCACATCCCCTCTGACCGGGGAGGAACCGGGGCTCTGACCCTGCTGGATGGGAGGAGTTTTCTGATGGATTATCTCTGCTGTAGTTAGAAAAATCAAAGCACCAGTGCAGGCATTGCTGCCTGGCTGCTCCTCACACCTCCTTGAAGCCAGAGAAGAGCAGCTGCCAGCATGGGGTGAGAGCAGGTCACTCCCAGGAGACACCTCCACAATTCCTAACCTCAGTCCCTTGGCTGGAACTTGCTGCTGTGATCAGCAACAGAGTTCAGCAGCACGCTCATTAAGCCATGAAGCAGATATAAATTAAAACTGATTTGCTATTAATTAATAAAAACATGTCACCAAGCAGCCCTCAGAAGTCCTTCAAAAGCATCYTCTTGCAAATTAAGCTGATTGAAGTCGCTGGGCACATTAAAGCCACAAGCCCTCAGGACTCCAGGAGCAATCACGAGGCCAAGCCACAGTGATACAGCGAAGTGGAACCTGGAGCAGGATGTTCTGAGCTGGGCTCTCAGACCTGCTCTTGTGTTCTCTGCTGAAGGACAAGGAGCTGCAGAACCAGCGGATCAGTAACAAATACATTGCTCCCAGTAATTTGTTTAAGTGAAGTCACTTCTGCTCCATTTTAGAACAGATGCCATGGAGGTCTTGTTATTCAGTTCATCAGGACCTAACTCTGAAATTACAGAACACCTTAACCAAACYGTGCTTCAAAACAACCTATCTGACCCATTTCTATTTTTAAAGCCTCCAATTTCAAGGCTGTAAAGATGTAACACCTTTTCAGTGTAAGTGAGCAGTCTCACTGATTTGAGGTATAAAGCTAATAAAACAATTAATCCTTTACAGAATCAAAAAGTCAACTCCAAATTTAGGTTTTTAATTTAAAAACTGAAGTTCTCTGCTACACAACAGAGATGAAGGGCACATAACCAGGTTCAGCATCTAACATCAAATTAGAGATTGAAATCTTTGCTTTTCCTTTCTCTGGTGTGATCTTGCGGATCTGTGGTTATATAATTGGATTTATTGACCTGAATTACTAGAGTGTAAAATATGAAGTTGTCTGTGATGGTAAAATTCTTTTAAAAAGTGTTATGATTTAGTTGGTAATAAAATGTGTTTGTACTGTGAAAATTTTAATAATATTCCAAAACAATAAACATCTGCTTTCTCAGGTAAGAGTTACCAAATGACAAGGTATCATCTGGAAGATGCACTGATAATGGTAGAATAGTATTTTATGGAAAGTAAGAACACAAATTTCAAGGAAATAAAATATTAAACTGGAAGGTTTGTTATTCTTATGTACTTAAATAAAAGAATCACATTWTCCCTCTATGTGCCTCTCTCAGGACAGGCAAGGAACCCTGCCCTGAACCTCCTCAAGCATTCCTTTCTGAAAATTTAACACTACACCTAATTAACAAGGAAAATATACAAGATTACTTTAAATTTTGAAGACTCTCAGAGAAATGCTGCTCATTTTCATACCCACAGCTCAGGCAGGCAGCCTTAAAGCAACACTTCTATCAACTAATTGCATACAGTCCCAAACACCAAGCATTGGAAATGGGCCTCTTACAGCCCAGTCCTTTGTCCAGCAGAGCTTTGTTTTCACCTGCACAGGAAGACAATGTTTACTAGCTGGAAATAACTGGATATGCACCCACTGTCTGAGCATCGCACTGCTAAACTTCCTGGAGAGGGAAGTCCACTTCCGTAGGAAAATGAACACTCAGATTTAACCCAAAACCTGCACTCCTTTTAGAAGACTTTTTCTACCTGGATTCTCAGGTAASCAGCTCAGGTCTCAGCAGCTGCCTCAGGCTGCTTTCCTTCAGTAAAACATGGAATAAAACCTGGTTCTGGTTTTGACTATTATCTTTTTGGAAGGACCAGCCTTTGAGGTTTGTAACTCAACCAGATACAGTTTGCAGCCATTTGTCCTTTGCTGCTGTTGGCAATTTGAAACAACCCAAGTGACAAAGGCAGAGAGCTGGCAAGAATTCCAGTTAGCAGGAGCATCCTGGGCTGCACAAGGAAAGCACAGAGGTGTGAAAGCTTCATTTCCTTTAAGGGATAATGTGTAATATACCTCCAGGATATTTAGATAAAAGCCACACTACTGACAGACTGGTTTATTGTAGTTCTCCCAGAATCTCAGGGAGATTAAGAGGTTGTCAGAAAGATATCATGGAGCTGTTTTCTTTGATAAAGATTTTACAGTTTGGATCAGTGGAAAAAGAAGTCAATTTTGCTCAATATCAATTTGGTCTCTGTTTGGTAATCTCTTTAGTCTCTCAGCACTAAGGTAAGTTGCTTAGTTCATCTTCGCAAGGAGCCAAGCAAATCTTCTCTGATAATATGCTAGTTATGAAGGTTTCAGCACGATAAAGAATCTGAAAAGTTATGCAGCCCTAAAAAGTAAGTTAGTTTCACACAGCAAATAGATAATAATTATATTTATTCTGAGTTCAACCAAAAAACCCACCAAGAACTAGTGAGAAAYTATGCAAATTATTTCCATTTGCATGGAATAATTAATGCCTATGAAACTTTCCAACATTTATCATCACTTCAATGTACAGTCAGATGAACGGATAACAAATGCACTGTCTGAAAGGAGGAAAGTTCTTATAAATCATCTGTGAAGTTAGGTCTGGGCATGAACTGAGATGTTTGTGCAGCAGATTTATTTAAGAATAAAATGTGACGTCTTTAACTTTTATCCTATCAAAAACAACACGTACGATATCAATTTGGGTAAAAATAATTATGTGCTTTCAATAATCCTGTCTTTCCTAATATTTGGAGGGGGTTTTCTCTTGCTCATTGCGTTGCATTCGTTTCTTACTGACACATTATAACAATTCTCAGGACAGGGGAAACTGGAAGGATGTAGCAGAGGAAGTGATCAGTCTACAGTCACGTTTTTTAATTTAAATTTTTTCCCAAAACACACCCCCACCTCGCCAGGCCTTTGGAGTGACCCTGTAAAGTCTCATTCCAGAACAGAGCAAGAAATTTCCCCTAAGGAATGAGACGAAGCTTCASGTGAACAGGGAAGCTCAGGCTGTCTTCCTTCATGCGCACTCCTGAGCTCCAGGCTTGGAGTGGAAGCAGACTTCAAGGCAGAAAAAAGAAAAACCAATCAGCCTAAAGCTATGAGGGGGAACTTCAGCTCTAACAAAGGCACAGGAGGATCATCATCTTCCCAGGATTAACTGTGTGAGAAATCAGCTGCGGACGGAAAAGGAACCTTTATAAGCAAAGTCCCCGCACAAACCCTGAGATAAAAGTGTTACAAAACAAAYGGGGGGCTCTGTCAAAGGCACACACTGCATCAGCTGTTTGAACTCTCAGGTTTTTACATGCAAGTTACTATCGAGAACCTACATGAGTTCATTCAAGCCCCTTCAGTTAAGAATACATTAGACATAAAATAGCAGCCAAATTAATCAATTGTTAAGACTTCTCCTGCTGCTAATCCATACAACATAAATTATCAAGAATAAAATTTGGCCCTATATATGTTCCTGTGGCAAAGTGAGGACTGCTGGAGCCAGGAAACTTGTTTGATTATATGAACTTTGATTGCTCATGTCATGCAAATGGTCCCCAAGCTACTGCCTACAACCAGCTTTGTGGAGAACAAAACCAAAACAAAAATCAATTATTTCAGCAAGGCAGAAATAGCATTTTACTCATTTAATTCTTCTGGATTTTCTTTTTAATATTAGTTTTAATTTTGTATCAGGAATTGCTGCTTCTTCTCTCAGTACCCACTGCTGAAAAGGGCAGACGCTGAAGGTAATTAAGCCAAGAGTGACAGATGAATATTTGGGCAGTGTTCCATTCMGGAGGCTCTTCCAGCACTGCATTCCTGCTTGTCCTACCTGCCCACTTTGCCACAGCTCCAGCAGAGAAAACTCAGCCAGGACCAAGGCAGCCCCTCCTCAGCAGAGCCAGATGAACTGGGAGAGGACAAGGAGAGGGTGAGGGGGCATCCATCTACCCCAGAACTCAATGGCCAAAGTCTCTCTCACCCTGCATTGCCCCCTCCTCCATTGTCCCTTTTATGCTAAGATCACTTTTTAATGTCTTATTTTGATTTGTATGGCTTTGGTGTTACCTAAACAATGTTGTTAAATGATGTAGGATTCCTAATTTTCTCCTGATTCTTAAAACAAATAACAGGAAAATAACATGAGTCATTTTGGCACATATTTTACTTGCTAAATGTAGTTTCAGGTACGAAACACAATAACCTATTCAACAGCTTTCATCTTCTATGCAACAAGGTGTTGATGAAAAGCATTTTAGTAGCTTTGATAGCAGGGAACACAAGAAGTTGCTCATTCTGACTCATGTTATGTAAATGGCAACAAGAGATGGGCAGACCTTCCAGCCTGGGAGCTGGGACAGAAAGATTCTACTTATGAAATCCTTAACAGGTTTGCAAGTCCTGAAAGCCAGAAATGAGACATTGACAGTATAAACTGCTTGGGATACAGTTCAGATTTTTTAGGGGCTTTTTTGCTGCTGCTGTTAAAACAGGAGAGGGCCGCTTAAAAGGGGAAGAGARCTTTCCAAAATTGCAATGTTTTGTAACACTGAAGATGATTTATAAGACGGCTGATGATAAAATACACATTTTGCTTTSAGATCCTACAGAGCAGGTGCCTGTGCTAAACTATGTCCTGCATTAACTACAAACCAGCATTATGAATTTGAAATCTTCCCATACAGACTATTGGCACCTTCCACAGATTTACAGGGCTAAGGAAAGAGCATTTAATGTCTCACAAGGCAGGTAGATTTGAAAATATGGGGTTTTAAAGCACATTTAAATCTAGGCACACAAAATGCTTSAATTCATGTAGTAGCCATCCCACACAGACCAGAAACCTTCACTTTCAAACATGATTTATGAGAAACCTCATGTCCAACATAACCTAGCCCAGGTGTTTGTTAGTCAACAGCAAAATGTGCTTGCAAACACAGTATTTACCACTGGTAACTTGATGCTAAAATCCAGCTGTTCACTCAGAAACTGATCCACCAGGCAGTGGGAAGGCGTTTTCTGAGGAGATTCTTCAACCTTTTGCAAGAAATGAGCACTTAACTCCGTGACCTTTTGCAATATTTTCTTACCCAGCTGCCAGAATTACTATTTTCTTTTGTCTTTTTCTGATATACCCTTTTATCCTATGACTTCTGAGCTATTGAAATGATAAACTGTGTAAGAAGAAAAAGAATTAACTACTTCCTCTAAATTTCACTGTGCTTTTTTTCATGTTAAAAACTCATCATTTTTGCAATTACCATCCTGGAACAATCAAAGATACAACTGAAATATCCTTTTTTTGAGAGTACGAAAAGCTCTGAATTCCATAAAGTTAAAAGTTCAGCTTGAGCTGTTCAATATTGAACAAAAATCTACACTTGTTTTAAGTATTTCAATTTCAGAGTTTCAAATTTAAAGGAGAAAGGAATCTAAAATCCCTGACTGCCCAGCTCTGTCAGCCAGGGAGGAAACCCATTTTTGTATGAATAAACCCCGACAGGACGCTGGCTTGGCATCTCCCACTGAAGATCATTACAGTAGAAAGAGTCTACTTAATTCTATTAACTGGTTCTAATATTCCTCATTCCAAATTCTAATTCAACTCAAATTGTAATAATTGGATCCCATTACTGCTTCTGGGGTTCTTGGTAGATTAGAGAGCTGCTAACTATCATTAATCTCTCTCCCCCCCCTGTATTGGCAGTTATATAATCAAGTGACCCCTTATTTTTCTATAGCATAGAATGCAAGAACAGATTGAGATGATTTTAAGTCTCAGTACAAAGGGCTTTTCCTACACCTTCCTCCTGATTGAAAGGACTGGTATCACATGGCAACTGTTTATCTGGACAGCTCAGCTGAGCCAAGCCTTTTACTCAGCTATCTGGAATATATTCCTCATCCCTGCCTTACCTCCATTTTGCCTTTTTGGATGAACTGTTAAGAAAAGACAGAACACAGCGATTTTGTATCTTAAAAATGTCCTTYTTCCCAGAGGATGCAGCTCCCAGCCCAGTCCAAGGCAGGAGGTGCTGCAGAGCAGCCTCCAGCCACCTGCATCCCTGTCCCTGGCTCAGGCAGCTGCCCCGGGAGATGCCACCATCACCTTCAGAGCACAAAGCCACAGACTCCCAGCTGAAATCTGTCACAAACCTCTACAAAGCTCACTCCTCTGGAGAGATGTCTGTAACAAAGCAGAACAGCACTTGGAGCCACACATCCTGCAGCAATCCTTGCCTTGGTAAGCGAGCTGCACTTCACCTTCCAGGAAATAATCCTGATGGATTTTCCTACCTTCAGGAACTATGCACAGCAGTACCAAAAAAAGGCTGGATTAGTGACTTGAGGGACGCTTTTCCTTTGAAGTGTCTCGAGGGAMAGACAGTCCATGCATCAAGAACACGTTTGCTTACCAGAGGTGCCTGAAGAGGCACTTCAGCCTGCAACTCACACACACATCAATTATCTCAGTGGCTCCTACAGTTCTGAACCTTTCCCATGCTCAGTTCCACAATCCCCCAGCTGCCATCCAGCAYGGGTATTCCAAACAGCAGAACTAAGCAGCATACACATCAGGAGTACCATGTATTGCTTTCTTGTTGGGTCACATCAGGACTAATTTAATCCCTTTTCCTTCCTTCCTCCCCAAAAAAAGAAATAACTCTTGACTTGAAAAGGCACTTTTGGGAACAACCCTTTTTAACTTCACTAAACTTCTGTAGCCAGTAGAGTGCACTACGGCAGGCACAGATGTGCTGGGCCACATCCAAATCAAGTTAAGGTTAAAAAATAAATTGATTTATTATGTATTAAACAAGCAACTAAAAGTACATGGAATTAGATGAAACTTTTATCATGTATCTTGGAAAAAAAAAAAAAAACAACAAACCAACAATTAAGTCTTCTCACAGAGCAGCTGCTGGCAAAACCAAGTGCTTGGTAAGGAACTGTTTACTCTTTTCTAAAGATCAACAAGTATTATTGATAGAAGTATTTAAATATGAAATTTTTTTGTTTATTGGCAGTTATTTTCTGTAGAGCAATTAAGACAAAACTTGATTGCGAGGAAAGCTTAATTTGCAAAGAGAAATACATATTTCATGAAAGCTGATAAGGTGTTTCTAATTGTGGAAATTGCCTTACCTCCAAAAAAGGCTGTAATCTCTTCTTTTGGGGAGGAGAGAGGTATTTTTCTATACCCTAAATATCCACTCCGATTGAACTAATCAGTCAGTGATGCATGAAATTAGACTTCACCTGTCAGGGTGCCCTTGTAAAGTCTTTTGGAACCTATTATTTAACAAACACTCCAGGATAATTCATCAGGGAGGTCACAGGRCTGGACACAGGGCTAACTCACACCTAATGAACGAACACCTCTGGGTTTTTTGTAGCTCCATATTATTACAGGAGCAAATCACATCTTGAGGAACCTTCCATCCAATCTTTACTTTCGTATGGCTTCAAAGAGATAGAACGCTAATTAAATATAAAAGCTTTTCAAAAAGTTCTTTTTTTTTTCAAATTTGATATGCCTGTATTACTAAGCAGAATTTGGTATCTACAGTGATCAAATTCCCAGTTGCTCCAATGAAATCCACGTGGGTAGAAACAAGTGACATTACAGCATCTTGTACTACTGAGCTTCCACACGCAGCTCCTGCTTCTCCTTCTGAAACAGGAAAAAAGCTGGGAAACAGCCCTAATGGACACAACCACAGAGCTCAGAGAGGAAAGGAATCAAGGTCACATCGTGCCAGTGAGTCAAGACCGCACCTGGTTGCCTGAAAATCCTACACTGGGTAACTTGGTGGACTGAGACGGAAAAACAAAACCTACAGTACTTTCCGCTTAAATGAGGAGTCCTCAGGCTTTCAGTAGGAAAGGTGACTGTGTTTTTATTTGTAGGAGATAAAAAGGAAGTGGCTGCCATAAATTTAATTGCAAACAACGAAACAGAATTGCTCAAGCATCTCATGACAGAGAAATGATTAGCTAATGAACAGGTGTCTTTAACCTGGATCACAGGAGTTTCTTGCTGGTGGACACGTGATTTTGACAAGACATACACAGCCTTTGATTGCAACACACCTTTACTTTTTCAGTGTGTTTTCTCCCTTTTCCTTGCTTCTGTATAATCTGACACAAACTCTGTATAATTGTTTCTATCTACTTCAAAGGGTTGTGCATCTCCTATGATTGCAGAGGACATTTAAATGCCAAGGGAACAATCCAGCACACAAAAAATGCGTATGTGTGTATATACATGATCTCCACTTGTCCTTAATAAAAAATTAAGAACTCTACAAAAGCAAACACAACCATCTCAGATCATCCACTTTCCTCATAAAGCTTCTTACTTATTGAGTTAAATGCACAGTAAATTGATTTATAAACTAATCGAAGGGTAGCACAGGAAGAGAGAAGATAAATAAGCCCTGACAGCTTTTTTACTTTTTTACCCAGGCAGCCCCCGTTTCTCTGCAATGACCCATCCATCCCAGCAAGGTGCTGCAGAACACCTGAGCAGGAAGAAGAGCTTCAGTATCCATGACTGAACACACAGCTTAATCACCAAACCATCCCCCCCTTAATTCTGGTTACGATCTTGTGTGCAAGCTGGAGCTTTCTGGCCAGATGTGACACATCAGTAACAGGTGATCACCCGCATTCCTACCGTAAGATTTGCTGATCCCCATTGAACAGTGGCACATGTAAACTATGACCACAGCACTGTGCTGCAGTTACAGCTGTTTCTGAAGGGAGGCATTTCCTAGGAGACTTGTGGGAGAGCCAAGTGTCAGCACTGACACGCCAGGTGAACCAGCACACAGCTCTTCGGACCAGGAGCTAAGTTAACTCAGCTTGTTGCATTATTCCAGTTCTCCTAGGGACTAACGGGATCAAAGAGTCAAGCCTGCAGACACCCTGCTACTCGGAGCTACTCTGTTGGGCATCTCTTTCTTCCCCCAGGAGAATGGCTCAGAAGGAGTATTGCAGGCTGAGGCCCTGGCTGTGCCAGAGGGTCTTTCATGATGAAAGATTGCAGCTGACTGTGCAGATGGCCATTATCAGAGTCCAGTCAGAGCACACTGCACTAACTTACTTTCCTACTGCACTGACATGGCTTAACTTCTAGCAAAGCAGAGTATTTAAAGGAAAAACTGAAGAAACTGGAGTGAGTTTGGAGCTGGCTGGATTCAGTTCAGCACAGACAGAATTCTGGACAGAAATGACAGAATCCCTGTGTGACAAAAGAGATTTGAAAACATTGATAGACATTTTCATCAACAGAACTTACTGCTTCCACCCAGCTCCAGATGTGCTAAACATCCCGACAGCTGAAATGTGGACTTGAGGAAAACACAATTTAAAAATGAAAAATACTTAGATCGATTTTTGTAATCTTTAAAAACCAAAAAATTCCATATATTGAGGAAAGTTAAATGCCTTTATTTCACTCAAGGCTAATAGTACACATGCTGTCAATGATCACAAAAAAACCCACAAACCCTGAAGACATTTCAGAACCTAGCAGTATAACAGAATCCTATAACACCCACAAATCCTCATTTTTATTGACTCTTGCAGCAGTATCTTTGAAGTACAGCCCCAGAAAGGTGCACAGAAAGCTGAGTTCCCTTATACTCTGCAGCTTGAATGGGGAATTTTCTAAACTTACTGTATGTACCCACAGGGGCTACGAGAAAAACCAAGMCAGTTGTCTGTTATTAGGTGTCCCTTCACCTTCCTTTCACTCTCAGACAAACACCAGTGGTGGCAGAACCAAAGGCAGAGCAGAATCAAGACTAAATTATAACAGTAGAGAAGTTTTCATTTCAATGTTTCCTTCACAAACTAATCACGTTGCAGACTTTTCATTTCTGGGAAAAGGAATGATGCTACATCATCTCCCTCTTAAAAGGCATTCCTGTGCAATTTATTCTCCAAGGCAAAAAAAATAACAAACCAAAAACCAAAGAAACCACACCACCACAACAAGAAAAAAGCTTCAAGGAAAAAATAATCAGCCATGTCATGCCCCCTCACAAAGAATATTTCATTACATTTCAGTAAATTATGGCCTTGAGACCACTGAAGTAGTCATGAAATTACCAGGCTGTATTTACCCTCTCCATTTATGAAATGGAGGAAATGCTGCAGCACAGAAAGGCTTTTCTGCTCCAGGCTTTTTTACATTATTAACAAATAAGTGCTGGGTTTGTATTTGGAATTTGATAAAGATTACCAGTTTAATTTCACAGGTTTCCAGTGACACGTTCAAGGAAACTGTTTAACAGAGAACTGAGCTGACATTTGGCTTGCAAAGCCTTTGAACTAGCGAGTACATTAATTCCACTGCAAACATCCTAAGCCCACAAAGGCTTATGCTATTGTTCCTGAATTATCCACAAGCTTTGAATTAGCACATGAGAGGCCTCCCAGAGGGTCACAGATCATTGATTCTGCCTAGACGAGTCTCGAGCATGCTGATCAATGAGAGACATAATTGGAAGGTCTCGAATAATTGGAAATTTCAAAGGACTGCTGCAACCTCTACAATGCACAACTGGTACAGAACCATATAAAAATACCAGAGTCTGAAGGGACTTTAAAACAATGCTCTAGCTTCAGTTTTTAAAGACTGCCCATTTAGAAACATCCTTCTCCATCATTAGTAGCTGGCAATTCCACCCATAATTTTCTGAACAAAATTACTTCAGGTTATGAATATTTGAGATTTGAAAACTCTCTTCTAACTTATACTGGAATAGCACTGTCAGACTTCTGGGGGAGAAAAGAGAAATAGCAAATATGCTTTAAGGGTTTGTTTTTTTTTTCCTTTTTTACAAAACTGGCAAACTTCAAAGTAAAATCAAATCCATATAAATGAGATTACACATTTCATACAAGATTTACAGTACATCCTGGTCTTATTGAAGTATCAGAGTTCTAACAGTAAAAATTTTCCCTGCCCCTGCTCTGCCAACAGAAGTTTATCTGAGCTTTGAGCTTGGATGACATCTGGGATATGCTGGTGGTGCCAGAGAAAGCACAGGACCTGAATTCCCCCATCATCATACACCATTACAAAAGTGCAAGAACACCAACACCACAGTGGGTTTGGTGGGAAAAAATGAGCTGCTGAAGAGGTGTTTCCTAATTTCCAGAACAAACTTCAAAGGTTCCACCAATAGTGCGCAACGACCTACTATTCAATTTTGTTATATCCCTACACTATTTCCACATAAAGAAAGAAAAAAGCAAAGGTCCTGACTGTTCCATTTCTGGACTTTTTACTGCCTGTAATCTTGAAGGGAATGATATCTTCTGTCAGTCTCACTTCCAAAATGCTGCTCTTTAGCATGTTTTTGGTTTTGTTGCTAAAGCCTCAATTCTTCCTCGAGAAGATCTGCTCATCATCTGCTTGAATGCAGATCTTCATGTGAAGTAGGGATTAATTGCCAAGGAAAAGACTGCACACTTTAAGATGGCTCATTTCATGTTGAAGTAGTCTGACAAGAACAAGAAAAAATTTCCAGCAGAGAGCTAAGCAGAGGTCAGACCAGCCACAGAATAACCAGTCTCCAGTGCAGGTCTTAAGATTTGTCACGCCGACAAATGAATATTTCATTCTGCCTGGGGCTGCCATCAGGAGCCAGAGTGCTCAAACGATACAAAACACTTCTGTCCTAAAAAACTTCCTGTCCACGATCTTGCAGCTGGAATCCAGGCAGGCAGGAAGAGGCGTGTGAGGCACCTGAGGCAGCCACACCACGCAGGGCCAGCCCGACCTCCCTCCCTGGGCTCTGGGTGTGTTTAAGTGTGGGAAGGAAAAACACCCTTCTCCCTGCACTGGGAGGCGGAGGGTCTGGAGCAGGAAGGGGACACAGGAAGTCTGAATTTGTTCACTTCTCTGATTTGTACCTGAGCAAGCCATGGGAAGGCTCTGCCACAGCTCTAAGTCCAGCACAGTGACCTGTGCAGAACGTGGAGCTGGACACCATCCGAAGGCTCCCGGCTCCCTCCGCAAGCGCCCGGAAAGCTCGGATTCATGCTTTGGAATAAGAACGCTTTTACATGAGAATGCTGGAAAGGAGATTCAGCTCCCCACACCAATGAGAGCACGGGATGGAAATGCTGTGCACCACAGGGCAGTGGCTCAGGGCCCTCCATAAATAAAGCTTTCTCCAGGAGTCAATGGAGGGCAAACCACGCTCCGAGCTCGGAGACACACGAACGCTGTGTCCTCACTTCACATCCACCACAACTCGGGACTTTCTTCCCTCACTCGCATCGGAAAATGAACTGCACCCACAATATTACATATATCATATGTTATATTAGAGAGTATTAATCTACTTGGCAGCAAATATATGTCTTTTCTTGATAAAATACATGAGAGATTGCACCAGTTAAATATTATATTCCACCCCATTCTAGCAACAGGACTCCAAGAGAAAAACAGACAAGCACTTCCAATACCTTCAGAAAGAAGAAAAACAATTCATCTCCTGGAAAGTTCCCAAATACCATGCTCAACTGAATTTTTTGCTGAACTATCCCCTCTGGAAATTGCATTTCAAAGAACTGAGAGGATACCTAAAATGAAGCGCTTAAAGTACAAATATTGAAACTCAGCACTTCTCCATGTTTAACCATCATAAAGTCATCCTAAAATATGAATCAGTCAATAATGCAAAGCAAGTCAGTTGTGTAACAGGAAGGAAAAGAGAACTGGAAACAAGGTCCAGAAAAATCAAAGAAGTATCATATTTTTAGTATGACTGTGAGGCATTTTAAAATACTGAAAAATAGGTTAAAAAAACCAGCCCAGTTGTAATTAATTGTCTTTGAAACTATAAACATGTAATTGTTACACATTTCCTGACAAACCTTTCATTTAGCCATTGATGTCATTTTGCAGCTTCTCTCTCTGATAACTTTTAATGCCCAGCATTTCACTGTGACAGCAGCTGTGAGTTTTCTCACTAAAAGTAAAGCTGTGTTAGTAGCCAAATACTGAAAAATGTGAAACATTGAAATTTAAYGACAGGGAAAAGACTTGTTCCAACCTAACAAAGAACTCAGAGCTTGAAGTCTGTCAGAAACAGCAGTTTGCTATTATGTGAAAGGAAAAAGTCATAGGCATTAAAAGGTTTAACAGTAGTTTAATAAATTGCCAAGAAGTTGAGGGTAGAAGGTCATAAAGAACAAAAAAAGAATTATAAAATCACTATTTGCAGGACAGCTCTAGGTTGTGAAAAATCACCGGCATCCTCTCTAAAATACTTTCTTCTGACCAGTGTCTTTTTTTCCTCTGGCCTCTTATGGTACAATTTCTTGTTCYTACTTTGCTTATGTTCATTTTGTTTGGGCCATCTCACTTTGGGGTTKCCCAGTGAGCAAGAAGCTGTAAAAGCACACAGTGCACCTCCATCCATCCATCCACCCCCAGCACGGTTCTATTTAAGCCAGAGACTGAGAGAACAAACTGCACACCAGGCTTAACAGAACCAGGGCTTTGTGCTCAGCAGAACAACACGAGACCACTCTTAGACCCAGAGGAGTTTCCAAGCAGCCCCTTGTTCCCTTTGAGGATAACCAAGCTTTGGAGCAGGGGCCCAGAAGGGCTGTGGRGCCTCCTTCCTTGGGAGCTTCAAGACCCAACAGGACAAAGCCCTAAACAATCTGAACCCGAGCTGAATCTGCTCTGAGCAGAGCCCTCATGGCCCTCTCCAACATGAATGATCCCATGGTCACAGTTCAAGAAACAAACCTAAATTTGGGAGCAATACTGGATGCTGAGAAGTTAGAGTTCTTGGGAAGAACCTGACCTCCTTGAGGTCACCTCAATGCACCAGAAATGCAYGTCCAGCATCTGAGAGGACAGCTCAACATGCACGTATTGGTGACCCTTGCCCTCCCTCAGGGATGTGGAGCCACAGTTTCCCATCCAACCTTCACATCGGCATTTCTAGGTCAAAGCATTTAAAGAATTCTCCATCATAACAGCTCCATTTTCTCCCCTAACTGATAAATTTCTTTTACCATTTTCAGTTTGTTCCAGTGACATATTCAATTCCTTTCATGGACTTAATACTAACATTCTAGAGAACCAATTAAAATAGACAAACAATAACTTAATTATTTTGCTTCAAATGTGGTGTGAAATATTTTAATCTCCTGGAAACATTCTAGAACAAGTTTAGTTTTATGCAAATTAATTTTTTTCCCCTGAACACAGCAAGAAATTTAGTTTGCCTTTTAAAAAAACCCCACATTTTTATGTATTGAAGAGCTCAATTAGAAAGAATTTTTTTTAATTCTTAGTAGAATAACTAAAAATTACATTAGTTTACACTAATCTGCTCTATCATACTCAGAACACAGAGTGAATGGCTAAATAAGGGGATGGGGTAGGAGAAAGAAATATAAGAATGGACTTATTCCACATAGAAATACTATGACAAAGTTATGASAAAAAAAACTAGTTTTGACTGAACATTGAGTATTTTTAAAGAAAAGACTAATCCCTTCATTCCAGTCCCCAGCTGCAGCGCCTGTGCAAGCCACAGCCCAGGTCACAATGACAGTCACTGCTGTGTGACAGCACCTACCATGTGGCACCTTAAATCCAACAAATCCAACACCTCAGGCCTCCTCTGCCAACAGCTGGCAACTGTGAGCTGGGCCACTCAATACTGAAAACTGATTAACAAACAAAATGATCCCTTCTCCATCAAGGTCTGCAAGAAATCCAAGGTAATGTGAGGATAAAGGAGGGGGATCACCTGGGCTGCAACTCTCAAACACAGTAGTGTCAATTAACTGGGGAGRAAAAGTAACCCACACAGCAACTCTCCATGAAATAAAAATTCCAGTAAGTGAAACAAGCATCTTGAACAGACTGCTGGAGAAAGTTTTGGAAAACACCCAAAGAAGTGAAGCTGATACTCTCRGCTGATTAAACTCAACATCCCTGTTAGCCACTATCTCCCTCTCCATTTTCAAGAATCTTTGATCACACATAATCAAGGAATAAGCAGCGTTTGCATTCTGATATTTATTTCTGCAAATAAACTGTCTTCAGAGAACTTTTCAAGTCTTATCATAGCCCCCTCGAAATCATCTTATATTCTACGTAGACAGAGGGGTGAGGTCAGCCAGGATCAAGATTAGAAAAGCAAGATTCTGAGAAAAATGTTGTAAGAGACAGACTAGAGTTTGTATGGTGTAAAAATACAAATGATCCCCAAGGATTTGCTCTGTAAAAAACTTGTGAGTGCAAGTGCTCCTGGGACTACCTATTACCAGAAGATATCCCACTCTAATGGGCATTCACTAAATCTTTCACTCCTAATGGAAAACATTGCCTTTGGGGGACATGTTTTTATGACAACGCTATTTCTTCAGAAATAAAACTCACCTCATTCTTACTTTAACAAAGCAATTTTACTTGTGCCTGGTTTTCTTTGGGTGAAAAAGAATAAAAGGCTACTAAAATATTCCAATCATCCGAACGGCATGATGCAGTAAGTGCTAATTAGGCATATCCCAAGCCATGAAACCTTCCACCTCTTCCCAACACAAACGCAATTGCCCTGTATTAACCACCACAATTAAGTATTCACACAGGTTATACATCTGATCAAGTTTTATGCAGCCCAAACTGATGTTTTAAAACAATAAATTACAATTTCACGTTGCTTCTGCCTCTTGCATCTGATCCTAAGAAAACAAGCATTAAGGGGAAGCAGGATACAGTTCAGAGACATTAATTCAGGTGACAGAATCAATAGACAATATTTACTGGTCAGCAGAGTATCAGCCTGAGCTTTACGACTGAAATCAAAATTAYTGACAACAGCAATTCAAATAACTTCACCCCTCCCAAGCATCAGTGGAACTTGCTCTCCTTTGGCATTAATTTCTTTAATGGGAGCTTTGGGAGTTCTCAAATCCAGATGGCTTATTTAGGTGTTTAATTTTAGGCACCTGCACTTGCTGTGATCCAGGCTTTGGCAAAGATTTGCACGTGTTTGCCCCAGTTCACTGAGTAGAGAGGAGGATACTTTGCAGCAAGTGTTTACAGGAACAAGCACCAATACTTACATTCTTATTTTAATCATGATGTCTAGCTCAACACACTCTGCCCATATAGATTTTGTAGCTCTTGGCTTAAGAACATGAGTCCTAGAGTGGATTTAACACCAAGGAGCCTTCAGACTGAGCTCAGTCGTGGCCACACGGAGTTCCTGAGGCACAGGATTTCAGCAAATCCATCTCTGATGCAAAAGTCACCTTTCATTTTCCAGAGTCCCTAAGTGTATCTACTCCTTTATCTATATCCCTGAAATAAGACGGCTCCTGCTCCTACTTTTTTTCCTCCCCTTCTCAGTTTGCTCAGTACYGACCTGGTCACAGCCTGTCCTGTTCAGGAAGGGGTATCCTTGGCTCTATTCCAGGTAACAGAGCATTCCCTCAGAAGCATTCCCGTTCAGCTGCACACACAATGTCACAAACCAGAAAGTTAAGTCTCTACACTATTTCCTGAAAGACACAAGGTTTATTCCACATGTGTGTTTCTCAACAGAAGCTTTATTACACCTATCTGTGTAGTGCCTCTCCACAGAAAAAAAAAATGCAGTATTTAAGATTAATCCAAAATACATTTTTTTTATTGCCAAACAGATTTTCTAGAAGATTACTTATTTTCAGGTAGAACAGCATTTTCCTATTTTGTCTGTGAAATRTTTTTTAGCTACAGAAATCCACTCATAAAAACTACAGGTAGATTTTTAAACAAAACTCTGCCATCAACCACAGCCTGCTACTTTCCCAGCCTTTACCCAGAGGGATTACCTAAGCAGCAGAATGATAAAATCATCCCACCACATCTCAAACCCAGCCTGCTGCAGGAGGCACAGCTCAGACGGAACACTGCTTGTGCAAATGTAGTCATCAAGATTTGTCAGGTACAGTACTTTGCTCATATCTGGCATTAATTCAGATATTAATTAATATCTTTGTCTTTTTTAAATCAAAATGCAAAGTCATGGGATTTTTGTCTGGATAATACAAATGATTCAAGAAATTGTGCTCCCCTGCTTTTATTAAAAGAGTGTTTTATACTCCAGATCAAAACCTCAACAGGTTACTGCGAATAAGCTGATCCCTGGCAAATTAATCGCACAACTTTTTAACTTGTAATGAATGTGAGGTAAATTGACTCACCAAGAAACTACAATGCCCTTGCTGTGAAGGTTGACACAAGTCATGAAACAAGAAATCTTCATTTTGAAGAATTCATCTTATTCTTCAGATATTCTACAGCCTTCTTTCCCTCCTAGCACATCCCTCTTCCAAGCACTTCAGGTAACAGTGCCCTCCCCACCCTTCTCACCATTACAGAGACAGAGGTGAGTGTACACATGTAAATACACACATATTTAGCTGGTTGGCTTTTACCAAGAAGCTTTTTGTTTTAAGATTTCAATCTATTTCAAGTTGTAAATGAATGCTAACTACACACGTTACAACAAATTATCCCCATTAAAACCTTACTTAATGTATCGAGACACCCCTGGTTCATTAGCTTCATTGTTATCTGTGTTCAAATGTTCACAGAGCACAACATTTCCTAGAGGCAGTGACAGAATATAACCTGAATTTTATATTCTTTACTATTTACCAGGGTAGATTTAAGCTAAATATAATTTGGACCAACAAAACCTGTTTTGTGCTACRGAGGAATTCTTGCTCCGTATTGATGGGCCAGGTAGATCCCCATAAAACTAAGGTAACCAGAAATACGTAATTTTCCAGGATCAGGCTGTTAATTCGCTTGGGGGACAGTGGCAGTGCCACAGTTAAACAGTTGAGCTACAGGAGTCCTCACAGTGCTTCACAAACCTTATTCTTGCCTCAGAAATGGTTACAGACCCTCTCAGGCTGTTAACAGCCACGAAGCCCAGYTGATATTTGCATTCTGGGCACTGTGGTGTCCTTCATTGCTGCTGCAGAGGCACCTCACCCCAGGCAAAGGGAGCCAGCACCGAGCTGGACTTTGTGCTGAGTGCTGCCTTTCAGCTGCACACACACCTTCTCTGACCACCACTCCTGAAAACAGTGATTCCCCCTTGCAAAAGGGAGCCCAGATCTGTCGAAAATCTGCCAGACTCTACCCTCTGCAAAGGATACCACCAAAAACAAAGCAACAAAATCTTCCTTATTTTTTGTAAGAAATATCTTTGATGGGGATACTCCTCTGCCTTCAGGAGTTTCATAGCCTCGCTGTCACCTTAACTTTCCTTAGGGTAACTCCAGCCACCATTCTGGGGTTGGATACCCAGCATATTCCACTGCTGCTCCTGAGGTTTCTCATTTCTCCACTAGAGATTGTACAGTGAGATGTACAGGGACACAGTGGAAAATRAAACAGGGTCATAGCTGTTCTTCCAGTGAGGACACATGGGTGAGACTGAGAACCCTGGGTCCTGGACTCTGTGAAGTGAATTGGCCAGTAATGAGATAAACGCAGGAAGAACAGCTGTGATTTACATATGAAACAAAGTAACCAAAGTGTCACTTGCAACAACAACAAAAGAACCATAAGTATTACAAGTACCAGAGTAACAGTCTAAGTGCCTAACACTCCCATCCCCAGCTCAGCCTTCAGAGTTCTCAAATGCTGCTCTGGAGGCTCAGCCAGCCTAGAAAGCAACCCAGAAAGCTCCTGGTTTAAAGCAGAACACGCATTTCTGCTGGAGGAAGTAACAGAGCCTGGATTTCTAATATCAAGTTTTAACCATGAAAAAATAGTTATTCCTCAGCACACAGCACCGCACCGTTGCTGCTACTTCTGCTCGTGATTTGCAAGCGTTTTCTGATTGCTAAATTACACTATTTGCAGTGTGCCAAATGTGCACACATGGCACTGCAGAATTTCCAGCAGCTTTGAACAGTCTGCACAATTACGACATGAAGGGCTGATTATGTTTTACTGCAACTGCTCTTTCTAGCAAATGCCTCAGCAAACTGCAGTGGTGCAATTACAATATGCTGATGATCAAGTCTTTCACACCATCCAAACGTTCTAGGAAGTTTCACCTGTTTTTATTTATTCTGTTAGGAAATATGTGAGCAATATAATTATTTAGCCTCCTTTTGTCACTTCAATATCAAATTAAGTGTTCACCCCAAAAAGAATACCACCCTGTACATCTTCTCTGTTTTCCCACTCTTCAGCTTTATCAGCCCAGACCAAATACAGTGATGGGAGTTCTCAAAAGCATTTTCTCTTTTCAAAACCATCCAACCAGCTCAGCCAATGAGACTGTTACTGTGGTTTCACTAACCACTGTTACAAATTTGATCTTGTCAGTTTTCAGTGTAAATGGCAAGGTGCAACTAACGCAATGTTTTGCATCCAAGTCAGTTTTGAAAATGAAATACACTTGCTACTGGTAGTATTTTTATACATAGGAACATGGAGTCATAGAATAAATTAAGTCATAAAGAACCCTTCAAGGCCATCTGCTGCAGCCACCTCCTCAAATCAGGGCCAAATCTGAAGCTAAATACACTTGCTCAGGGCCTTATACACCCTGTTTTGATTATCTGCAAGGAYGGAGATTCCACACCCTCTCTTTTCCCTCATCTCTCCTATAGGGAGATAGGGAATCTCAAGGGATCTCAATGTGCATCCCTCCTTAGGCTTTCCTTTCCAATTTTATATTTGATTTAGACACAACAARTACATTTTTGGGTATTACATTTGGGTATTTGGCCTAGAGCCACATGCTAGAAACTCATGAAATGTATGAAACTGCTTCCAAAAGATACTTTATTTTCAGAAGCAGTTTACATTCACTGAGCCCMTGCACTGAGATGGCTGGAAAGCAGGTACAGGCACAATTCTGCCTACAACTTTACTATGCCTGATCATCTTCCAACAGTGAAAACACTGTGTTGTGGTTGTGGAAGGACAAGACTGAGGTTCTCTCTAGGAGGCTCTGGCATCTTCTCATCTCTCAGTTCCATGAAGTGGAGCATTTCCTCCCAGTGATGGATGTATGCAGGAAAGTTACCCACAGGGTTACAGATGAAGTACGCAGTAAATATCTGGGATTTTAAACCCTAAAACAGATTTTAAAGCCCCACTAAATCCAGACACAGTATTTTATTTTGATGTTATTGATTCCAGAAGCTTGAGAACAGAATCCTGAAAACTAAAAAAGCACCTACTGTGATTAAGATAAGCCTGTATCAGGTAGCAATTCTTATTCCTACCACGTCCCAGARCTTGATTTTATGGCACCCGCTAATTTAATTGCACTAAAATTTATTTTAAAAAAATATCTATAAAGTAGTTACTTACAGATGATATACCAGTTTGAGATGCAGAAATTGCACCTTTTTCTGAAGGATACGGAAGTAAAAAAAATTCCAAGCAACTAAGAGAACTGCACTGGTTTTCATTTCCTTCTTTCTCTTCTCAAAGGTTTTCCAAGCATGCATCCCCCTTCCTCCCCATCTAGACTTCATGGCCAACTCTTATCAGATCTGTGAGGAGATCTGGGTTTTACTCTCTGCTCCACTACAAACACCTTCTGTCCTTGAGGATGTGATGATACATCCTCCATGGCAAAGCTCCAAGCACCCTGACCCTGCTATGTCCCTTAACAGCATCTTATTCAAAGGGCTTTCATTTTCTTCCAGTGTCCTGCCTCTTCTTACCACTGTGTGAGCTCACCAAATCTGAATYATGTGGATGAGGTCAGTTTATGCTGCTCCACATTTTGAATTTACAATGTCACTCGGATCCTTTTGCTGACTCGGAGGTGAAGGACAAGAAAATTGGATCAGGACTGGTTGGACTAAGGAAGGTCGGAATCAAGTTCTAATTTTACTTTATGTCTATTAATGTGCCAGCAAACACTAAGATTAGATRCCAATTCAAATGCTCATTTTTAAAGAACAGATGGCAAACCAATCAGAATCCTTGAGGTTTTTAATTCTGAGATTAACATTGCCCCCTTTTACTTTCCAAAGCAATCTAGCTAAAACAAAACTAAAAATGGATATATACATTATAACCGCAGATTGATTGATCACCGCTGAAGTTTTATATTCAACCACAAACACTCAAAACTTTTTTAACCTCTCCTCCATACATAAAATTGCAGGATCTGCATCACAATTCCACCACAATGAAACTTTTAGTAACTACACRTAAAGCCAGCAGCTTCCTTCATTACACCTCAGTTTGCAATAAATCAAAAAACAAATTGCAAAAATAAATTTTTAAGTATTTCTCAGTAAAACAGCAACAGCAAACACCACCTAAAATTAATTTGTAAAGCCATAATTCCATTCAAATTTATGAAATAAAATTACTTGAATTCTTCACATGCATAATTTTAGATTTAAAAAGGCAATAATCCATTTCCTTCTGTCTTGTCATCACCAGAACCAGATGAATGTTTTCAGACAGATGTTAATAGAGGATTACATTAGAAAGGTTATTTTCCTTTTCACACAAAGAATTATTTCTAAAATTCTAATTAATAGAGGAAAAAAACCCCAAACTGTAAAAATACTTAAATCCTCCTTCAACTAATGTTTAGGTGTAGCCTGGTATGATAATAAATCACTAAAATCTCAGCTGACGCAATTTCTAGTTTGAAAAAACCTTGGAACATAAGTGAATCACCTTCATTATATGCAGTTGTACCAGGATTTCATACATTTGGAGCTCATTCATTGCAAAGAATGAGGTTCCTCAAAGTCAGTCTTCCACAAGTCATCATTTCTATACATTATATACTCCCTCATGTCAGGAACAACCACCCGTGACATATTTATCTGAATTATTTGGAGCCATTACGAGAAGAATTCCTGTTACGCCTGCTTAGAAATACTTTTCCAGGCCATATGCTCTCAAAATAGGCTCTTCTGTGTCGAGACAAGTACGGCATAATGATTCAGGAGAAAGGTGAAACAAAGTCTGTTGGAGTGAAAGCTCCTCTGGACTCAGGCCCAAAGGAAAGCCAAAGTACAGGAGTTGAATTGAAGCCTTTGGACAAGCCGAGATACATGAAGTCATACCAAAATGAAAGAGAAATATAGATTCTTTAACTTCTAGTAGAAATACATGCTAAGTGCCTTAAACATKAAAAAGCTGCAGCAGAGACCTTGAGCATAGYTCCTTTTGCTGTAGCAGTGTTATTCTTTCATAGAGTTCTTTATTTTAGACAAAATATGGATAGAACTATATTGTTCACATTTTTTAGATATATTATTTTAGACAAAATATAGATAGAATGAAATTGTTCACATTTTTTAGATATAGTGTTCACATAAACAATAGAAGCTGATAGAAACTGCATACGCAAATTTGTGTAATACCTATGTAATGCTTACGATTGTTAGAATTGGACCAGGATAGGTTAAGAAAAGAAAAACTAGAATCGTGTGTTAATTTCATTGGTTAATTAACAAAAATAATCCACACTTCTGTAAGAGTTAGTTAGTAGTTAGTTAGTTAGAAAAAAGGTGAAGAAAAAACCTGTTTGCTGCCTGCTGTTTTGCTGCTGCTGCTGTTTGGCTTTACCGTGTAACCCCCTTCGAACTCTGCCTTCAAGAAGCTGAGACTGTGAAATAAAGAACTTAGCAGAACAGCAGCCTCCTCTGCTCTCTTTTGCTCTGGTCCGTGAAGGAAGGGCTTCCCATCAAAAGCACAACAAAAGTCTACTTGAAATTTGTTGTGCAAATGTCCTCAGACCATCAGAATGTCATCATGTTTGGATACATTAATTTACATAAGTTTTGTATTTGTGCAACAGTGGCCAAAAAAGTCTCTTTTGACCCAAGCTGGTTGAAATTTAGAAAATTTAATATTTCAGAGAAATTTAAGAAAATTTTTATCAATGTTTTCCTTCATGTAATTTCATACAGAAAGTATACATTATTCCTGCTCACACATCCACAAGAAACAACAGCAAGTCAAAACAATCATTCATGACTCCTAAATCCCAAAGACTGCTTGATTTGGCTACGAAAATACCACACACAGAACATCATCTTTAAACATTTCATTTGGGCAGAACATGGAGATGCAGACAACAAACAAAACAAACAAAAAATCCCAAACCAAACACACACAACTTCAGCAAAAGGCTTTATGAAGCTGTTGATGATCAGGGTTTGTCATAATATCATTTCTCCAGCCTTTGAAAATGAAGGAAGTGACAGATTACACAATTCTTCAAGTGCAAAGAGTGATGTCTACCATAGATCATCTTCCCTTTCGTTTAAATTGGTTCTGGAATCACTCAGAGCTGGAAACAGGCAGGTAACATCTGCAGCACTGATTCAAACTTCCCAGAAATTCAAATATCAGGCATTCATTGGATTGTTTGTTAGTGGTTTCTTTCATCATTACTGCAGCAATGTTTACTTGGCAAAAGCCAAGATCTAAAAGAGCAAGTCATATTTGCTTGTTGACTCTGTCAAGTGCTCCCCCAACGAGAAATGTTGGATTAACACTCACAGGGTCAGTTTACTTGCTTCTAAACTTTCATTTTAGAAGAAAAGCCAGATTTCTACTTATTAAAATTCATTTCAGCTATGTAATAAATGCAGTTTATTTGCCCTTGCAGACTAAAAATTATCTGAGGGGGTTTTGCAGTCAAGATGATAAATACACACACAGAAGGTGGCAATATTTGCAGCTTTATCTTTGTGGCTGCTGAGCATGAGGCAGATGTTAGAGAGCAGAAGTTTGAGGTAGCACAGACTCTTCCAGCCAATGTGAAATCAGAGAGGATTCCTGATATCCAAGGAGCAGAGGACCATTTCCATGGTTATCTGCACCTCTATCCCACAGCCCAAGAGATCCCACCCCTGGATCTGGGCCACACTGATTTGCCACAGAAGAGAAATCATCACGTTTTTCCCCACTCGTGGGTGTGAGAAATCACATAATATGAAAGCACAAGTGAGAAATCATATGATAATCTTCTTCAGCACTCCGGTAACTTTATGTTACCACTTCATCTTGTTTATCTAGTACTCCTCTATAAGAAATCTCATTGAAAACCCTATCACTGATTCTATGGAGGGAGAGAGGGTCTGCCACCTCACTGCCCATTTTTAGCTTCCTTAAGGCCAACAATTATTTTAGCAGTATAAAGAGAAAGATGAGATTCAGGGTGAAAGAAGCAGAGCTTGGTTGATTCAGGGTGAAAGAAGCAGAGCCCAATGCTCTGTGTGGTGTTTTTCAGAACTTTAAAAGATGCAAGGTCTAAAAGACTTCTCTAAGAAAACAAGAAATTTACCTTCCTAGAACTAAAAGTATTGACTTCTGGATGAAGAAGTGTAAAGTGGTTTAAAATGACAGTATTTTGTTGATCAAAAATACCCACTGCTGGATTATGCATAAGATGAACASTTACATGCCCAAGCAGTCAGTTAACTGCTGCATTGTATCCCCTGTATACTCTTATTTACTGTATCTAACCATCACCTACATTTTTACTGTCCCAGAAGACAAACTCYGTTCTGAAGAGCTTTGGCATACCCTGGAATAACAGATCTGTAGTTTTCAGGCTTGATGGCTCTATTACCATAAGAGATGGGTATATCAGCTAATGATCCCACTGAGGCTGGCAGGGATGGAGTTAATCATCCTCCTTGCTGGTGGGCCTCAGTGCTGTGCTTCTGATTTGTGACTAAACCTGCCCGAAAACACAGCAGAGTTTTAGCTGTCGCTGAGCAGTCCCCTGCACATCATCAAGGTTTTTTTCCCTTTTCCCCCACTCTGCCCCCATAGCAAGCAGGGGTGGGCAGGAGGCAGGGAGGGCACATAGCCTGGACAGGGGACCTGGCCATCCTGATTATAAAATCCAAACTACTAATTTAGCTCTATCTGGTGCCCCTGTGCCTTGCACAAGACAAACACACCCATGGAAAACGTTCCAGTTCAAACCAGGGCTCCACACCTGTGTCACRCCTTGAGGCCAACAGGTCTGGGTGGCCAGACTGAGTTACAACATTCCCACCCATGCACAGGTGCTGCTGCCAGCAGGGAAAAGGGAGAATTTCCCCRGGGGAGCAGTTTCTGGGTGGCTGCCTGCTAAAGAACAGCGACACAGTTACCACAGCAGCAACAAAAGGCATGAAAAGAAAGACAGCAGCTTCAAGTCCTTCAGGGCAGCTCTCAACACTGGTACAGTCTCACTTTCCAGAAAGGTTTAAAAGAAAAAAAGGGGATAAAAAAAGTCTCAGAAGACAGTCTATTCTTCTGCAACCCTGAACTTTCTTCTTAAAGACAGGGGCAGGAAGAAAGATTTTCTCCCCCAATATCCCACAAGTACAGTATCTTTATCATATATTTTTTCTTTCCCTTTTTCTGCAGTACAAGTGAAGTCCTTGCTCCTGGTAGACTTGGGAGCAACAGAAAATGGGAATTAGTGACTACACTGAACTGTCTCACTCCTCCCCTCCACCAACCATCCAGTAACCCGCCCCAAACACAGATGCTGTTCTCTTTCTCAGTAAAGCCAAGAGCCAAACCCTCTCCTCAACTCAAATATCCAAACTGGTTTTGACTCACCACCACCAGAAGTGATTTTCAGGTTCATGTTGTCTTCAACACAAAGCTGTATCTTGGTATTACAGTAACTTCCATAAATACTTGGTAGATTATATTACAGGAGGGTGAACTTTCCCACCACTAAGTTCCCCACTGGAATAAAACTTTTAATTTGAATTTGCAGTAAATTGGCTTTTATAGCTGAAAAAACCCCCTTCATCTTGACACAGAATAATCTACSAATATTCATTATTGAAAAGATTGCTATTTGCAGATTTCAAAAGAGAGAGCACAGATTACAATAACTTGAATATTTTTTGCAATRACTTAGCACATTCTTAGACATAGAACTTAAGCTCAAAATGAGCAGAGGTATAATCTCCAAGGGAAAAACATCATTATAATTTACAGAAAGAATTAAAAAAAAAAAACCAAATCCATACATACTAAGCATGTAATTCTGAATCTGCTAAGTACTTCAAACACTTTTTCTACCACTAGGGCTTTCACAGTATATTTTCATARTTCTCCATTTTAAAGAAATAATGAAATATTTGTTTTAGAAAGTGCAGTGCAGCAAAATTTATTTCCAACTCCCTAATTTTGCCTGTGTGTCCCCTCAGTGAGGCCAAGGCCTGTCAACTGTGCTTGACTCCCAGCTCCCTTTCCCGTGGGGAGCTGCTGCTGGACAAAGTCCTTGCAACCAGGGAGCAAACTCCTCTTTCTCTGGAGAATCAGCCTGGACAGAAGACTCACAGCACAGTAAAGCTACAGCTTCCAAAAATCCCTGCCCCTGGAAGCCAGGTCGGCTCCTCTGAGGCTTTAGAGGCTCTGATACCACTCAAGTCYAAGCCCAAGTCACTAAAAGAGATTATCTGTTTAAACACAGCATATGCAACCTGACAAGGCCATTAAACCAGGAGGGGTTTTTAACTTATTTTGCATCAGCTCAGAAAGCATTTAATTCCTGAACCCCGGAATTTTTTTTGCATTAAAAAAAGAATCAGACTAAACCAAATATTATTACCAATATATCAAGGTTGCATGAACATAAATTTCCTCCCCGTCATCGTGGATTTGGAGGTCAGCCGCTGGTATCCACCCATTCCTGACTCATTTCAAAGAGAATTTAGGAAGGCTTGATTTATTCCCAGACCTCACAAAGTGGAGGAGGAACTGACTGACCTTACATGGCCAGAATGCGATTAGGCACGTTTGCTTTTCCCTTTCCACAGACTAATTGCCTAAAGGAGAAGACAAGGAACAGAGGAGAGGAATATTACCTCTAATGCAGAGTCCTCTCTCTATGGAAGAGACACCTTTGAGGTGTCCAAAGAAAATGGCAAGCAAACCAAGGACAGACTCAGGACACRTTAATGAGGGAGAATGAATGGAACATTAATACACTGCAAAACAATTTTTAAGTATCTGCAGGAATCTGGAGCCTATTATTCTGTCTGGTAATAGCATTAGTCCCTGATCTGGACTATCCCTGAAGCAGAAATTATTACTACAACCAGTAAATAATCAGACACATAAGGACCTTGGCTCAAAAATATCAAGGTGCGTGGAAAAAGAGCGCATATGAAGCCAGGGAAAAGGGAAAACCAAGACAAAACCAATAGGAAAACCAAGCTAAGTTTCATGTCCTTATTTTTAATTCTAAGATGAACCAGTACACCTCGACCAACCACCACTCATCTAACAACAGTCAAAACACATAGCTGTTAGTAGATGACCTAACTACTTATTTTCAGTGGATCCCAAAGAAAATATTTCACTGTGTCTTTCTCTGAGTTTTCCTAGAAGACAATCTTCAGGAGTATGACTGCACAAACTCAGTGTAACACTGATTTTCAGGTTAGAATAATACTCACAGATAGTACCATAAAAAAAAAAAAAATAAAAAGACTCCCAGTGCACAGTAAAGCCAAAAGAACAATAAAAGTGGAATACGTGTTGCCTCCTATATTGCCTCTTATAGTGTCAAGACAGGTTAATTTTAGAAGGCATTCCAGTTAAACAGGATAAATGATTTGAAAATCCAGTTTGATCCCAGTAATTATATAGGAGGTATATTTTGCATTTGAGAATTAGTTTGTAACTGCAGTGATAATTAGACCCTTCATTATCCTTGTACAGATAGTTTTTAAGGCAAGGTGCTTTGAACACATTCTGACCAAGGCTGTGCTCTTTAATAAGCTGTTGAAGATGAAAACTGTAACACAGCAGAACCACCAAATAAATTTTCCTCCAAATGTCCAATTAAGAAAGAAATGTAAATATGAGTAATGTGGTCATTAAAACCACAAAATGAAAATACAGTGCAGTTATCCCTGCAATGTGCAACTGGAACACAAGGATCTCTCACCGGAGAGCTCGAACGTGACAGCAAACATCATCATTTACTGACCTCTGCAGCCTAAACAGAAGACTTGTGGCCCCTTTAGTAAGTGAAAGCATCTCATTCTCATTCCTCTTTTCCTAAATGATCTGTCACCTCACAACAAACTTGTATATTTTCCAAAGCAGCTGATGGATACGCTGAGACTTCAACCAGAGAACATTGCAGGTATGCAAATCCCAAGGGCATTTTTCTCTGTTCTGAGAAATGAACACCCATTTTTCAATTCTTATTGGAGATGTGAAAAAGAAACAGTCTACAAACGACAGCAATAAGCCTGTAGTCTCTTGAATTAATATCAAGGTTCTTTTTTTAGTTATTAAATTTTGATTTGTGTGTGGGGAAAAAGATATTCTTAATTTACATGTCTGTATTTGTCTGGGCAGCTGTTACTACACAAGAGTTCTGCTGCCTTACAGAGGGAACACCAATCCTGTTCTCACATTCACATGAAATTTGTTACAAACACTGGAGTTCTTTAAACAGTGCCTTCAAAATAGTTTTGATTAAATTTCTCCAGAGACCAGAACAGGATTACAGACTACTTCACAACTCATTTATCTGTCATTTAAACAGATCTACACTGAAATAGGTTCTGACACAATACAAATAGACAAAAACCACATAATTTGAACAGTATTTCTGGCAAAACATTTATTTAGTGTTTGCCCTGTTCCTTCGGGTGCTTTTTATTGATTAGATGAACTATTTTAACTGCTATGGCTGAAGCAGCTGGATGAAGGGTGAAATGTGAAATATGCTACATGAATAAAGTTCTGGGTTAGACACGCACCACCCCAGTCTCAACGCCAGCTGTGAAAAGAAAGATGCTCAACATCACTGCTGTGAAACTATGCAATGACTGAAATGGTATGATACATGACCCAGAGACATGGGAGGAGAAGCAGGGGASAGGGGATACTGCAAAACATTTTCATCTTATAATACAACTAGGAAATCAATTCAAATCTGGTTTTGTCGATTTTTTTAATATGCTGTTTAATGCTTCTCTTTGAAAATAGGTTTATATACAGTGCAGAAAATATTTCTGAGTCGTTTCCTGCCTTTCAGCAGATCTGCCATACTTTCAAGCTCAAGGATCCTTCAGGTGGCAACAGGCATGCAAAGACAAAATGTAAAAAAAAAAAGGCAGACAAGCACGTGTGCCCTTGCCTGGTGGAGGAGGCTGCAGATTGCACACCACAACAGAAAGCCTGAGTCTCAAAGCAGAAGGTGACTTTTTTTGGCAATTATTCAAAAGAATTACCTCCTATCGAGGGATTTAATCACTTCTCTAAATATTACTGGAACCTCCTTCACCTTACACATTAGTCACAAGTGCAGAAATTCATTTGATATCTTGACAGAGTAAAGGGCTTGAAGAGCAGGCAGCTAGAGGCAGACAGGCTGACAGAGGCAGCCTTGAAAAAGTTCCAAGTGTGTGTAGATATTACAGAAGAACAGGGAGCAATTAGGCTGAACTACCCACTCCAAGGGTGTTAATAATATTGGATAAGTAGTCTGAACACAAAGGTGACAAAACCTACATCTCCTTTATGCTGTGAGCCCACACACAGCTTTTCCAAGAAGGGAGAAAAGAAGCTGTTGCCAAATTAGAGCAGCCCTAAGCTCACTCCTGCAAGCACTCCCCAGGCTGCCAGCTCTGGCTCTGCTCCTCAGCACTAACGCCCCACCACAGGCTGGCTGCCAGCCTATCCTCACACTCTCTAACAGAAAATTTGGTGGGAAAACATCACATGACATTTTCCTAAAGTAGATTCCTAATGAACAAGTCCTTTTTGCAGCTTTAGCAAAGAAATCAAAACTCTGAACAAAAGCATAATTCTAAGAGCTGCTTTAGCAGCTTGCAACTTGTTCCAATACCTGCTCACCTTGCTAAACTGTCACTGGGGATTTCTGACATGCAAGAGCTGCCAAATGGGGGAAAAATCCATCCAAAGAGGAAGCTGAAATTTTACAGAAAAAGTGCTAAGTAGGATTGGACTTGGCTGCTGACTTTGCAGAAATGTGTCCCCAGCAGAACTGTTCACCAAGCCTTAAAAACAAGGTATTTTGTCAAAATATTGCAACATATGCTTAGGCACTTTTGATAGGGCAGGATGGGGATAACTGTGGTGAGCAGATAGAAGTGACAGATTAAATCAGTTAGATTTCAATTGATTTAGGATGGCACAAGGCTTCATCTTAACCATAGYTCTTAACAGGCCCCTAGTTACTAGAAATGGCTAGGAACCAAGGCATCAAAAATCTTCAGAAGTCTTCCAAATTCTGAGATTCTAGTGAAAGCAAATGATGAAAACTTAAAACAAAAACCAAAAAAAACCAAAAAACCCCTTACCACCCAAAACCTAAGAACTGAAATCTGTTCCTTTCCACGTCCTCCTTTTCTCTCTGCCGGGAGGTTGCTGCCTGTCCCACTTGTCTCCAGAAGCTGCTGCAGAGCCCCCACGTTTCTCCTGGCACACAGAGAGAGAAGCTTTTCAGATGCTCACCACGTACCACCAGGGACCACCTGACCACATATACTTCAAATACTCATTTTTATCAGTGCATATTCTTTAGCAAAATCTAATTTTCTTGAGAATTAGCTAATCTCAGTTAAATGAGCTGTTGATGGTTAGTCAAAGCCAATAATAATTTTAAAAGCTATGAGAGAAGAAAAACCAGACATAAGTCTGATAATGAAACACAGTTATAGGCAGTTTGATGCAGCATTTTTGTTCCTTTTACAAAGAGAGAGTGCAGGTAATAAAACCAAGCAGATGTTTTCATTAGTGGATATTCTATTTTGCCTGGAATGACATATATATACACATATATATTATTCTTGTTAAATATGTCAAGCATTGAAGCTGTGTTACTAGGAACTATTCACTGTCACATTCGGCACAGCTGCTGTGATGTGTCTGTGCTACAGCAGAGGTGAAAACCGTGTTTGAGATCTGTCCCAGGGATCTCTCTGAGGAGGAAGGAGGCAATGGAAGCACTCAGGACTGAGCATCTCAATGGCTTCTGGGAGCTAACAGGACTAATGGCTCAGGAGGTGTTTGAAGGGTGACACCTTTGAAGTTCATGGTTTATCCTGAGGAGGAAAGGGAGGAGTTCAGTGAGCTGTTCCTCAGCAAACTCCTCCACAGTGTTTGAGACAAAGCACAGTACCATTAGCAACACTTCTTCCAATTTCCTTCAACAGATTATGGATCAAATCTTCTCTATAATCGCTCACAAGACTGACTGACATTCTTTGAAGAATGAATTGAACCCTAAATTATTTCAGTTTACGAACAGCTCCACAAATACAGACATGCTATATTCCACAGGATTGAAGCTGGCAAATGAACATTTGCAAAAAGGTGCTCCAAAAAAATCTGAATAGAAGGTTTATTTTTTCAGCTGTATTTCACAGATCTCTCAGAAGTAATTCTGCAGAGCAGCAGCAACATCCCAGATGAGTAGAATGTCAGCTGAAAGCCACAGTACGAGTTACTGTTGAGCGAAAAGAGCTAAATAATGCTAGCAATAATATTTATTACTTATAATTTAGGTTTCGACTATTTATTTACACCACTACATTCCACTGGTACCTGAACATTCCCTTCATATGCAATGCATCTTTATCACCAACTTTCATCCACATGCAGAAAAAATTGGGTATTTGTCTGAGGTCAGTGGAATAGAACTGATGTTTCCTTTGCACTACAGGAAAGGATGTGTCCTTTGCACAGGACATATGCTCCAGTTATCCCAGGACTGCAATCACAGCAGGAGCAAGCCCCGAGTGCTCCTCAGCTCTGCTGTTCTCCCTGTTCCATCTATCAAATGCAAGCCAGGAAGGCTCCTTATAGAACAAAGGGCTGTCCAGGACTGGGTCTGTTGTACTTGTTACAGACAAAGGAAACAACCACTAAGATGAGGATTTGTTTTTAAGGCAGTTTTGCAGGTAGGCTTTGCTTGTCCCTAATCAAAAAGAGGACTGTGAGGAAAAAAATGATAGAGCCAAATATGTATCAACAGACAAATTTACCTCAATTTGAAAAACGCACTTTGAAGGAGAAATACTTCAGATTTCTCATTGCATAGTATTCAAGCGTTATTTGTATGAATCCATGAAGAACTTGAAAAAAGCCTGCTGTTGTATTCTCAAAAAGATACAAGTTATTATGAATCAGAAGGGACTGAATGCATAAGTCTTTTTAAATGTATGTTAGTGGTGAAAAAGAAGGCAGCAATAGTTAACCTAGCTGTGAGAGTGGAGGGCTTTTAAAAAAATATTGAAGAGATGCCTGAAAATATTAATCTGAAGACAGTGTTACAAACTTAGCTTAAGAGAGGCCACAGGATCTTGTCCCTGCCCTGACGCCTGTCTGACTTGAGTATGCCCTTGCATCAGGTGAGTAGAATGGAGGATTCAGAGTTAATTGTTTCCCTCTTCTTGTATCTTGCAGTCTTGTCTGAATTTTGCTGGCTGTTGTTTTCTTGTGTAAGATTTTATAAAGCTACTTCTCCCCACACTGAAGAGTTCCCTTTCTTGAAGTGATCCTTTTATGAACATGGAATAACAACAGAGGAAATCATTAAACCCTCTAGAATGTGAATGCTTAGCTCCACATGCTTTTTGCATAGCTAAAACTCCGTATTTCCTTGTACTTATTACAGATGCAGGTTCCAAAGGATAATTTTGAGAATATGAGGCATTTCATGTGAAAAAGGTTATTTTAAATGAGCGAAGTGTCCTTCATGTTTGCATATCCAGTCCAAGACTAGAGCGTGCCACATTTGGGCTCTCTGTGTTACATTTCTATTTTATTCTCAGTAACAGCTACAATTCTGACAATGCAAAGCTTATGCTCTGTCTTATAGTGAGTAAATAAACTCTAAAAAGCACAGCAGCCAAGCCCAGCACTGTTAGAACTTGTACTGCACACAGGCAGTACCTGCTCGCACTGCTCTTCAGCCCAAGTGCCACCCCAGCGCTCTCCAGTGATGGCACAACCTACACACAACCACACCTCCTGGTGAATTAAACCAAAAGCACTCACAAAAATTCCAAGTACTTGTTTTTAAAAACGTATCTACAAGTGCATTTCAGTTTTGGTCTGGCTGCTGTGCAGTAGATTTACATCTGGCTTCAAGGTACTACCATGTCACATCACTATTTCTGCAACTCCAATAGCACAACAGATTTGCTACCTTACTCCAGCTCCAACTCAACTTCAAAAATAAACATGATAAAGTAAAAGTTCTCAACAGCTCTGAAAAGCTAGTGGCACCAACTAGAAAACTTCCTTTCCATGAGCAGCATCATTCCTGTATGATTTCAGTATCTTAGCCATGTTCAAACCCTGCTAGACCAGTGTAGTCACTACTCAAACTAACGAGTAAATGCAAGTCTTTGCATCCACCTGTGTGCACTGTGGAAAAAACCCTTGTGGGATTAATGGAGGTGAAGATTTAGGAAAGGTCTCAAGGCTAGTTAGAGATGTCAAACCTTTTAGGGTGTATAGAGAGATATGACATTTTCATTTCCTTGTAATAATAATAAAGATGCAGATACACCATCACTAGAAGACACTGATTATCGCCAACCTTTCTTTAAGTCATAAAAAGTAATACATTTCTGCAACATCTTTTCAATGTTCTTGGCATGGTTTAAAACCAGAGTGACAAAAATATACAGATGCCATTGTCTCCTTGGTAGTTGAAGCCCTGGGACACACTTGCCCCACCATGAGGCTACAGAACCCGAAGCACTTTCTGTCAAGGGTATGAACTCGCACCAGTGCAGAACCACCATGGCCACATTAGCATGGCTTGCCTTAAATGGAATAACTCTTGGTATAACCTTACCAAAACCAAAGCATGCAAGTTGTGCAAAAGGCTGAAATAACAATGGCAGCGGGGAGTTACAAAAAGCTGATATTGAATTTTTCATAGAGAGAAAAAGAGAAAAAAAAATAAATATTCGAGTCAGAGCTGGATCAAGAYTGTTTCATCCATGGGGGAAAAGCAAAAGTGACAAGGCAGAGAAAGAGGTCTATGAAAATGACAGCAACCGATCTACAAAAACAAGATGGTACATAAGAAAAGACCCCCTGGAAAGAGTATTTTAGGTACAATAGTCTGGAGAAGGTTTTGTTTACTAAGTACACATTTCATTCATGATACACACGGCTGAACTGGCAGCAGATTAATTTTGCATTGCAGCAAAGATTGAAGATAGCCAAGGAAGACATTACACATAACATGTTCCAGAGGCTGACCAAGCAGCAAGATAACAGCAGATCAGAGGGTTTTCCTTAAAAATAGATGGCATGATAGATCAATGTAGGGAAGTAGCATAATGAAGTACTGGAGGTTCTTTCCTGAGCAAGAGGACAAGACTTTACCTCTGATGGTCTGGCATAAAAAGCAGATCTGTTCATTATTGCCCTTCCATGAAACATTTACAAAGATAAGGAATAAAAAGCGTAAGTTATCATTGCCTGAAAAGACATCAGTTCATCACCACCTTCTCACACATTGCTACAACTTTGCTTTTGGATTTTCAGACTAAGGYTCTTCCTCCTTTCTCAGCTGATTCCATTGAAGATATTAAATGATATCAGCACCAATTCTGAGAATACAGAAAAGGAGTTAACTCTTGATTAGGAGTTTATTTACTTTAAAATCTCATAACCAGGTATYGCATCTTTAAATAGTTTAATTATCAGCAACTAATTTCTTCAGGCAACTTCTAAAATTGATTTAGCTCTTCATACTTTTCAACATTTTTAATGATCATCTGTGATAACGCCAGGGATCCTGCTCTACACCACACCATTTTTAACTTCTCTTTCCTAGGTTATCCCAAGATAAAAATAGAATGTCCCTTTAAGATCATTTCAGAC
This sequence comes from Parotia lawesii, assembly GCA_003713295.1. Taxonomy (NCBI): domain Eukaryota; kingdom Metazoa; phylum Chordata; class Aves; order Passeriformes; family Paradisaeidae; genus Parotia; species Parotia lawesii. Next base: position 7,626,148 of record RAHM01000005.1, read on the forward strand.
ACCTCCTTAGCTCTYACAGAGGAAACAGTTGAAAAAAGGGTAACTTGGCCTGGATATGTCAGAGATATGAAATAAGAGGATGAAATACTTCATCAGCTTTACCTATCCCAGGCTCAACAGCAAGACTGGCAGCTGTGGGACTGAACCAGGGAACCATTTAGACAAAAGAACAAACTGGCATCAGCCGGACCCCATTGTGAGAAGGTAGAGACAAGACTAAAATCAGGGAGCTAAGTAGTCTGACATTTCCTGGGGGAATAATCAATGTAAAAGGCTGAAAAATTACTTTGGAAGAGGCTGGGAAAACAGAAAATGTAATTTGCAATCAAGAGCCAAAAAAACAGATCTAGGTCTGTGTGTCTTGAAGTGCATCTCAAATTGTTTAAGACATGTCTTAACTAAATAAAARCTATGCAAGAAAGAGACAGACAACGACCTTCACTGTGGTTACAGCTCTCAGATCTTTAATTTTGTACAAATCCAAATCACCCTTGAAAAGGTGTTCTGATTACATTTTCCATTCACATAAAGTTCCAGCATCCATCTGGATGTAACAAAGAGGTGACTGTCCATCGCTCCCATGGAACATCTGCAAAGCTCTGCCTTCCTCTGTAGCTAAACTGTCCAACAATCTCGAGGGAGTTTTTTGATCTTTGGTGATATTTCAGTGATAGGATTTACATTTAGATGTAACAGAGTTCATTGACAAGGAAAATAAATACAGTTGAGGTAGACCAGACACTACAATCAAGTTCTCCCCTGCTTCAGGACCGTCTGGTACCAGTGATTCTCATGTGAAATACACTGATTCCCCACAGCAGTATCAACATGTGCTTCTAAGCATTAATTATCATGAGCAAGACATGGGAACTAAAGTACAAAATAGATCAGCTTTCTAAATTTCTGATTTCCACATGTGCTGCTGTGGCTCAGACTGGGCAAAAACATTTCACAAAAGTAGCAAACTCACTAGGGAAAAAATAGATCTTTCAAGCACTTGGAGTTTCTTAGATGTTGCAAAATGAATTCTCTTTATAGCTGGACAATAAACGGGACAGCAGATTATCAGAAAAGTCAAAATACAGTGGTTTGACCTTTCCTGAGATATACTGAAGGAACTCACAATAAAGTAAAGTAACAAATCACAAATTTACGGAACTGGAAGTCCATTTCACTCAACCTGCATTCAGGACAGCCAAGATGCAAGATACACTCAGCTTTCCTTCACAGGTCCCACAACTGCTCTAAAAATGTAAATCTACACCTTTAATGAAGTGCCATGACCACTGTGCAGTAAAGCATCCTGGGACATCCTGTTCTCCTTCCTTCCTTCCACAGAACCTGTGCACATCTGTAGCAGTCCTTAAACGCTCGGTGACACAGTAAGAAATATTTTAATGCTGTCAAAAGTTACATGACAAACTACAGCTTGCACTGAACTGAGTTTAAAATGAATCGAACCCTCTAGAAGCCACAGTGCTTAAATACTTTCCTCCTCCCTTTCTACCACCACAGAAATAAATAYGCACAGGTCTTCTACCTCCAAAAGAGGGCTCTAAATAAACCTTCATATGAATCACATYGTCTGAGATGTTGAATAATGACACCACAAAAATTTATAAAGCAACTTCTAAAATCTGGATTTCAAGGCTAGGCACAATATTAAAAACAACAATAATTTTTTTCTTAACTTAGAATATTCAAACCTGGAAGCAGAGCTTGGAATTTTTCTTTTACCATGTTTTAGAAATGTATGAGCTGAAAACAGCTGTTGGAATAAGAATCATCCTACACTGTTGCTAGAGCAGTCTTACATCACATTCCCAACCTTTCCCATAATGAGCACTTCCCAGGGCAGCCTCGTCACAGGCTAACCAGGCAAATTCCAGCTGTGAACATAACTGAGTGAAGGTGCATGTGATTATCAGAAAGAATAATAGGTTTTATCTGGACCTGAGCACGGGCTGTCTCCCTGGAGCTCTGTAATCCCAGTCCTGGACAAGCTCTAGGGTGTAGTTAACAATTTCAGTGGTGCTGTCTGGTGTGACAGGGTCATGGTGCAGGAATGCTCCAGAGCACRGTGTATAATTAGTACCACGAGCTAAACAGTGTTTTTCTAAGTCTCTATGGCTCACCACAGGGTGCTTCTGTTAAGAGAAGGTTTGCTTGTTCCTACATTGAAAAAATAATTTATCAGTGTAACCTCTGAACGGAGTCCTGTATCAGCTCACACATACATCCCATAAACAGCTTTATTCTCACTGCTGTGATTGCAAAGCATTGTTTTCTGTTAATACACTCCAGTGTTTTAAACTGATTTTTAAAGGCTCATTTATTTGAATACACTCACACTACTATGTAAATACTCATGGTCCACRAGCCCTAGGATTTTGTTCTCAGACTTTTTTTTTTTTTTTTAAGATTAATCATGACAGCCTTGCTGCTCCTCCTAGCACTGGAAAACACACTAGAGAAATTAGAAGTGTGCCCCTCCRTTTATGTCAAAGAAATACAGCGTGTAGTTCCTGAGAGCTCACAAGACCCTATGGAAGCGCTGCACAAACAGCTGTCCCTCCGATTTGCAGAACAAACAGACTTTAGCAAATACAAGCTGCACAAGCCTCCACACACCTCATGCCTTGCCTGAAGTTATCACATCTACTCCCTGATGTCCGGGAGTCAGGGATTGTGTGTGACAAAGCCATCTTTTCACCGTGTTCTTTGGAACAAAGACAGGCTTAAGTTATTATTTCTATCTTATTCTGATCTGACAAACCCTAAGCCAAGGTTTGTATGCCTAGAAAGTTACAGGAGTCCTCAAAGACCACTGAGCACCAATTTATGCAGCTCCATTGCTGAATTTCAGCCTTCCACCTTATTCCYAGCAATACATTTCAGACTTTCAAAACTCACTTCATGCTTTTTGTGTAACTTCTTGTAGTATTGATAATCATTACTGGTAATTCTTCACAACAGCTTTGCTCACCACTACCTGTCACAGCTCTGAGAGGCCACTCCATGCCCTGAATATTTGAATTACACACTGGCAGTACAGTCCTGTTTCAGCACATTGGCTGGATACTGAATGGAGGTCTTGCTCTCCAGCTACATAAATCAGTGAAGCATTTCAAAAAGGTAACATGAAAGATTTATTATCCCATTTTCAGGGTTCGCACATATTGCTTCCTAACAATAGTTTAATAGTGGCATATAAAATTCAGGTTTTGAAAATAATTCATCATATTCTGAAAGGACTTTGGTTTGCATTCCAGACTAACTAAAATTTCAAGCTCCAATTCATATTGAAGTCTGAACATGCCTCCTCTGCTCTGAAATCTGGTGTTTCCCATTTTTAGACCCTTCCTTCCACACCAACTCCCATTAGTTCAACGAGTGCTTTCAGCAAGCAGMTCACAGAAAACTGTCACCAGTAACGTGGCTGACAAACCACTGGGACCAACAGCATCCACCACGAGCTGACATCCAGGGTCCCACTTGTGCTAATAGCTGGTGATGTCTCTCAACAAAGGTTTCTTACAGCCAGTATTATTTCCTTCTGTTGAGACAGGCTCTCYATCCGAATAAGCAGCTCCTTGTGATCTTTTGCATCGGAAGGGCAGCAGCTATTATTTTCCTATGACTGCCTGAATTGAAAGCAACACAACATGAGAGCACAGGATTGGTAGCCATCATCCCACACACAACTCCACAGCACTCTAATGATCTATCCATCATTCCAAAATCAATTCCTGAGATGTGCTGGCTTTAAAATGAGGTACAAAAGCCACACATACAAAAGTTTAAAGTAAACAGCTAAAAGCATTGGGTTCTACAAAACACATCCTTTTTCTTTTAATCTTAATTCTCTTTTTTTTTTAACCATGGATTAACTTAAACCAATTACAAACATATCACATTTAATAATCACAACCCTTTTGGACAAACTTTTGTTTAAAACTTAAGCATAAAACACTGTCTCTCCATACCCTTGAAGACTTCCTGAACTTTTCACCTGCTGTGCTGGGCACAATAGGCATTGTTCCTTTTCCATACCAAGAGAAACAGAACTGAGACAATAACAATGTGCACAAGCCAAAGGACCAGAGTACAATAAAATAAAGAAATTCACAGATCTATACTCTCAAGAAGTATTTGGGGACAGTGAACATACAGAGAATAAAATACAGTCTGAGTCACTGTAAAAGCAAGGTGCTTTCTCCTTTTAAGTGAACTTAAGGGACTGCAGCCTAAACAGCAAAGAACCAAAGTTAACACTGGAAACAGACTTCAAATATATGTCTACACTTTCAAAATATAATGGCATTTAATTTCTCTGATAATGCTATATTGCTATTATCCTTACATATAAAAAGATGCTGCAGTTAAGGTCAGTTTGCCTCACTATTTTTCAGGCACATAAAACTCAGTGCAYTGGGCAATACATAAATTGCCTAAAAACGTATTATCACACTTTTCTGTAGGCCTTTACTTTTTGGCAGCAACATATAATTTCTGTCTGGAAAAGATCTTCCTTGAAGTCTGTTCAGCACAACAAAACTCTTCCCTGCAAATCTGCGTTCCAGTACGTGACTGGTGGGAACACTTCATTGCAATCCTTCACCCAGCCAACATTTTATGGCCACATAGTCTCCTGTCAAAAATAGGGAAGATGTGCRACTTGAGCTCATCCAATACAGCACCAAGGTTAGAAATCTAATTTATTTTCTATATCTACTGAACAGAGATGGAAAAAGGGTTCAGCTGGGTGAATAAGCCATTTATTTTGTTGTCAATAAGAAAACAGAGTAACACTTCAGCACAATCAAAAATTTCATATTCAGTTGCTTCAACATTGAATGAACTTTTTGTCTGTGGGTAGGAGCTGAAGATTCACGCTTGTTCTGCTTCCTCTGTGAGTCTATGAAAGTACTGTTACCAGAGCTAAGCTACACRATGCACAGACTGGTTGACAAAATATGTTTCACGGTTTCATGTCCAGTGCTAGATTAACAGTTGGACTTGATGATCTTAAAGGTTTTTCCAACCTAAACGGTTCTGTGATCCATAGACATTAACCTAATGAGAATCACAGTTTTCAGGGAAAATAGGGCAGAGCAATATTCTGCATTATGAAAACAGGCTCCTGTAACTTGGAGTACAACTGGATTTCTATCCCAAGTGCAGGCTGTTGCTAACTGGAAGTGCTGGGACAAATCCCCAAATGCCCAGACAATATGGGCCACAGCCATATCAGGCAAAGACTGGAAAAACAACAATGAAGCCATCTGCTACTTTTAGGAAAGCCTATGATGAAGCAAGCAATATTCCAGGGAATACCCCACCTGGGAAATAGCAGAGTACTCGCTCATCTGAGACAGTCTCTCTACTTAGGTAAACACAGTTGAGCATTAATAATCAGGCTCTCCTCAGCCAGGGATTTTGGCAGCTAGAAAAACGCTCCTGTATTTCTACTTCATCTTGTTAAGTGGCACCTTAAAACAGAGAGAACCATAGGATTAATGAACAGTTATTTTGCTTATCTACCTGAGGGCAATATGCACAATAGAAATGTTCTCAATAACAGGAGAAAGCTCAGCAGCATATTTCAAGGTGGCCTGGCTTTGAGGCAGAATGCAAAGACAACCAGGAGATTTACACCTCAACTAAGATGTAAATAAATGCCAATGATTTAATCCCCAGTGGTTGTTTTGAATAAATCAGGTCCATGCAGCAGATATGATTTCATTACACTCATTATTTATATTAACCGCTAAATGAACACTTTGGCACAATGGATTTTCCCTATATGTCAAGTTCATACTTTTTCAGAAATATTTTTATATAAATTAAAAATTCAGACTTCATACCACAGACTGGAATAAACCTTTCTTCAGGGAAGAGTGTTCTGCATCACAGATCAGACGTGTGTCATCTTGTCCCTGTAATCCTATATTTGCTCTGAACCCAGGTCATATAGGAAATTACTGTAACTTGTCTTTCAACTGGACAATCGCTGTATGAGCCAATTTTGTAGTTTTAATTATCATCAGGGGCTGATTTGCCATAGCTTTATACTCAGTAGCCTTTAAAGGCACCTCTCAAGCATGACTACAGCTGCAGGAAAAAATTTCCCCAGAGCTCAAAWGCACTTTTGGCAGTACCAAAACCAAACAAAAAGGTGAAACTGGCAAAGGGAAAACTTATCTGAGACAGAAGACAGATCCCTGTGTGTGGGAATGTTAAGCAAGCCACCGAGGCAAGATGCACTCACTGAAGTAATTCAGAAATGCATCATCTGTCAGAGAGGATAAACAGTTACATCGTGTGCTGCCTAAAATTCCAGGGTTTTCCTTCCATCATGTATTCTTTTATCAGCCAAAAGCACCTAATTCTCATGAGAGAACACTAATGACAGGATTTTCTTTATTCCTCAGTGAGAGCCCTGAAACGTGCAGGATTTATCTTGCTGGCTCAGTAAAACAAGGGCAGTTAAAATACTATGCTCTCCCATTTTTCACCTTCTCCAGACTGCTGCTTTCCCCCAAAAATCCCAACCTGTTGCTTACRGTGCTGTAGTTAATGAAACTTCATTGCTGAACAAACCACAATTTCTGTGGCAGCTACAACCTTCRTTACAAATAAATTAATTGTACACGTTGATTCTTACAGTGTTTTGAGCAGTCTAGCAATAAAATTGACTCTTCATCAGTGACAGGATAAATAATCCCCCGGACTTTTGCAAGAGGTAGCAGTAACAGAGCTATTCACCAGCTAATGTACATCAACACATCCTTTCTGCAGGGATATCAACCATATTTCCTTGATTTAAATACAGTCCTTGTCCTCATGACCTCAAAAAATGTCTTTCTACTCAGCTCGAGTGGAAGAGTCTCCCCAGTTCTTATTTTTCCTGCAGCAGCTCCACTACAATGAAAAGATCACTTCTCCCAAACATAATCCAAAGCATGCAACTTGCATAGAAGAACTTGGGGTTCTGCCCCTCCTCCGCTCCAGCCAGGCAGTGGCAGTGTCAGACAGCAGCGTGGTTAAATGCCTCAGGAGCACGGGCAGCACAGAGAGCAGGGCCCCCAGCAGGTATTTTGTCATTTCACCAAGGCTACTGCACCTGCACGCCGAGCAACAGCTTCGTTTATGATTCCTTCAGAGTCCACATGCCGTGAAAATTAGGGAAAAAAAAGGTTTCTAAGTGGTTTTTAGTAGACTAATAATGTTCCCAAATATTAATCCATTCCACTTTAAACTATTTTCTTTTTATTTAGGCTTTAACTTCTCAATCTTCTTTGAACCACGTTTTTCTAAATTTATAGGAATCATCAGTGGGCTGGAAATCAGTAATACACAAAAATTTCCTTTGCCTTCCTCTGAAATTTACTGCTCTGTCCCCAGGAAATCTTCAAATGTTGCATGACAAACAGGCCATGACTTACTGGCATTTTCACATACCACAAGGGTTGAAGCTGAAGGCTTTAAGCATTGCTGAGTCAGCCATGGGTGCATTAAAGATTTAGCAATTCTGAGCTGTACACCACAGTTTATTCATTTCTGAGTCATAAGTTAAGTACCAATGCCTCAGCTCTGGAGTAAAACACTAATACTAATAAATTTTCACATTATAGTCTGAGTTGTTTATCTGTTGCTTACATGTAAAATTGCCATCAAATCCATTTCAGAAAGGTCAAAGAAATGGAATAGGATAGGGCTGAGCATTCTGTATTTTAAGTCGAGTTTGAAAAATCGGTGTATTTTCTGGTGAAGCTGAAATATTTTCAGCCTCTCAAAAGGAGTGCATTTTGCTTTGCTTCAAGACCAATCACTCATCTCCCCTTTGAGCAAACATCAAAATACAGAAAGATTTAGCTAGAATAAGCATTCGTGGCACTGTGATCCTGCTAGCTAGCTAAAAATTACTTTGTARGAACACAACTGGTTTGGGGGCTGCACACATTTTGCTGTTTGCTTATTGCAAGTGGTTAAAAAAAACTAAGGCTCTCTGCAGAGCCACCTCCTGCCCACCTGGCTGGCTTTTAAAAGTACCAACACAGACACTGTTCCTGAATTTGGGACAAGAAATAGCTACAAATATTGCATGGGAAGCACAGAAGACACTGGTAAATGTTTCCCACTTGTGCTCAACGACAGCAATGCTGTGCACAGGTCAGACTGGAGCTCTAAGATCATCAAGCAAAGGAAGGATGGATTACAATTACGGCAGGAGAAAGGAATAATTCACTTGGCTTTTCTGTCAGAGTTATCCAGAAAACTCATTTAGTATCTTGGTATTTCAGAGCCCTCATGTCTCACAGTCCACTCGTGTATTAGGTGCCGGCTGTGAAGACTCATGAAGCAGCACTAGAGGAGCAGCACTCACAGAAATGAGTTTATGGGAGTACTACAGATGCAATACATGGGTATTTACCACTGTTAACACTCTCAAGTTCTGGAAAGAAATTATACACATACAGTAATGTCCCATCCTCCACTGTTCTCTGACTAGGAGCTGACAGATGTTACAGAGAAACAAAGGTTGATGCATTACTGATGCATTATTTTGCTTTATATGTACCTCTGCAATCTTCTATGATTTACAAGGCTGAGGAGAGTCAGTTTTTCCAGTAGGATGTGAAACAAACAGGAAGTAAATTAGTGCAACTGCTTTAAAAATACAAAAAAAAAATGCATTTCAACAGCCAGCAGGCTATGAGACCAATGAAACATGCACACCTACTAAAAAGATAAAACCAGAATCTGCCTGCAGCAATGACAACACAAACTCCCTTACAACCACGCTACTAAAGCGAACGAGCAATTTTTTCCCTAAATCCATAACTATTACCACAAAACACACAACATGACAGCCATGTAAGTGTTTCTTTATGTCACACCATTGCTTACATATTGAAACAAAGTACACTAAGGTTCATGAAGAGGCTTTCACCAATTCCAAACACCAATGGATGGTACATGAAACAGAAGAACACAACAATTCAGAAAAGCTGGGCAAGTCATCATTAAATATTGGCACATATCACAAAAAATTAGGTGTCTTTTCAATGTGCAATAAACATTCCAAATTTATTTACTGATAGTCAGCTGTAGCACCATTTAGTCCTATCAGCATTACTAGAAAGATAAAAATAGAGCAGAAAAAAAATCTGCTTCAAATTTTAAAAAAAACCAACCCTTGGACACTAAAGTAAATCAACAAGTGGGAAAAAAATCATACATCTGAACCACCTGCTTACTTTCTTAAAAACAGGAATATAAAACTACACGAAACTGTATTACACTTATACACACAGAAAAAGTCTAGTTTACCATGCAGTGCACTTGCATGGTAAGCAGCTGTAGGAATAAAAAATGAATTAGTTATTTCAAATATTTCAGAGAGTTCAAACTTCAAATGCATCAGTTCAGCAGTAAGCCATAAAGTGTGCACATGGCAATATTACTGCACGTCCAGAGAAAGGACACAGCGGCAAAGCAGTGATGTAAATCTACAGGTGAATAATCTGTTAATGTTGGCCACTGCAAAGTAAGAATGGTTGAGGCACGAGGCTGCTGAGGCTCCGCATCCCCAGGGAACAACAGGCAGCTGTGGGGGGCACAGACTCTCCCATTGTAATGCCGAGAGAATTCTGTAGTGAAGAAATCAGTCTGGGATCAGAGGGTAAAAAGGCAGCTATAAATTAAGTTCTGCCTGAAAACAAGAAATATAGGACAGATGCAAGAGAGAAAAACAGGACTGAATACTAATGAAACTGCGGTAATGGAAGAAGACCAGACAGGAAGGTTACTAAAAATAGCTCTCAGTGTTACCTTCTGAAGATAGTTTCAGATTAAATCATGAAAATCATTGGATAAAAATTCAAATGCTTTTCTGACTGGAAAACAAAGGAGACAACAAAACAGCAACACTGATGAGCAACAACACTACTATTAACTCAGGAATGAAGAGTCACAAATCTGAGGATCATCCCACACCTCTGCAAAATTTCAACTACCAATGGTCTCTAATTTGTTCACTCATGGCAGCTGCTGCAGAAAGAAGGAAATATAATAAAGCATTATAAAATTCTAGGAACTCTTAGTAGCAGCTCATTTTGCATTATCTGGATCATAACATGCTGGGAAAGCAGACCATTAATACTCTGCAAATAGGACTGGGTGCTGTTTTATTGCAGGCTGGTGTTCTAATTGTCCTTGCTGCTAGAGCAATCATTCACATTGGAAAGCACTTAGCCCAAGACTAAATAAGAGACAGTTGCTCTACTAAAAGCTGTGAAAGGTTTCTTTAATACATTTCTTTTAAACAAAGTACTTGGAAGAGCTAATGTGAAGCAGATGTTTTTGAAGTACCCCAGAGAATACAAAAAGACCTATTTCATCATTATATGGAATAAGATATTACCCAAGGCAAATGCTGGTAATAAAATTTTCCCCCAGGATTCCTGTTGAYATTAGGGATATTATCTTACCCTAAATATTACAAGAACTTAATTTTCATAAATGAAGCAAGTACACAAATTTGCTGGAAGGCAATAGCAAGACATGAAAGCACCTTTGAAAAACTAACAGGTTTCCTACGCAGTTTGCAAGTTGCAATGGTTTCCATAACTTCTTTGAAGAGCTTCCACAACTCCAACGATTCCAAAACTCAAAAGATTTTTTTTTTTTATATTACCTAAGAAATGGGGACTGATGTGATCCTATTCACTCCAAAGAAAGTCCCAAAAGTGCCACATCCTATCCCAGGCCTTCCTCAAGTCTCCTAACTTTGCTGTGCTGTGATTAAATATAATCTGATAGTGAGCTAAAAAAAGCTAAAGCTACCTTTAAGGCTGGATTCTGTGGGAAATCTAATAACAAAGCATGGCCTGGAGAAGTTGATGTGAAAGGAATAAATCAGCAGTGGTTTGAGGTAGTTCTACACAAGCACTTGCACAGAATGCTACTTTTTTCTTAAAACATGGTAGTCTCAGGTGAGGGAAGTGCTAAAGCCAGGAAGTTTCTCCGTAAGAGCTCCAAGAAATTTGGAAATTCTGTGTGGAAGAAGCAGATCTTCCCTTCCAGCCTGGATAACCAAAGCAGCCGGGCACRGAGCTGTGCCAAGGAAGGAAGGCACGACCAGCACCAGGGACACAATGACCTCACCCTCCTTTCTGCTCACGTTGAGCACGGCTGAGGCAGCAGACAACCAAACCAAGGAATTATCCTTTAAGAAAGGACAAGGCATAACAATGAATGACTACACCATCCATATAAATCAGCTGGAGCAGTTTTTATTTTATACCCAGGAGCCTGTAAACAAACAACAGTAACTTTTTGCTGTGTCAGAGGGCACTGCTGCTCATGGAGCTGGGGTTCTGCACTTGTTTAGCAGGCCCAACACCAGGAAGGAGATTTGGACCAGAGAGCTCRTTTTAACTTGGATTTTTGTTTAGAAAAAACAGAGAGTAAGCAATTTCTAAGTCTAGCACTGAAGCACAGAGCATAACACCCATATTACACACCATGTGTAAAGGAAACACACATATTGTGCCAATTTCTCCCGGGCATCAGACCYCAACCTGCTTTCACACCTCCCTCATTAGTTCACTTCTTCAGTTATTTGCAAATGTAACTTGATAACATAAACTGTTGATTCTGAGCCTTAAAAACCACTGAAGTCAGTGGAAGCCTTTTGAGCACACAAAACTTTCCCAGAGAGCTTTAAAACATATGAAACCTCTGGAGAAGCACTAGAAAAGAAAACCCTTTCCCTCCATTTCCAACAAGTAGAGAAACAGCTATTGTTAAAAAGGCTTAAATACTTAAATGTTCTGTGTCTCTGAGAATTGAAAGGCATCAGCTRGGATATGGTAATACAAGCAYGGAAGAGAAATACACAATTGCCAGGTAATTATTTATGATGCAATGTTTTATTATGCGATTTGAGGGGTATTAGTGCAACACAGAAGAGTGATTGCTGCTATATTGCTGCAGGAAAGTTCATATGACAATCACAGCTTTGTTTTTATTGTTTTCTGCTTATTAAAAAAAAAATCCCCTCTTTTCTTTTAGACATGTTTTTCAGCTGAAAATATGAAAACCAAAATGACACTTCCATTCTGAGATTAATGGCTGCGTATTTTTGAACAAACAATTCTGAATTTTAATCTGAGTATCTCAATGCATTATTTATATTTACGCAATCATTTGAAAAATACTCCCTCACTCCTACCCTAGAATTTTCCTAAAGCCAAGGAAAGCAATATTTCAGAAAATTACTTTGTACTTCTAATAAAGAGATATTTCCATATTAAAAACCCAYGCAACAACTACAATCACAACAGAGCAGATTGTTTTAAGAAAGGATTTGTTATATTCTAGGAAAAAAATAACAAAAAAAGTTGGCCTTAGAGCTAAATGAGCTAAAAGTTTTCTTTTAAGGATGCCAGTGCAGTTTATTATAACAGTCCATAGTAATTTCTCTGGCATACAGAGGTGTTGCTGAAGATCCAACTGTGAGAGGGCACTGATCAATTGGGTAAAGATGTGTTTACACTCTTAAACATCATCTGCCTATTGCACAGTTCATAAAATACCTGCGTTTTTACTTTCCTCAGATCTATTTCTCTGAAATACTATGATCCTTTGGATCATTATTTCCACCATATATGAAGGCTTTAAAATTAAGATGAGGCAGATACCAACATAMTTTTTGTCCTTCCTTTGGAGCTCTAAGCAAAAACCATCATCTCATGGAATCAAGGATACATGGTTACACGAGTCAGTCACAGAATGATTTTAGCAATGATCATTAGGAGACATAAATAGAGGCATTTATGTCTTTATTCCCCCTGACTAAAGATGAACACTGAGCTTCCATAGTCTGGTGGAAAAGTAGAAAAATTCAGAGATACAGTCAAACACAACTTTGATTTTAGAACTTGATTCTTCAAAATACTCCAAAAGAGCATATGCATTGTGATTACCTTGGGACCTGCTGTGCTACCTCAAAAACAGATGCTAAATTGAGAGCACTAATTACAGAATAAGTGCCCACTAAATCAGACCTGATGCTACAGCACAGTTGTTACTGACATTCCTGTTAGTTTAAAAGACAAAAGTACATTCCTAGCAGGCAAATCATATWTTGTGCATCACTTTCTGCCTCTGCATGGTTGAACTTAACACCTGAGCACCATTCACGAGTAATGAAATGAAGCAGTGACATCGCCCTCTCTCCTTGGCTGGTTTACAGCTGGTTTCAGTCAGGTTCACATGGTGCCCCTTGTACAGTGCATTAGGAAAGGCTACTCTCAAATCATGATATAATTGAGTAATAGCTCTCTGTCAGGTGGTGACAGCTCCCTCAAGTCTCACTTGAAGAGCAAGGAAAACATTATCTCAAATRTCAATGAGAATGAGGAAACAACAATAAAGAAAGGCAATGACTTGAAATTGTTTCTAAGTAAAAAAACAAGACATTCGTAAAGACAGAGATTCTTAGAATTTTGTGTTAGAAAACCTTTTCCTGTGATCCATGCACATCATTTTTCCACTTTTTCTGCTCTAAACAATGATGCCATTTTCAGAACCACTAATCCCACAGATACTACAGCACCGCTTCTTCCTTTATAAATTGAGCCTAAGGATTTCCCACAACCACAGGTCAGACAGTAGCTGACAACATTTAATTAGGCAATATGTACTGCAAATGGAAAACACAGATTTAGAGGGGAAAAAAAATCAGCTACTAAGTATTAGATGAGAAGTCATACTCATTTCAGCAGCAGCCAAAATTATATTTCTGTCTTTCCACTAAGCTGTCTTCTGGAAAGCAACATCTTCAAAAGTACAGTTACACTGCAAAAATCCAACACACGCAGGAAAAACAATGATTAAGACAGATCACACCTTTCCATCCCACAGATTCCCAAGCTGCTTTATAAAAACCAGTCCTATCACTTGAATGAAATGCATTTTTCTATCTAGAAACTGCACAGTGTAGAACAACAAAGGAGCAAAAGGAAGTTCTGGCAGAGGACATAAGGGCCCTGTTTTTACACAGGGGGACTGATTGGACTAAGAGGCTTGTAGCAAAAAATATCAAATAAAGGCCATTCTCCTTTAATTTCTCTGTAGAGCCTTTCCTTATCACTGATAAATTACTTTTTCTTGTGTGAACTTACCACTAAAGAAGGACTTCCAGCACTTTTTTGAAACAGCTATTTTGCCAGGCCACCTTTGTCTGATGTCCTTGGCTACACCTGATCTCTCCCCATGTTTCTGCCAGGATCCAGATGGCCAGAGGGAGCATTTGTTAGGATTCAGTGACATTCTCAGTAGGCACAGCCCCGTGCAATCAGTCTCTGTGCTTCTCACAGCAGTCCTCTTCTTGGGCTGAACCTGCCAGTGCTGACCACCGGGGGGTCTTAGCAGACATCTGTTTAAATTAAGAGACCCAAATTCCTGCTGATTAATTACCTTTTTCTGTGAACAAACACAGAGTATCATGAGTTAATTAAGGCACACGTTCAATTAATCTAACTGGTGTCAGGTGCACTACTCCACATCAGATGCAAGGAAAGAAAACCTTTGGCACTTCAGGACAGGGCACACACCTCCAAACAGACTGGGGTTCATCCGGGCAGACACTGAGGTCAGCACCTCTGCACACGCTCCTGCAAACCACACAATTAAACAGTGCACAAACTAAATGTATCTTAGCACATGTTCAAAAACTTCTCTTCAAATGAACTCAACTCGGTATTAAAGCTTTGAGACTTCCCTGTGTTAGCTTTGAGAGTTAATGCAGCAGTGGCAAAAAAAAAAAAAAAAAGCCGTTTACTCCTGTGAATATTCACGACCTGAACTATTAAGGAAAGTTACTTTCAGTCTATTCTAGGTCTTCAGCCTACCCCGAGGGAACTCCTGCCAGCATCTGAGTGGTGCAGCTGACCGGGGGAGGAATCCCAGGCAAGCACATCCCTGACTGCACACACGGCTCAGGGAGTCATGCGGGGCGCAGCTCGGAGCTCTCCTGCAGCTGCAGGGGCGCCGTTCATTCGCTGCTCAGGCTTTCCTCCCGCAGCATCTTCAGCGCTACTGCCAAATAAATGGTACAAATTCCACTCCGAAAAGCATTCTTGACTATACTCATTCTATCCTCATCTGCACTGAAGGACATCATAAACGCTTTGGTCAAGAACATCCATTCTGAGARATAAAACCAGACTATCTGTTAATGRYATTAWATCTACAGTGTCCCYCCAGAAAGACAATAATTTGAATATCTTTTTAGAGACTGTCATGAGACACATAAGAAAATACCAGAAATACATGGACTGAGGGTCCAGGGCCCCATGTCRCTCACACGTAAGCAAAACAATAGTAATTTTTAAAACTGGTCTTCTTTTGTACAAGCCTTAACTCAGGGCTGGAAGTTGTTTACAGCTAGGAGAGCTATGAATGTCAGAGCCAAGAAGTCCATTTGCTAAATAAAAGCTGAATTTTAAACGCTAGAATGAGCAGGAGAGCTTATAAAGTTTATAAGCAAGTTTCAGAGGAGCACATTGGCCATTGCCCCAGGATCATGAGGTTAGATTACAGGAGTGCAGGTCATTATTTCTACAAGGCTGATGCTGTGCCATTATTAGTGTCAAAAAGACCAACAGAAACAACAACTCAATAGACAGAAAATGTGATAAATCAAGAAAAGGAACAAACCAGAACCTTCATTCTGGAACGCCATGAATTTCACATCCCTATAGTCACAAAGGCTTTCAGAGCAGAACCCAGCAGGGTTTTTACTGCAGTCTTGCAAGCTCTTTAATAACAGGGGTTGTTATTGCAGTGCTTTGCATGCTGCTTCTTGGCTACTTTTGTCTCCTACTTCTGATCAATAAATAACGGCTTAAAGAAGCCGTGTCTCCAGGAAGTTCACATGTATTTCTCTCAACATACTGCACAAGTATCAGTAGCCTACGGTAAAATTGACTCACAATGTAATTTTCTGTCTACTAAATAGAAAACTGAAGCCTCTTACAGCATTGTTGTCTATTCCACCGCTCATAGCAGGTCTTGAACCACCCTTCTGGAAATGAAGTAGTATCAATATAAAGATGCTTAAAAGCATTAATATAATTGTGTTTCTCTAGTTAATTGGCAGCAGCAGAAAAAATTGTTCATATAATTACCCACAGTCTGCTTTTAATGCCAATACTAGATACAAAACCTTGCAAAACAGCTGCTAGACTGAAAGCCAGTTCAAGTCAGTCTGTTGCTGTCACTGATCTTGGCATCTCCCAAATGACCATTTTCCAACGGTCTACACCTTTCCAACACATCTGTACAGCAAATAAATCTTTCTGTACAGCTTTAATTGTGACTTCATGTCATACACCTGAAAGGCTCCAAGGACATTTAATGCCTCCTCACATTGTGTCCTTCATTCTTTAGGCTTCCCACTCTGTAAGGCAGAGGTCCATCTCTTCCACGAATATTTTTTCTTTCCACATTTCTCCAGCTACAAAGAGCCCTTCTTCTGCCTCTCTCCTGCTGGCTTCCCATTGCTGCCTCACCTCCAGTCCTTCCAATTACACAGCTATCAGCCTCCTCTCCCCCAGAAACAGAGAAACTTCCCTGCTCTCACAGCCTGAATCTCTCCTTATTCCCAATCACCCTAAATCCTCCTCCTTAAGAAAAGATGCTATCCTTGAATGAGGTCCTGCCCTTATCTTCTATAGATATTTCTGCTTGATTTTAGTAGACTGAAGGACCTGGCAGTCACTTGAGCAAGAAATGACAGAGATACAAGAGCATGCCTGCTTCAAGGTCCTTTTCTATCAGCTCTGTTATCCCCTTATCTTTTACAGAGTCTGGGAGTGGACAAGTCACAGCACAATTTCAAAGGGTAACCCACAAAAAGGCTGAAGATCCATTAATGATCTGTGCCCATGCTCAGTGTGCCCCCACTGCAGAAGGGCAAACCACAACACTGCATCCAAAGGGGATGAACAAAGGACTGAAGGAATCATTACGGTGACACACAAAGTTTCAGTTCCAACAAGGAAATAAGCAGGGTAAGAAACAAAAGCGCAGGTTACGTTTCCAGTTTGAAGGAGAAAAGCACTTCCCCACCTACTGTACCCCAGGGAGCTCCCAATTTTTCTCGTAGAGCCACACTGTACRACTTGCTCCCATCTTTAACATCTTTCTTTGGATCAAATCACAGACCCAGCTTCATACCCAACTACCCCAAAGAGATTCTGAGTTCCTGGCACACCAACTGAGTGGCATATTTGACAATTCCCACTGTGCTGGATGCACATGGAAACGAGTTCTCTCCAGCACAGCCATCTGGGCTCCCCACTACAAGCCCCAGTTACCACAGCAAAATAAGACATCCACTAAGTTCTGTTCATATTCACCAGATGAACAKTTCATGAACTGAAACTCAAAAGAACCAAACTCAGGGAACAACTGTTTTTATAAACAGGAAATTCTCGTATCTTCAATTGCAAAATCAGGATTACCCTCAATTAAGTCATATTTTATGCTAAGCACACAATGCCTTTACACATCAAATACCTTTTCAGCAGTATTGAGAATGAGATCCCTGATTGGATGAAGGCAGAATTATAAAAACAAAAAAAAAAATTACCAAACCTTAATCTTTAAAGAGCATTACTGCTTCCTAAACCCTAGTCTGAGCTAATAAATCCTTTTATCAATTGAAATATAATTTCTGTAAATACCTTATGAAAAGATATTTGAAAATTTAAGAATATGCTTTTTATAGTTGTGCAAAACAATTTAACACATCTGCTTATTCACTTAATCTTGTTAACTTACAGCAAAAGAGAAGGAAAATTTGTCCATCTGCAAAGAAAATACTTCCTGAAAGGCCTTTTGATTTTTTTTCATATCCTCAAATTACCAAAGTGTTTGAAAGAACTGCACCTACTTATTTATAAGAAGGAACATATACAAAACCGGGCAATTCAGACAAAGTTCTTTCGCTAGAAATTAACGGAATTCAGTAGCTGTCACCCATAATGTACAAATTCCTTATCCAGCAATGTTGGAAAGATAGCTACAGTCTCAAATGACTTAACAGCACATCATTTTATCCAAGAGAATCCTTACAGCCTTCTCCTTTCAGTGATGAAACAGTTTATTTGTATGTTTTTCAGATCCTCTTGATCAAGAATCAATTTAATTTGAGGGAAAAAAAATTAGGTTTTGTTCTGCCCCAGGTACCATCATAATACACATTAATCATGTTCCTGTTGCACAAGTAAATTAAATTTTTGTTTACTCTGTTGGATTTTCACAAATGCAATTAAAGGTAGGATATTTGAGCAGAAAAAGTTATGATGATTTCATAATGACATCTTAAGGAAAAACACATATTTATGCCTTTTTATTTCCACATAAAGAAACTTTATTTTGGAATCCATGCAGGCCCAAGAAATTAATTTTAAAATAGGTCTGCAAAGAGGCACCATTCTTCAGGCCTCAAAGGTTTCATACTAACGGTGGTGTCTGAAAGCATTCTGTCCCCTGTATCGAGAGGTCATTCCAAAGAGCGATAAAACTGCCAGTAGATATGGAAGTGAAGAGCACCAGGAAGTGAAGATTATTCTGAATTGTGCAAAATTGCAGGAGAAAAGATCACTAAGAGGTTAAAAGAGCTCAGGGGTCTCTTGATTGACACAGGAACACATGAGCTCCCTCAGGAGCAAGACRCAGGCCATGGTGGGCCCCAGGAGAAACGTCAGAAATCGTCGTCTGTCCAAGCCCTTGTTCTTCCCCAGGGCCAAGCTGGGAAGCTTCTCCTAACAGTTCTTGARGAAATACACAATTACTGACAATCCACATGAAACCCATTTATTCTGACTGGAGAAGATGCTTTCAAGTCTCAATTCCTCTCCCTCTCTCTGACAGGGGAAGAGAGAGAGACATTAAGTTTTGCTAATAAAGGGATATAAAGATGCCRCCTTTAACTGAGCAGATATGACATGTTTTTCTCAGGCAGCTAGGATAGATAGGCTCAATATCCTTGAGTAAAGAAAAAAGATACATTTATGCTGCATCCTCATTACCATGGTGAGCTCCTTTAACTGCCTGGACAAGTTTAATGCCTGAGAGGGAGGCTGCAAAATCCCACACGTTCTCATAAAAACTGTCCCCCATGGAATTTGAGTTGTTCAGGCAGATTCTAAGGCCCATTCAGAAAAAGTCACCTCAGCTCCTTCAAAGTGTGCAGGAAGGCATTCAAACACTTGAAGAGCAAATTATACCCTTTCTTTCTCCAAAATTAATGTGAAAAATTTCAAAAGGCTTCCAAAGTGGATATCAGCTCCATAATACAGCAGTGGGATAGAGCTGAGAAAGAGGAAAGAGCAGGCACACAAGAAAGCCAAAGTGCAGAAAAATGCAAATGAGTGCTCAACTTTTAACCTAAGTGTGCAGGTAAGATACAAGCAGCTAAAAAAAAAGCAAGATATAAGTTCTATAGCCCATGGCACAGGGAAATAGGAATGGAGATCATGTAAGGRAACCCCTAAGAACTTAATACAGAACCATCAGACTGTTAAATAAAGATGAAAATATAAAAATGTGTCAAGTGCAGCAGACGAAACAAGAGAAATCTTAAAATAATTTAAGAAAGACTGAAGTTGCCTACAGAGCACAGTAATCTCAGTCTCGTTGACAGAAAGTTAATAGATGAATTAGCCTTTAAGAGGCTTGTGCAGAATGTTTCTATCACTGTTGAAGGGCACCCATGATGATGGGAGCAGGTCAGGGAGTATTTAGGACAAGTTAACTGATAATAGAAAGGCTGGCTTGGAAGTCACTAYACTCATTTTTTTATCTGTTCTTTTAAAGACGAACAATAATTGAAGGTAAGTCTGGAAATTCAGTAACACACCAGAAAGTCAGAAGGTCACAGAGGCAAACATTAATACAAAAGGCTAATTATGTAATAGAAGAAGCACTGATTTATGTTCAGAACTACCACTGATAATAAAAACAGGTTCTTAATACAGAGTACCATGTAGGAAATGCTCCTCACACAATAACAGCTACAGAGCCTTTGATTAATAAAATTTTAAATAAAATACAAGGATATTATACGTACCAAAGGAGATAATGCATTTACAGTCAGGTGATAAAAGTGTAAATACAAGGCTTCAAATGCAATTAGGACCAGAGCGTTCTATTATTCTTTGCAAAAAGCATTACTTTATGTGGGCTAGGCCTTGTTTCTAGCATTCTTTTTTTCTTCAAGTATAACAACAACAACTCCATATTGGATACTTGCACCTCCTCCATCYCCTCCACACAAAACTTAAACTGAAAGAGGCACTTCTTTGTTTTACAATGAAAACACAGTAAGAAAAATGCTTCTTTCACATGCTCACAAACAAAACAGATGAAGTTATTTAAAAGCCTCTTCTAGATCAAATAAATGAGTGAAAATTTGGAGTGAAAGCTTCTCAGATTTGACTGAAATACTGCTCAGGACACGAGGCATGCAGTGATTTAGGTGACATCCCCATCCAAGGGGCTCCTCTGATCTACACGTATCCTCTGAGCAGCCGTGCACACAGAGCCAGTGCTAAGAATAAACAGATTGCCACACTTCACTGCTCTCACTTTGGCTACCAAAACATCTCCATTGACAGACCATTTGTTCTTGAAAGTGTATTTTGGAATTCCTAGAGTAACACTTCTGGGTAAATAAAAAAAGCCCCAGACCCTAAGATAAGAACTTTAACTACTTTCAATTTAATAAAGCTAACATTAAAAATTAAGTGCTTTGTTTACACACAGATGGCAAGAGAGACCATGCACCCARTAGAATTTTCTGATTTAAAAAGGAAAGGCAAGAGAGAGAAAAATTAAAAGAATCTATCTTGAGGAGACAATGTATGGGCAAGCCAGCTAAAGAAAGTCACCCAAAGGAAAGCCTGTACAATTTCAACAGAAGACAGAAGTTAAAATCGTGTAATTTTGCAGCTGGATCACTTAAGATACCTAGAGCACAAACATTATCAGAAAGGATAAAAGGGAAAAACGGAAACAAGTGTTTCCTGGGAGATGAAATCATGCTCCATGACAAAGGATCAGCATAAAGCTCTCGTGCAGCCAAGGAAACAGTTCTGCCCAGCCCTCATACCACTATGATTCATTCCCATTCAGCATCCCAAGCATTTCCAAGGAGCACAGGGCTCTTTCAGTAGAGCCAAACATTCCTCCAACTTTATTTCCACTGGAGTTAACAACCACTGATCTGAGCAGCAGGACAGCAATGAGCAAATTCTGAAAAGCCTAGACCTGGGCTGGAGGGAAAGCAAAGGGACATAACCTTTACCAGTGTTCTTACTGAATTCTCTCCACTYTTCAAATCTCACCCAGCTCCACCTGTGCCCTGCAGAAGCTGCAGCTATTTACACATCAGAAAGAAACGTGGAGTCCCTACAGCAGAGGGACAGGGCACAGCCTTGGCCTGGCTGTATGTCTTGAAAAAAACACTTCAACCACAGACCCACTGAGGTATTTTTGAAGCTTTATTTATGAGGTTTGAAACCCAGTGGAGACATGGCTGCTTCTCCACTCAAATCACTATCCTTATTAAAACACAATAAAATGACTGGCAAACRTTCAGTCAATAATCAAGAGAACAATTGACATTTCAGTTGGAATAACTGATACATAAAATGATGTTGGTTTACTTTCTGAAGGAGAAAGAGCACAAAGCAGTAAAAGAATGCTAAGGGATTATCCATCAAGCTTAAAGGAAGGCTTCGGCATGTCGTAAGCAACAGATGTCTCAAAAAAGTTTCATACAGTGAAAGAGAATATTTGCACAAAACAAATAATACTGACCTGGACATAAGCATCTCAAACAGATAAAATCACTTCCMCATAAGGAAAAAATGCATGACTTCTGTTTTAGTGGGAGAAGGATGCACATACTGCCRATGCACTACTCTGGGCTGGAAAGATTCTGCTGTAGTTACACAGCTAAAAATGATGTYTCCTCTGAACAGCCACAAGACAACCGCAAGCTCTGGTCCTTGGGTCGTTGAGATCTCATTCAGCCTCTGTAGTTTGCATAAACAAATAACTCACTCGTTTTGGGATGAAGACAGGAAGTGTTTAATCCAGCTATGACCGAGACAGCGGGCACAATTCTCAGGAGTTGTAAAAAAATAAGACGTGTACACTGAATTACACTTCCCTCTGGTTAAAAGTTTTAACAGAGGCAAATACAGTTRCACACACGTATGTGTGAGATTTCATTGCAGAAACAAGTTTAAAACAATGGGGAAAAACTAAGCACTGTTTCAGAACAAAACAACAGCAACCTGAATGAGCGCTCGAGTTCAGTGAAGCCTGGCATGCTCAGGAAAGTGGTTATTTGCCAAAAACTCTAAAATTCTAATCCACCTTTCTACCAGTATTTAATTAAGCTTTTTTTAAAAAACTTGGCATTTCAATTTTATATGCTATGTATTGCAAATTAYAGAAAAAAATAGGTAAAAGAAAATRAGGAATGCCTTTTAGAGGARTGGCTGTGAAAAGGTTGGCAGATGCACAGTGTAAGCCAGGAAAAGGTACCAGAAATACCTGGCATTGCCTTGAAGACATTAGCAGCTGACAGAGTGCTGCCTATGAGAGAATGAAACAACTTTATAAATAAAAGTGTAATAATAATAAAATAAAGGGGGTTTGGGATTAGTGGGAAGAAATTCAAATGACTGAGCACCACACGTACCCATTTATAACTTCCCCATGAGCTGTAGGAAAAACCCCCRCAAGGTATCTCCACTCATGCTTTAGTGTCAGTTTAGGTGCCTCAGGTCAGGGGCAATGCCACAGTTGTTACAAGGGAGACACAGGGAACAGGAGGAGCAACAGCAGACTGGGAAATGCAGGAGTGACCTCTCAAAGGGAATAATGATTTCCTTCTGTGATTGAGAAGACARAAAGGTTCAGACAATTGTTTAGGTTGGAAAAAGGATTATTGAGTCCAACTGTTGCCCCAGCAGTGCCAACCCACCACTAACCCATGTCCCCAAGTGCCACATCTGCAYGGCTTTTAAATCCCTGCAGGGCTGGGGACTCCACCACCACTGCCCTGGGCAGACTGTTCCAGTGGTTGGCAACCCTTTCAGTGAGGRAATTGTTCCTAACAGCCACTCTAAACCTCCCCTGGCTCAACCTGAAGCCATTTCCCCTTGTCCTGATGTCACAGACAATTTGTGCAAAACACATGCCATTARCTATTCTCAGTTTTGAGAAAGGGCTTTCAATGACCTTGCTTTTCATATCCAGCACCWTTTTTGTCCAAGCTGCATCAGATGTGCAGCCCTTTCTTTCTTCATCTAGGGAATAAAATAAATTTTAGTTGAGAACTGTAAACAAAACATTAACCTTCAAAAATATTTATGAAGTACTCAACAGCTGTATGTCCTTTATAAACCATCTAGAGAATACTTTGCATCACTTTTTATTTTTCTGATTTAAAAAGAGATTTAAAAAAAATAATTGCTGTATAGTACCTTGGAARGTATTCTGCAATATAAATCTCCCATGTGCTGTATATTAGTTATTCAGATAGACCTTWCAGAAAGGTGGTATGAAAACATGCTCTCAAACAGCACATGAATAATAACCAAAATTACTGTGTAACCACCACAGCCAGGGGTGATCTCAGTGTCTGTCTGCAGCAGCTATCACTGCCATGATTCCAGCTCAGGTGGAAATTCCCAACCTCACTTCAAAACAGGCACCTGCAGCTTGATGGAACAACTTCCCAGCAGGCACCCAGCGCTGCCTGAGCTGCCCTGCAGAATTCCAAGAGGCCTCACGGARCTGCAAACAGGATCATGGATCCCAGGGATAACAGCAGCAGGACAGGAGAGATTCTCAACACAAAGTCCTGTCCCTAAAAACACCCAGACCAGCTTTCAGATTCTAAACACAGTCCAAGCACTGAGATGTCATCTCAGCTGCAAAGATGGATTTAAGGGTTCAATCCTTGTTTGGGCAGTTATCCCTGCTGAGTCTGGAACTGACCACATCCTGCACGAGCAGCAGCAACAACAGTGACAGCAACAAGAGCACAGAGCCCCTGGGGCAGCACAGCTGCAGGGGCACTAAGCCAGAAGCCGCTGCAGAAAACAGCATCTTTCCAACCCACATCAGCTGCTCCTGGGCCTCTCACCAGCCTGGGGGCACAGCTGACTTGTCCAGCTTGTGTTCTGCTCAGAAGAAATGTCAAAGAGCCAAAAGAAAAAACAAGATAAACCTACTTGAAGTCATTTTCCCCCATTATCTGTTCACTTACCTCTCACTAGAAACAGATCTGGTTTCAGATGTTTCTTTCTCAGCTGGTTTACAACTCTGATAACTTGTTTTCTTAAGCCTTACTACGGCTGAGATAAATACAGGACATCAGGTCCCTTGCTTTGCATTGACAGAACACGATAACGTACGTTATCTGCATCCCCAGGTAAATATTAAAGTTAAGATCCCCTGAATTAAGGGAATACCAGCTTGTAGTCTTAAATATTAATAAAGTTAATTAGGCAGAAAAAAGACTAACTTAGAGCACATTAAAAAAAAAAAAGGCTTTGCTGGCATATTTTCTCTGAAAATCCAAGCTAACATTTCTCATTCTGTGTGAAAAGCTTCTTTTCATGTGTATATTCAGGGGCTTTAGTACCAGGATATTGCAAATGCGGTAAAGACAGTGATAAATTTGCAAGGACAAGCCAAGAGCAATCTAATTGTGTTGTTTCAACCAAAGCCAGCTCAATGACTAAGCTCTCTAAGGACATGGAATATAAAGCCTTTTTTTATTTAACGACTGCAATTCAATTTCTGCCACTGTTGGTCACCTGAGGAAATCCCAAACGATGCAAGATTTCCCATTCTGGAGACACTGAATAACGGGGTATGAGCCTTACCTCCCTCACACAAAAATTACAACAGGTGTGAATGAAGATCTTTCAAAATGTGGCTAAGGAAACAAAAGGATTTGTTATTTCTGGTTRTTTGGGCTCAGACTTGTGTCGTTCAGCTGCAGTCAGTGCCCTGTATCCAAACATTACAGGTGAAAAGGCACTGAATCAGACCAGGACCTGCTGCTCACGAGATGTTCTCTACTCAGCTTCCAGAGGAATCACCTTGGCTTACAGGTGGATTTACGGTCTAAGAGGACTAAAAGTGTCTATTGCACATAATCTTATTACTTGATACATTTCAACAGTAAGGAGGTTGCTTCATGATGGGATGACTTAATCTCAACTGTTAATTAACCATTCATTAGAATTACTATGCAAATCCAATAATACATTACGCAGGGTTGGGGTTTTTCCAAACCTATTCATGTTCACAGTTCAAAATACCATTAATTAGCAAGTACATCGTATTATTTAAATAGGGTTAGGGAATGTGCAAAGTAATTTTTCCTTAGTACATTCTCCCAGCTTTTTTGCCTCAAGAAATCTATCAAGTGTTAATTGCTGAGTTTTGTGTATACAAGACTGCTCAGGAACACTGAACATGCTCTGAGAATTTCATCGGTCTGGGCAACCCTCTTTAGTTCTTCTGCAACTCTGCAAACATTTTATAATTTTTCCAAAATATCTTTTTCCTATGAACTCCACAATGCAATGAAATATGACATTACAGATAACACACAAATTATTGCTCTCTTACACAACAATTTACAAAACTGCACCTTTACTTTTCTGTCCTCATAAATGAGAGTTCTTCATTTTTTGTGCCTCCGGTCCACATCATTCATATTTTATCCCTGCTTTTATCCCTTCTTCATCAAAGGACCTGTTTCCAACTTCAATGATATTCAAGGGGGGGAAAAAAAAAAAAAGGCACGATTTCCAAATATTTTTAGTGTACAGAATTTCTCATTTACTACTAAAACTCTGTCCCTTCTCAGATTTCATTACAAAATATCTGCTTTTCCAGAATAAAAAGCTTTTCAGAACCACTTATGGACTAAGCCAGAAAGAGTATTTCCCAAAACAGAAGGAATTCGACAATCTGACCTGAATTTGCACATGACAAGTTTGCAGCTGTGAAAATGGACTACAAGTCTCATAATTAACCTCACTAGTCAAAACTCTAGTTTCAGGTTTTGTCTAAAACATTTTTCAGAATTATATACACACACAGAGCACACACAATGAGTTCCTATTGTTTGTTCCTGCATCTCATGCTCCAGACCTCCATCCACACACCTGGCAGCCAGATACTATTTATTTTTCATGCCTAGTCCACAGTAATTAATATTGATTCTGAAATAATGCACTTCATTTTTGTTTCCTCCTAATTCTACAACAGAGCAAACAAAGAGAAGTAAAGCCCATCTCTAACAAAGCTTTGTTCACCACTGGTTATTGGTATTTGAAAACAATTATGATACATTGATGATATCTTGCACTAGTATTAACTAAACAGTCTTAAATGATTTTATTTGAAGGTAAACAGCCTCCAGGAAAAATTGTTCCTGATTCTTCTGTGACAATCCAGCTGATGGTTATTGACTCACCTCGGGAGAGTAAGATCTCACTACAAACCAAAGTACAGTATGAGGTCCTCAAAATGGTTATCAATACTCACTGTGCTCTTCTACATAAAATTCTAACTATTTTTAAGCTACCTAGGAATTTCTATATTGCAGATACTTGGAATTTCATTCTGTGTTTAAAGCAGAGGAATCCAGATTACATCAGAAAAATCTTTTTTCTTTTTCCTTAAGTTCTCTCTCCCTTTTAATTTTCTCATTTTAACCCTGACTCCAGTAGCACTCTCTCATGGCAGTGCTTCAGAATAACTGTGCCCTTCCTTAATGACATGGCTTCACAAAAACCAAGAAAAAACCCAGTCCAACACCTCCAGTTAGCTGAGATGGGGATAACCTGTCTGGCCATGTAAGTGGCACCTTCCTGTTCCCAAGAGCCAGGGGTTCCTTACTCAGCTGACCAGCTCACTACCTCTGCACAGAGCTCTACTCGAGGTGTTGGCCATCAAAAAATTATTCTCCTCAGCAGCCTCACATAGCCATAAAGCAGAGTGCAAGGACAGAAAATGGGATCTGGTACCCATCAATCACTATTCCTCTGCATGCAACCAGGACTCTTAGCAAAATATAGAGAAATAACTATTTCACAGCCTGACTCAAACCAGCTTCACTCCCTTCCCTCCCCATCATAAGGAGCTAAGTGGTCCTTGAATGCATGATTATATCACAGCTTATCCCCTAAAAGCATTATTAGGTTTTTTTAGCAAAGTAATAGAACACTAACACTGAAGGTGCAGCAGCAGACATGAATTTAATTCTCTAATGCAGTTCAATCCCAAAATTATAGACAATTACAAATGCACTTACTAAAGCTACCCCATTAAAATATGACACAAACACCCAGCCAAACAGTGCAGCGTCCATTAGGAGCTAAAGATATAAATCTTGCAAAGTTCTTTACCTTTCATGCAGTGTCATCCCTCAGCTGAAACCCCTATCATCTGTGTTACCTGGACATTATTTCTCTGCTGATTCCCTTGCTGCTGGGGCAGGTTTGAGACTGTACCTGAAAATCAGTGGCAAACACAGCCATAACTTTGTGTATTGGCAGCAGAGCTACAGAACTTGTTATTCACCAGTTCTTCATTTGATTCTCAGACTAGTGACTGTCTTTTTGTCCATCACAGTTTCAGGTTGTTGCTAGTTCAATCACAGTGCAACTAAATTATTAGGAAACAGGATGCAGGAACTGACAGCCACTACCAAAACCTCTCAGGTTTGGTTTTGAGAAATTCTAGATGATGTTCTCAGCAAGAGATTGCAGAAATCACAGCTGGAACAGAACAACTGCATCATTCCATTGTGAGCACAAGTAAAACAAAGAATATCAAAAGCAAACAAATACTTCTTAAATCATGTAATTGCAAAACAAATTAACTAATCAAAAATTACTTGAAAAACAGCACTTAGGGCAAATGCTTCATTCCTTTCTCAGCCATTTTCTAATCTGCCAGAAGGCGCGAGCAATGAAATCTATTTTCAGGGAGCCTTTACATACCCAATATAACCCCTCATTCCATTTCAGATASGGAAACTCTCAGTACATTGCATTTCTGAACCATCATATCTGATAACATAAATCCCTTATTACAGTCCACAGACAGACTGGAGTACCTCTCTTCTCACTGAAATATGAAAACAGGCAGAGAACATGCTGCAGACTGGACCCAAACCAGATACAAAGAGYACATTACACTGTTTTTCGAGCAAGACAGCAGCCACAGAAGGGTGGGATTTTTCTACAGAAAACTGAATGACAAGCTTGGCATTCAAATCTCAGTTCATTAAATTTTGACAAAAGACAAGAACCTCTCAGCTATAGGAAGGGAAATTAAAAAAAAAAACAAAACAATTTGCTAAACATCCCAAACAAAGAGATACCTCAGAAAGCTATAGAAGTAACTATGACAGGGACCTACAGATTGACTGACRTCAATTCCATCCCTTGAAAAACTGAATTTGAGGAATTTTTTAGAGGACAAATTATCACGTGAMGATGGGAAACACATAGGTTTGGGTTTTTTTACAACTGAAAGAATGGATATTTCATATTTCACATCAACATTCAGAAATGAATAATCACAAAAGAAGTCAAACTATTGTGATCATTGTAATCATTTCTATGGCAAGCTATTACATTTCAAATGCACACAGTCACTGAAAAGAGAGAAAATGGGGAAAAAAAATAATTACGTTAACTATGTGAAAGAGTAGAAAAAGAAAAATTGGCAAGCCATCAAACAGCATCACTACAGTAATCTTCCCCATGAAGAGGAACTCACACCTCTGGTGTTGGTATTTCATCACCAATCAAAAAATGAAACCTTGGGGGGAAAAAAAAAAAATAAAAAAGGTAGAGTTTGTATCTGTATCCTTGGTATCTATTCCAAAACGTGCTTTAAGAGAATATTTCTCTCCAGCTACATCGGGAGCTCCACCGTGCACACAGAGCTCACGCTGAGGAATTCTGAAAGGAACCTGTCCCCGTGTTCACTTCTGCAGTAACCGAATGAATGAGGTGCTTCCTTTGCATCTGTGCATGTTGTAAGAAATTAGAACAAGTCTGATTGCTGCAGCATAATTGGATTGCAGCAGTTGGCAGAGTAATAAAAACCTCCTAATTACATGATCAAACTATATCACAGGCAGAGAAATGCCTGTCCATTAAAGCCTTGCCAACTTCCTCTCTTAGTCATTTCACGTGTCCCACTCAGACTCCTTTTTCRTTCTGTTGACTGTTAAAACAAATGCTCATTTCGGTTACAAATCTTTCCATCAGCTATCTGAGGGTACTCTTCTTGATTACAGTCTCAAAGGATATTAAAAATATCCATTTTATACAAGGCAGCACCAGAAAAAAACTTCTTTATCAGGTTACCTAATGAACTTGAGGGATGTTGTTCTTGAAGAAAGCGTAACTTGACTGAASAGCACCAAAATAAAATCTGGCCAAACTGAATCTCCAATTGCTCTTAAAAAGACTCAAAGCTGCACTWCAGAAAAAGCACATATCTTTATGAAGGTAATTACAATTGATTTGGCAAATGCCAGAACACCATTGGAAAGTGTGAACTGTGTTCCTTTTATTAGTCTCTCTAACCTCACTAACCATTTAGGTCTCTTTCCATATCTAAATTAGAATTCAAGTGCAAGACATTCACTTTTCATTAATGTCTCGTGCTCCCCTAGCAGAAAAACAAATCTAAAGTAATAGAATGTTAAGACTGTACCRTTCTAGAATAGAAAAAATAGCTATTAATAAAAACTTTAGCAGACAGTTCAAAATATGGTAAATATATGACTGATAACAAGTTCTACCAATTACTGAATTCATTTTACTCAAGGATTTAATTTCACAACTTTTTCCTCTCTTTTTTTTTTTTTATTCTCATGGTACAGAGCTCTCACAGTTACTGTCATTTCAGAGGGGAAAGTAGCCTTGAGAACACCAATTTCATAATGCCAGGTGCTGGTGTCAGCCCACATGTTATGACAATAAAAACAAATTCCATAACTCCACTATTTGTTTGCAGGAAACATCCAAACCCAACTCCACAATTCAAATGTAATGCCCTGCATTTGGGTTGATTAAAGCACCTGATTAAAATAAAACTGATTAAAACTTTGAAAACTAGGAAAAAAGTGGGAACAGTCCCATTCAAAGCAGATTTAGGGACACACTGTCACATTATATTTATGTTTTAGACTGTTATTGGGCCTGTAAGTTATAGCTGGATGCAGTTTTGTTTTAAGATAACTCTCACTAAACTCAAATTTAGTGTTTTAGGCTCTTTTTGATCATGAGTTCTTGGGAAGGTTTAAACCTCAAAAACCATCTTCATTCAATGGTCTGAATTGCTTTTTATTTGTGTCTGAACTGTTGCATGTTCCTGGGGGAGGCATTATCCACTAATTACTCAGTGTCAAGAGATCCAGCCCACACACTGCTGGAATTGCCACTGACTGGCATCACACGGGAGTTTCTCACTGTTTGCAGCTGATCCTGGCAAGCCTCAGCTGGACCTGTCTATGATACAACTGAGCAGTCCAAAAGTTCCTAAAATTACTGATCCTCTCATAGCCAGGACTGTAAGGCCAGGGCAGAGCTCTGTGTGACAGCAAGGCTCCTGTTATTTTTATTTCTTCTTTTTATTTATTATTATATACTGCATTAGCCCCCAACTTGTCAAAATTTTTTCCAAAGASAGGGAGACACCTCAGGTATTAAAATAATGATGAAAGTCTGAAATTTACACCAGCACAATGACCTTTAACAAAGAATTCAGGGAGCCATTTGTGAACAGGGGTTTCAGTGTCTAGCATCTAACACACATATAATGGTAAATTGTAATAAATCCTTTATACTTTTCCTTTAGACTTTTCCACAGCAGGAATAGCAAATAAGCATAGTTAATATGCAGTTTTATGATACATTTCAAAAGAATTCCTAATGAGCCTGCACTCAACATTAACTRAACTCCTTAGGCAGGGATAACCTTATGAAAAGACTCTTCTTCTGCCATCATGTAATAAATAATAAARCTTGTAGTGAACATTTATCTTTCACCTCTGTTAAATCTTTGATCATGCAAAAGGCATTAACACCTAGAAGTTAAGWTCTTGTAACTGAAGCAAAACACAAAAAACACTTACCAAAAAAAAAAATCTTTCAGAAAGACAGTTTAGACTGATTTGTTTCAAAATCCATCAAATTAGAAACAAATATTAATTAGAAATTTAGAAAACTTTTCATTTGGGGGGTAAATGAGGTCTGGAACTGAACACCAGTGGATTCTTTTAAATAAARCATTTTTCCCCTCAGAAATGCAGATCTTGCACTCAGAATTAACAAACRTAAGCCACATGTTTTCTTACAGACCAAAAAGTGAGAAAGGATTTATCACAGTTTCAGTGACTGTACACTCCCAGTGTATTCAATGCAAGGTTTGTATACACAAGATTTATTTCCAACCTTCTTTGTCCTCTTCTCCTCATCCATCCCTGCCACTGTAAGATATGACACCATTTCTGAACCACACAACTGGCTTCAGCTATCTGAGCAGAAGGAAGGGCTCAGTCCTGCTTAAGGAAGTGAAGCAGAAGGTCTATATTCTTTCCAATACTGTATATACAGGGGAAACAAAATCTAATTCAATTTAACTTCAAGTTTTGACCCCATCTCCCACCTCATGCCTACCTTAAGTTGATCAAATCAAAAAATAGAGCTGTGAACCTCTCTAGATTAGTAAAATAAATCAGGGCAGGGTTACCCAGCAGTCTCTCCTCATCTAGGCAAGTTCTCCTTGTAGTCCAGCATCTATCACAACAGACCTGGCTTTCTGAAGATCCAATATTCCACAACTTCCATCACGCTTTCAGCTGGCCCTTGTCTGTTCCAGGTTTTAAAAGAATCAGTATTATCACACAGTGCCCAGAACTTAGGAAAGACTATTACAATAACCCTGCTGCCTTGTAAGATCAATTGTATCAGATGTCAACTAGTACTGAAATCAAACACTTGAGAAATGAAAGCAAATTCTTCAGATCACTTCAGATTCGAGTTTCAATTCCCAAATACCTCTAATTGAAATACGAACACCAGCAATTGAAATCCAAACATCATCTAAGCACATTTAAGGAGTGAAACACCTTGTACAAATTCAAAAGGACAGTCACTGGTACCAGTGCTGCTTCACACTGCTTAGTTCCTTGGAATCTCTTCCTCTTCAAGCCGCTATTCACAATGAATGGGTCACATTCCTCCACCAATATTTTTCAGAACAACAGTATGTACAAAAGTATTAAATTATTTCTAAGTTCTTGGCGATACAACTCTTTATTAAAGTTTAAATCCAGCAACTTAGTGGTAGCAATTCTAACTGAAAGCAATGTTCTCCTAAAAAAATACTCAGTACAAAGATTAGGGATGGCCTCCCCAGCCTGGCTAGGGAACCATTCATGAAACCGAGGGGCACCCAGTGCATGACTGAACAGCCAACCCCTTGATAAACAACCACCTTGCAGCAAAGGAGCTGAAGAGTCAGGTCTGCTAATATCATTCCTATCTTAATGATGATCATAAAAACCAGTCTAAACCAAAGACTGAATTCAGTTTTATACAATTCATCCTGGTAACATTAAGATACTTAATAGTTGTGCATTTTCCCTTCAGTCAAGAAAGCTGTTTGAGTTTTTTCTAGTGCATCACCCAGTAAAAACAACAGAAGAGACTGGATAAAACAGGAGCTGTGTGTAACTATCAGTGATGCTGTACAAGTATCAGAACTACAAGTATTGTCCTAGCATGGGGGTTTAACAGTGACAGTGGCTCTAAGGACTAATCCAGCAACCTTCCAAAAAGCTCATTTTCCCTCCAGCAACTTGCACAACAATATTTATGCTTCTTCCTTAAGGAACCACAAAACCAGAAAATAAAGCTATAAGACACCTGGGCCATCTACACACAAATTAACTTGACCTCATCTGAAATCAAAGTTTGCGGAGTTTGCAAAGTTCCTCATTTGTTTGCCATCACCTGGTTATAGCCCCTTCATGACTTGCAGTGATGTGACAGGAAGTAATAGGTCAGATATACCCAAACTAACAGCACTGATATATCCTGTGTTCAGCCCCTTATAGAAAATGTCATCAGATTCTTAAGAATATTCTTAAGTTAAAAGAATGAATTTAAAAGAATTTAAGTTTTAGATTTTTAATCAAAATTACAGAAATAATTTCCACTGGTATCTTTTCAGCAAGAGACCATGACTCTGCCTTAATGACTGAATTCTGTCACAAAAGCCACAAGCACTCTGAAGGCTTATTTCAGTCTCCTGTTCTGCTGAGCAATTACAACAGTCAAGATTTGTAAATTATACTCCTAACGCTTAAAACTGTTGATAGAATACAGAAAATGTAACAGCAAAAAATGATATGGGCTGCTTGTAAATAGCCTGGGAGGTCAGAACAGTGGTGTTGGCCCACAGGCTCTTCTCCTGCTGGAGTGATCTCCAACACTCACTCCAGTCTTTGAACAGGTTCCTTCTGCCCCTTCTTCGCAAGGAAGGCTGCAGCCTCTCACACCTGAAGTTATTTATTCAGCTCAGCTATCAAAGCTGCAGTCACAAATTCCTTCATGTGGCTCTGAAGGTCAAAACCATGTCTCTCCAATTTAGGTCACTCTTGCTGCTCTTATATTGCAAATCAAGGTCAAAAAACGTAGTTTCCTCTCATGAAAGAATGAGAAACAGTTAATTTCACCACTGACAGCAGTACCAGATGTAGCACAAATAGCAAACAGCAGCACTTTACAAAATGTGACATTCACTTCTCTTCCCAAAGATCATTTCTGGTGGTAAATAAATATTCTGTATCAAGTTATCTTCTTATGTCACCAAAGCTGAAATAAACTGAAATTTTTCTCATTTAAAGAAAATATTTATCAACATTATATGAAAATATTTCCACATTGTAATTCACATGTTCTCTCACGCAATCTTTTACCTAGAGCACTTCAATTTGTTAGCTCTTGATTATAAATTATAAACAAGCAGTGCATGTGAACTAAGTTCTCCTTCCCTCTCAGAAAAAAAATCAATCAGAATAATTAATTACCAAAAACCTACCCAGTTGTTTCTGCAGCAGTAACATACTGGGCAAGTTCAAAATTTTTCAAACTCACTATTTCATAATCTAGACTTAAGCCAGGATCCAACTCCACTTACTTTGGCTGTCAAAAAGACAAATTTGTTCCATCTTCTCTAGATGAGCCTTCCTCTCTTTATAAATATAGATTAGAGAAATAGCTTAAAGACAATTTCTAGACAGCTCAAGTTCATAAAACGGGTTCCTGCTACAGTGTGCTGCCTAGGACTGCATGCCACGTGCAGTTTTGGCTGCAAAAAGCTCAGCAGGCAAGGCAAAAATTCCAGGATCTGCAACAAAAGCCAGCAGAAAGGCAGGAGAGCAACACTGAATACAACACAGAAGTTCTCAGCTGGACAGACCTCCTCAGTTCAGAAATCCTGCATTCCATGGGCAAATCCAAGAAGCACCCAGCCTAGCAGGCAGTGACTGTCTCAGCCCGCAGGACCAGACCAGTCAAACACTGGTGTATCAGCACATTCACTGCTGCACTGCCAGGCCTGCACTTCAGGCTCAAACACAGAGTTAAACCTTTCCAATTAGGTTAGCACACATTCAGCTCCATCCTCAGAAAAAAAGGAATTCAAATAATCATTGACCTTTTCCCAGGACACTGTTGTGCCAKGGAGGAATTTAACTGCTGAGAAAAGCACCCATTTGGTCCTGTAGCACTACATGTAGAGCAACGTGCTACACTGAGCATCGGAAAGTAATAACAGATTTTACATACAAATGGGGAGCTAAGAGCTACAGTTACACTTTTCCTCTGTTATAACCCTTTTTCACTGCAAAAGCTGATTTCTTCTTCATGTAAAATCAGTTACTTCCACTGATGAATTKGTTAAACAGCTTTCTACCCTATGTAAACTTATTTACTCATGGGACACTGGAGCAATAAAGAATAATCCTTCAGCAAGGAAAACATTCATTCTGTATAAGTACCTATGCCATACTTTTCTCATGCACAGCTGTGTATGACCACACACAGCACGTGTACATGCAAGATTACATGAGTGCTGAAGAATTGTGTTCAAAGCCACCCCAGACAACTGCAACAGCATCTRCATCAACTCATTTCCAAATAGAAATGCTGATGGTGTGCACACGTGTACATAAATGTACTGTAAAAGTGAACTGCTATGAGATTACATGTGAAAGAGGACACGGAAGTGTATGTAACAGAACTGCTAAACTATTTCCATTCTCTCTCCACTCCAAGATACTATAAAATTAAAGTAAACCTTGGGCAAAAACTTCCAAAAGCTTAGATTGACCTGAAAAGACAAGACAGTCACTCTTCACTGGAATAAAACCTTACCTTGATGTTTTCAGACATAAAGTTTTGCTCTGTTCACATTACAGTAACTTTGTAGAGCTTTTGTTAACTTCAATTCTTATGTTCTTTTATTCCTTTTGATCACATCATGGCCAAGTCATTTCAGATCAATACATTGCCCAAGAGGTCAAAAGAACTCCAGTCAATGGGTTATTTGGACCTACCATGGACTATTATTAATTAATCCTCAGAACGAAGTACTGTTCTACTCACAAAGCAGAGATAAAGCAGGAATAGCTGGATCAAAATTCAAAGAAATCACTTAGTCCTTAAAGTTAATTAATTGCTTCTCAATACTTTCTGGGGGCTTTTCCTACTACAGCTGACCACAGATGGCCTCCATTTTTTCACATGATTAGAAACAGTATTTAATTTCATGAACATTTTATTTGGCAATGATTAAATTTTAAGTCTTTTCTGGTTACCCTTCTACTCAGTTTTAGCAAGGTTTTAAGAACAATGTTCACCCTTTCCAACAACTATCTGACCAGGGCAGGGAAAGAGAAGCTCATATCAGTTCACCTATGAGAAAAGGAGAACCATGAGACAGAAGGAGAAACCCTAAAATAACCAAATTAGTTTAAGCCTTTATGAACTTCTTTATGTCTCCAAAGAATGTCTCTCACAATTGTAGCTGTTACCTAAGCTTCTGTAAAGTCCCATAATACTAAATAAAGTTTGTCATTATGAAAAACTGCAAGTCTGCAAAGCACCTCAATGTCCTTAGTATTTCTGTAGAAATCTATTTAYGTTATGACCTACAAGCTGATGTATGTGTATAGCTTTTCAGAAGCAAACTGGAAATCTGCAGACCYTGCTTCAATACCAAAATTAAATTTCGATTCTTCAACGCCTCCTGAAACAAGCTGAAATTACTTTTTACAATAAAAATAAATAAATTGTTTGGTACAAAAAAAMCCCAAACAGTTAGTTTGGATTAGTAAACCAGGTCGAACAAAAATCTCAGACAGCAGTTTTACTCAGTTTTCCAGATGTTCAAAAGACAGACATATGTTTTCCTTTGGCTGTGTATCCATGTACAACATCATCATCCATGTTCCTGATTTTAGAATCCACACCAAAATCTTATAGCTGTAATTACTCACATCCACTTAGTAGAAATTTTTAACTCACTGGAAAACTTCCTTACTGATTTAGTCCCTGATTGTTACACAGTTATCAAGATTTTGACTCTCTCCCAGTGAATACTCTGATTCCACAGAAGAGCTGTGTCTGATTTCACAGAATATTCTGAGTTGGAAGAGAACCACAAGGATCACGGAGTTCAACTCCCACATGAATGGCCCATGCAGGGATTGCACCCACACTATCATTAGCACCAACTGAGCTCATCTCATCTTCACTGTTCATTTCATGGACTTGGACTCCTTAACTCTCCCTTTATAGACATCATTATCAAGAGCACAACTGCATCAACAGTATTTGGCAATACCGGTTCACAGCTGCAGAGAACAAGTAGTAGGAGTAATTGTTTGTTTAATGCCACTGCCAGAAAAATGTGTTTTGGAAGAATGAAGACCCAGCTGTGTCGGGTGCTGCACAAGGACCAGCCAAAAGCATAAACAATCCCATGAAAAACAACGAGGAAATTTACAGTTTCTTGAACTAAGACTGGCATATGCAGAAGGCCTGAGCATCAAGAAATGAGCATAAAAACACACAAACCACAGATACACAATAGGCCTCTGCTCAGACATTGCCTATTCTACTAAAACCATTTAAATTCAAGTGCAACTCATCTCAGCTAACTACAGAGTGGAAATACAGACAGTGGAGAGAGCAAATTCTTTTTTTCCTTCCTATGATGAAACCACACTCCTACAAATTTCATTTCTGTTTTCTACCATCTTTATTATCTTTGCACTCCTGCATACTYTGTATTTACACCTTAGCTCATCTCCACGCAGAGGACAATGACATTCTGTTGCTATTTTACAGCAGTGCTTGAACTACTGGCATGAAATTGAGGAGCGTTTCTGATAAAGAACTTTCTGTTCTGATTCATGACAAACATCCTTCCTGAAATTAAACTCTCCTTTCAGAAACTGCAAGTTTTGCTTGAATGAAGACTACAAGTAATCCTCTGCTATATCAGATTATATAATATAGGGCACACAGTACCTCTAGATAATTAGAGGGCAGGATACAAATGAAGATTAATCTTTTTCACTCTGACATGAGGCAAACAACAGCTGCAGGTTTAAATTATACCATCAAATTCCAAGCCTGTAAAAGCTTAACAGTATCAACACCAATTTTCAATCTAAGTGAAATAGTATATATTCACTAAGGCACTAAGAGATTTTCACAATTTAGGGAGAGATGCACCTGATATCTTGTGCTTTGCTCTTACTAAAGCTTCTATTTGTCAAAACTCAATTGCAGTTGCCTGTGCTCCCACCCCTCCTCGAACACCTCTTACACTGCAAGAAACGGTTCACTGACTGCAGCTTGTTAAGCAAAAGAGCACCTAAAGTACACAGATTCATATTGGGAAAGCAGCTAAACAATTACACAGGGATATTGATTACCAAAGACATTTACTTTTATTAAAAGCATTATTCAGATTTGAACACTGACTGAACATTTCACACTGCATTCAGTCAACAGCAATGCTTCACCTCCCGGTGGACTACAAGGTAAGCTTCAGCTCCATAGCACAGCGTGTGGCAGAAGAATCCAACCATGGAATTATCCCATTTATCATCCTAATTATGCCTCGGAAGCTGCTGCATTAACATCAATATCTGCATCAAACTCCAGGTGTCACTACAAATTCTCAGGCAATGAGCATTGTCAGCACGTGAAAGACAGAGCTGCCCAGGCAGAAATCAATGGGATATTACTTCCATCCTCCCCCTCCCTTCAGGATCCYGGCCAGATGAAGAAATAGCTGTGCTTGATCCTTATACTTACAGAGAGCCCCAGCTGATACGATGTGCAACTCCACAGAGCTGCCTGGAGAACCCTGACAACACCCAGACCAACAACTCACACTGTCGCACCAAGCGCAAAAAGAGCCTCATGCAGTATTTTTACCAGACATGTGAAAGGAGGAAAGGGAGATCCCTTGCACAGTAAGTACACTTAGACTGCTGAAAGAATAAACAGAAAAGACCTTCTGTAAAATGTGCAAAGGGAACACACAGGTGCTATTGCAACCCTGAGGTACGGGCAGCCATGACCAACAAAGGGAGCTCTCTCACGACAAGGTCACAGCGCTCACAGGCTGCCCGCACAACACTGAAAGCACCCACGGCGTGGTGAGAAAAGGACAATGGTAAGAGGAGATTCACAGGAAGGCAGTCCCACAAAACTCATCTGGAAGCAATCCCAAATGCAGCGCGAGTGTACGGCTTCGCGTTAACAGCGTTGGAACGTGGACACCAGGAGAGCAAGGCAGTTATCGAAAATAAACCTGTCCAGAATCTCTTCAAGGAATAGCTACAGTGACTGCCAAGAGAACAAACACTGACCCATATTCCTCTCTGACACACAAATTGTTTTTACATTCAGCAGGGACAACACCACTGTGACCCCCCCGCAGCTTCTTGTTCCACAGCTACAAACACATGAAGCAGCAAAAACAGGGAATTAGAATCTTCGCAAAGTTTTGGGGTTGTTTTTTTGTTTTTTTTGTTTTTTTTTTTTTTACAGAGGAAAAAGCATCTTTCCCACAGATTAAATGCAATCTTTGATTCAGATCTTTACATTTAGGAGCAACAGACTTCTCACTGCATTTATATTAATGCTCAGACGGGAAGCTTTGTTGATTAAACATTCAATTGCCGTTGAGTATCACCACAGCCTTATTACCTCGTGGTGGTGTCAGAGTGAATCTAATTCTAGCCCAGCACTAACGCCCGCAAATTTTTTCTTAACTGAATTTGCTTTTCCATTCTTGTGCAAATGACTAATTTGCTCAGCAGTAAAACTTCTTTGCTGACTGCAATAAAAAACCAACAAAACCACACCACAGCCAGTTTAATCAAAACTAGCCCATTTTACAGGYCCTAAAATGAAGGGGGAGCTATGGGCAAATGACTGGAAAGAGGAACAGCAGCTTTCTCTTTTTATTTATATACTGCGTTCAAGTTGGCTGACTTTGGTTTTTTGTTACAATTTAGGCCTCTTCTTGAGTAGCTATTTGAACTGTGATGACATTGACTTGATAGAAAACTGTCAGAAATACAGGAAGCTCTTACCAGAATCCATGAAACCATTTTAAAAGTCATCTAAAAGAAGGCCCATGTAAACRTGATACCCATTGGTTAAAGCACTGCCAGTCTTGATTGTATTTATAATAACTGAAGGCTCTTCAAAATTACCTTGGCTTTTTGTTTAGTTCTGTTCCTCGTTAATGAAAGTTAAGTGCAACAGTAGCATTCTGATTGCAGAGTAATTGTGTGAATGGAACAAAGATTCTGCTGCTATTAAAGTATGTAGGATAGAAGAGATGCCCTGTAGAAGTCTGAAAAGAACCACAGCCTTCTTCACTGTGTCCTTGAACTGCATGTTGTATGAAACCCTGCACGTTAAGTGGCACAGRAGAACCTACAAAGAGAGCAATGAGGGACATGAGCTGGAATCTAAGGTAAAAAAGGTCTGTTCGCAGACTTMGGCAAAGAAACCACAAAAGAATGTGCTGCTGAGAGATGCCTTCTCCTGCAAGGTAAAGCTGCATCACATTAAAAGAGATTTATTTTCAAATGACATTTGTAATACATTTTGACAAGAATAAACAGCCAAGATGGGGAACAACTTCTAAATTATTAAAAATAATAATTGACTTAATTTTATTCTTATGAATACTAAAATAAAGCTTTGTTTTAATTCTGTTCTGAGACCTCTTCTCAAATAAGGAAGAGTCCCTGTTGTTACACTCATGGCTTTATTATTCCCCCTTGAATTTTATGAAGTAAAAAATGAATGTAAGAAATTATTTCTTAAATGGCTCACACATCATCTTAGGTCRCCTTTTTCACCATATGAAATGTTTCCCGCTAGTGTTGATTTCACAGAAGGACAAAGGGAGGTAAAAACATTGGAGACATTTTTCTGATTCCCTTTCTTTTACATGAATGCAAACAATTAGATTATAATTAATGTTTTATCTGTCAGCTACTGCTAATATAACAACATGGCACTTCCATCTGAGCAGCAGTTTCTGTCACTTACTGCTTTTTCTTTATTAATATTTCATGACATTTAAAAAAACCCACAAAAACCACAAGAACAAAGTCAGCAGTAAAATAAAATACAAGAGAGACTAAAGAGTCACTTCAGACCTCATTTTCTATTCATGGTGTATAGTTTAACAAATAACGTGTCTGTGTTTGATTTTATTATGTTACTGTGTGACCTACAGAATCTCAGGAGGCCAGCTGAGAGATGACCATTATTCCATTAGTGAGAAAAATCAATAAGAGTAGTTACACACTTTATGCAGTCTAAAACCTAAGTCATGTAGAACTTTTAAGGAGAAGAACAAAAAAAAAACCCAAACAAACAATTCTTAACTTTCCCTAGCCAATAAAGTAAAAGAAAACTATGTTTCATTCAGAATCAAGGCCAAGAGTCTGGCTGTTATGCCTAAATACACCAAATGCAAATATAAATAGCATCTRTATTACAATATAGGGTTGCTTTGGGGGTTTGGTGGGTGGTTTTTTTCCCCCCTTTCAAACTATTCTTGTCTATAATTTCGTGCCTATTAAAAATAACATCCTTATTTTACAGTAGCTAGAAATGCTAAACTAAAAACCTACACAAATGGAAAGTAGAGATAAGAGACAAGTGCTCTGCCTGGAAAAAAAAAAAGTAAAAAAAATTAGCCTGCAAGCTTTTCTCCCATCTCTGTTTTCTGAGGCTCCTTTAGTGCTTTTGCCAGAGGAGAAACTTAAAAATAAATTGGGGTGATTGGAAAGCTAGCAACACCCTAAGAAAAATATTTTTAAAGCCCTGAACAGCAATTTCCAGCCAGGCCATAATCACTGCATGGTAACCTGCATATTCCTGCCTCGGTGGTGACAAGGCATCCCCGTCCCCACACGGGCCCCTGCTGTGCCACGGAGGCTCACGTATCTTAACGACGCTGCAAGAGGATAACAGGCAAGCACGAAAGAATGCCAGCTTCATGTACACTGTGACTGCAACTCACACATCAGGAATTACCAGCAGCACTGGCCACGTTTTTCAGTTATCCTTGAAACACACAGTCATACTGTAACTCAGTTCAAGGAACAAAGTGCAACTAYTGGTATCAGAGCCTAACCAAAAAACCCCACATTTCTCAGGTGGTGTGGGAATGCTTAGAATAATGAATAATCTTCTTTAAAAACCCTGCAAAGCACAGAGATGTGTAAGCCTGGAGAAAGCAACACAGTGCTGAATGCACCACTCCCAGGGCCTGGGAAATCACTCACACATAGGACTGCCCTGTTGGCTGCCCTAATTATCAGCTTCCTCCCCAGTTCTGGTCACAGACAGAGCACACATACCTTGCTGCATTACCCAGTGGTTGCTATGACACTCTGAGGTAGCTGACAGAGGCCCTTTGCTTTGCTGAACMCACAGACCAAGAGCATCCTCAGCCCTGAGACACAGAAGCTGCACAAACACGTGCTCCAGGAGAAGCTCCATCCTTTGGACCACGTGGAGAACAACAAGCCAAGGGTGCTGCTCAAATCCTTGAACAGGCAGCAAACACAACTTTCAACCCCAGCTTTGTCCAAGGCTGGGAAGAGGCACCAGCTCTAGAGAGCACTGCAGGAAGGCTGCAACTGGTACCATTAACTCCCAGGTGCTGGTGGACAAAACAGGCAGCTCTGGCCCAGGACAGGATTCAAGCTACACASTCTTGAGGAGACCAAATAAATAAACCAGCTTTATCATAGCTAACAGTTTCAATAAAACATAACTCAAGGGGAAAAGAATTCTTTAAAAGCTACCAGAGTCAGCAAAGGGAAAAAAAACAAACAAAAAACCAAACCCAAAAAAACAACAAACCACAGAAAAACAAACAAACCAACCAACCCCACCACAAGCCAAGCAACCAAAACATTGAAAAAAACTTAAAAATTGCAAATTGTTTCTCAGGAATAGTACAAAACCCTGAGGAAAAGGATGGAAAGAACCATAGTCTGGGACTTAAAAGCCCACGGTGCCAGTATTGCTGCCACAGTCTCCACATCCTGGGTAGAAATGCAATTGAGTTACTGCACTTCCAAAGGAATGAAGTGTGTGCCATTAAGGACAGCTACGGATTGTAAGACAGCAAGAGGAAAGAAAATTGAAATCAAGCAAAGAACCAGCTAGTCTGAGTACCTGCAAGCTAACTAAACCTTTTGGGATAGGGCATTTGGGCTGTGGAAGATGTTTTCTTCCTAAGTTTTAGTGGGAAACACATTTTCAGCACACTACTCAAAACCGAGGTACTTGTTTCACATTTGCTTTAACAGCAGAGCTGAGAGTGAATGACAATGGTGCTTCTACCACCACCATCCAGCTGGTTTATGACAGAATTCAGAGATCATTTTGCCCATTCACAAGAACAAAAGGAGCCAGATAAAGCCATGTTCTGGCTCATACAAACAGCATGCACAGCTTGCTTTCCTTGCACTCCACCTTGTTCCTCACTCAGCTA
Source organism: Parotia lawesii (assembly GCA_003713295.1). Classification (NCBI taxonomy): domain Eukaryota; kingdom Metazoa; phylum Chordata; class Aves; order Passeriformes; family Paradisaeidae; genus Parotia; species Parotia lawesii. The sequence continues at coordinate 7,669,426 of RAHM01000005.1, forward strand.
CACAAAGTGGAAAGATCGGGCTTGGGAGCACAGAACAGGTGGGAGCACAGAACAGGAGGGAGCACAGAACAGGAGACAGGCTGACAATCACAGAATGTGGCTCATCTCTGAACAAGGAGCAGCATTTAAAATAGAAAATACATCACACCTCTTTCACAAAGAATAAGCAGCAAAGAAAAATAAACTTCAGGCCAAATCCTGTCCATGGAATCTCACAGAGCCAAGAAGGAAGCAAGAAGAGCAAATCCGTGGTGTTTCATGAGTGATGTCTTAGCCCAGAGCCTTCTTTCTTTCTTTCCAGTGCCACATTTTGAGGCAAATCCTAATACAAAGTCATCTCACTGTGAAATATGGGTTTATAAGCTCCTTGAAAAAAACCAGAGCATATAGTTTTGTACCACCTTGGACACTAATCTTGATCTGCAGAATATGCACTGCTACGATTTCCCAACTGAAAGCCCAGTTTTGATCTCTTTACTTTCAACTTCATTCACAAGCCACCCTGTTGACTTCAATGAAGGAAAAAAATAGGAAAAGACATTAGCTAGCATAATTAAAGGGATTAGAATCTGATGCATATCAATCCCAAAAAGCCATCTGATTACAGAACAAACCACAGGTGTTCTATAACAAAAAGACATTAAACTTAAGTCAAAAAGCAAGACTTTTTCACCAAGTCATTAAGAAATGCATAAAACATTTGTATTTTCCGTGCTTCAACTGTTTACAAGTCTTGCCTGCAAAAATTACAAATTAATATTTAAGAAATTAACAAATGCACTATTCTCATTCACAGAAACAGTGGCCTAAAGCTAATCAATCAATTGCTCTACAGATCCATAAAATCTACTCCTGAAAGGGAAATGGAACAGTTGAACCCCATATACAATCACTTATTCAGAATATGCAGGGTATGCACATATAAATAATACAAGGCATGAAGCAAGGATACACAATATTTTTAAAGTAGTTTTTACAATCTGCTCAATGCTCACCATCATATTACAGTTCTCTTCAAGAAGTCAACTTAAAATGGGAAACATTTTCATGAATCAGTGCTCCAAATGCATTTAAAAAGAGCTAACAGCATGAAAAATCCTTCTTTAGGGTAGAGTTTTTACAGATTACTTGACAAATAAATTTAAATTCTAACCAGCAATATATACACCTAAAGTAAGCCTAACCTTGGATTAAGTAATTTCCCTCAGTTGCCTGGCGCAACATTTTGAGTGAGAAGTTTGAGTACAACACAAGGAACCGCAAAAAGCACACACAATGAACTTTATCCTGTTATCAGCTGCATTCAGATGTATTGGTGATGAGACTTTTTAAAATCCATCTTCTCTTCAGAACTACCATGCTGAGAAACAGCCCTGTCCATCAAATAGTATGCATCTTATGCTCARAGTGGTAAGCAAATCAACTGCCTTCTTAGTCTTTTAATAATGTTTTTTCTACCTGCAAAAGCTATTTAACGAAATTCCACTTAGTTTTAATATCCTTACCAATTGCTCCACAGTATTAAATATTTCTCATAGGATGCAATCAAAAATTCACTGGCATGAGTTAGGAATGGCAACAGTGCTGTCCTGTGCAAAATACTTTGCTGAGTTTCTCTGAACTCCAGATTCAAGAATTATCTCCCTGACCGAAAGGACTTGCAAGTAAGTTGATAACCTGCCCAGGTTGTCAGCACCTTGAGAAAAAGAAAAGGTCAGAAAGTCTGGGTGGGCTAAACAGCATTTTCCAGAGACACAGGGAAAACCGGAGCCCCAAGCCCAAAGCAAGATTTTCTAGTACACTGTTCCAGCCTCACACAATATTCATCTCAAAGACTGCAGAAACAGGGTCAATATCGTGATTTTTGCCATCTTCTCCTGCACATTACAGAACATGAGTTAAACTAAACAGTGGCTAAAACTAATGCAATAAAGACACTTCTCAGCACACCAGTAGTAACCAGGTCACTTGGTCAGGCAGCAATTTGCTCAAGGCAAGATTTTTAAAGAGATTTACAATATTGACAATATGTAATGATATTTTTTTTTAATAAATCAACATTTTTGTTCTTTTCTAGTTCTCTAAAATTTTTAAACTAGAATTTTACACTCGAATCTTAGGAGGCCATGAAATATGCAAGCACTCTCTCTTTAAACTTACCCAAGTAACAAAGAAGGTATCAAGAAGCCCCCGGAGACTTCAGCCCACTTACCCATACTTTGCATCTGAACAATTCAGAACAGGCTGCAAAGGTCTCTTGACTGTGCTGAAGACAGGTTATTTTTAAAAACTGAAGACAAAAACCAACTTTACAATTTGACAGGAAAGGGAAACATTAACAGGAGAAAGAGGAATAAAGTCAATTATAATTTTTAACCAGCTTTCCAAGCTATTCAGTGAATGTTGGTGCTCATGAATAGCAATCAATACTGCATTCTAGTAATTTGTTATGCAAATGAAGCACTTCAGCAATATTATCCCGTGCAAAAGTTAACACCCTTAACAAAGACTCAAAAATTAAAATCTRTTTGCCCTTATTATAAAGGCAAAGGAAAGAAAGAACACAGAACTTTCCTGGAATTTGAACTAGTTCTACAAAGGTACCTGTTTACATTCCAGAACAATTCCCACAATTTGAAGATTTTGATACCKAGATGCTTTTGAAATACCAAGCCCAAATCCACAAAAGACAGTTTGTTCAAGAATTATAGCAGAAAAAATGAACCATTAGCATATGTAAAAGGAGTTTATAGCTGTAGTATAGTAAGAACAAAGTCAACATCTCCACTATGAATGAAAAAGAAAGAAAAAGAAACCCAAACCACTGGTATTGGTCACATTGAAGCCTGGTCTGAATACAGAGGAAGAATGGTCAAACCTCATGGAATTCCTGCTATAAAAGCCAGGAATACAAGATGCAAATTTTCCCCTCGAATGTTATGTTCAGTGATATTTGAAAATAACACATCTGCAGCTACATGGCAAACACAGCACACAGCAAAGTTCGTAAGTAACATCGAGTTAACCCAGTCAGCAGCTGGTGAAAACTTATTTCAAAAATCAAAAGCACTCCTTATTTTTCTCCTGCCCAGAGAAAGTCTGTAGTGTTAACAGAACATATTAATCTCAGCAGCAGTCAGGTGTTTTACTGGTCACACAGAAGTCTCACTTTATCACACACATACCCAAAGTATTGCAAATCACTGGAAAATCTTCTCCATAATTTCTGCCAGCACAAAGGAGCACACGATGCCACATGCTTTGTTGGGTTTTCAAGAATACTACCTATGATATTTCTATTTCAGGTCACAAAAACCTGGAGCATTACTTCGTACAAAGGCTATGAAGCATGGTCAACACAATTTCTCTCACACATCCTGAACTCCTGTGTGCAAAGTTGCAGATTACCAAGGGTCTGCACACATGGACTGACTCAACTTCCCCATAGTTAGGAGAATGATCCATTGATTTCCACATGAGCTGATGTACCCCTAAAATACAAGAATACTTCAGAATAATACTCCAGTAAAACGAGTACACACATTTTCTCCAATTTTTGTAAAATAAATACTGCATGGAAGTTCCCCTGCAGCAAAAGTGTCTCCAGCTAAATGACTGCAGTGAACAGTGCAGCAACTTTTCAGGGTCACGCTCCTACAGAACCCATTTGGATCCATGAGCTGGCCATGACATCTCCATTCCCTTTCTGCAATGCAATAATCGTGTGCACTCCCCATCAAACACATCTTGGAGAAAAAAACACCAGCGTGAGCACGTGATGCTGCAGCTCTTGTGCAATTTGAGCAGTCCCTTTTTTATGAGGGCCACAGGGGAGCTCATTATCCTCCCAAGGTAGGTGCAACTGCTGTTCTGAGCCAGGTATCTTGCAAAGTCTATGCAGAACCTTCCCTGTGAAGGGCAGAAGGCACTCTCAAAGTTTTGCTGCATGCACTCCCAAGTTCAGCCAAAGCAAGTTACTCCCCTGATGGCTCATACAGAGCTGGTAGCAACCAGTTCCACCTAATGATGGGAACACCAAATGTAACAGCACTTGTTACTACAGAAATTAAAGTATCRGTTCTACATTTCAGATCAGCTTCCTGCAACTGAGCTAGGAGCAAAGCCCTACCTCACAAGACATTAATTTCTACATGCCTAAGAATGTGAAAGGATACAGGTTCTATTTCATGTCCGTCCTGCTTTCCAGATCTCACAGAGATCACAGGGTGCTGAATTTTGACAGACTCACTATATACACTGATACGCACCACAAAAATACTGCCGAGTTTAGAAAGTTCTTACCCAATTTTACATTTAGATCTGAGATTGGAAATTTAACTTGTAATAACAAACATGAAACCAGCTGAAGTATTACAAGCCAACCAGGAAAACCACTTTTTCTGTAACCACAGAGTCCTTCAGTTCAGTTCCCCAGCCTTTGGAGCCTCAGAAGGTGCTACATTTCTCATGAGGCAAAGAAAGCAAGAGTAGCATATGATGTCCCACATGCTCCTATCCCTTTCCTCCCTACATGAGGAGGGACTAACACAGCTATTAGTGCTGCCCAGGAACAATGCAAAATAATTCATAAGTAGCATCCCACTGGTGCTGTTTTTCCAAGAGTTACCACTGTGCATTTCCTTGCTTGCCTTGCCTCTCCATCATCAAATTTCTCCTACTGTGCGTGCAACAATAGCTGAGAAAGAGATCTGCACATTATACGCAGGAGAAGACTGCAATCAGCTCCCTTCCCACAGATTACACCAGACTTCTCCAGGTCCTGGGTGATTCAACTCCCCTGTGTATTTGGCCTTCAATTTCCTCCTTTGTTCAACRCAGTCATTATAATCATTGCAGCAGGAAAGTGAAAAGGTCAGAAGATCATAAATTATATCAGAGTAATTGCTCCTGTGAAATATAAGATAATTCTCTAATGTGCAGCCAGCCTAAAAGAACTGGGTTAGACAAGATCTGCAAAAAGATACCCAGGAAACATTTTGCAAAGATAAACTCAAAAGTCTCAAAAATCCTTTACAATTATGCTACAGTCAGCACTTTGTAGAAGGTATTTTAGTATAGAAAGTGGTGAACTTAAGTACAGACTAAAATTAATTTTCCTTCTATGTCCCAGTTTACCCTTCAGCTATTCTCAAGGTTTCACTAAATCCACTAATCTGCCAATATTGGCAAGTCTTGCAAAAATACATTGGGTTTTATTAGCTTCCAAAGAAACAGAAGCTGGTCTATAATTAAATTTCTATARCCGACCTTATTCCCTTGCCCTAATTTATTTTTAGAATTTGTGGTCTCAATGAGAACTGATTCCTGAAATACAGTCAAGGCCACGTACCCAAAAGTTTACAGAATTTCAAAGTTTCCCCATCAATCAGAAATCTTTAGAGAGGGCTYGTGGCTCAGAGCTCCTTTCCCTCCRTTAGGGTTTGCAGTGCTGAAAGCACTGAAGCCTTAGAAACCTCAGAACTTGATTTGCCAACCATATTGCTTATCAAAATACCAAACTATTTTTCCTCTTCTGTTGATCTTGCTGTAACTAAATGCTCTCTATTGTACAAAATAAGTACACAGCCCCATTCTGTACAGAAAGCATTTATATTGTTCAGCTTCAMGTCTTTCCAAAGAAGGTTAAGCTAAACCATGCACGGATTTAGCTCGTCATGTTCAAATGGAGAGTTTAAGAAATCATTACAGCATTTTAGGATTTATCCCCTAGTAAATTCCACTGTACATGCAAGAATATATACTCTTTGAGACTGGAAAACAAGACAAGTTCGTATTTTGCAGAATGGGAGGGGGAGTAAATATTCCCCTGAACTTATAAGGAAACTAGCTCTTTTAAGAGATCTCAAATTAAACTACTTTCTAAAAAAAGGCACCTCCAGTTGCACAGTCAATTCCCTTCTCGGAGTGAACTGCCCTTGATCATCCCTTGCTCTTCTCCATCACACCAGTCCCTCCTCCCTGAACACTTGTGTACACGTTGTCCGTATGTTTGCACACCCCCAGGCACCAGGCACGCGTTCTGCAGACACCAGTGCAGGCTGCAGCCGTGCCAACACCAGGTTTTCCCGCCTGCCCACTCAGCCAGGCTGCACTCCACGAGCCAAGGACGCTCCCCTGCAGAAAGGCAAAGTGCCCAATGTGACCTGCTACGGGAGCACTTCTGTTGGAGGAAGTGTTCTTTAAAACACAAAACATGGAGAGCCACTTGTGTAGCGCAGAAATTGGCCACAGAACAACATTTTGTTGCCAGCTGGGTCCTCATTCACCCCAAATGCTGCCTCCTACCAGACATAACCACTGAGTTACCCTGCACTCAGGGCAGACCTGCAGCCCAAAAAGCCCAACAGCAGCAGCTGCCAAGACTGATTTAAAAGGCTCTCAAGTACTCAGACTTTAAAAGTATTTATAAACATTGGAAGCATGCAGAGAACAAGTGAAGTTTGCAACTTACAAATTAGTTTGAAGTAATTATTATTTATTTACCAACACTGACATTTTGAAACCTGTGAGAATTATATTCAAATCTACACAGATTTAAGTTATTAAAAAACCATATTGGACAAAACATCTTAACATCTTTTATTATTAGAAAGTCAATTATCCAATGAACAGGCTGACATTTTTTTGAGGTCATGTTGTTTCCACCAAAAATATTCTCTCTCAGATATTTTTGCTGATCTTCACAAGCAGCTCCAGTTCTTTTTGATTTGTGAATCCCTACAAATTTAGATGGACAGCTGAATGGTAACACAAGCCTACTGAAAATAGATGTGTTTTTCTTGATTATTTTTGCAGCCATTGGAATAGGCCCACAGATCCCGTGACACCAAAGACCACCATTAAAGGAGGAGTGCAGAGGAAACAAGAAAAGAAATCAGTTTCCCAAAATAAGCCTCAAAATATTTCTCTTCAAATTATTTCATCTCGATAACTCTGCCTCATCTTGTGCTTTTTGCTTCAGCAAAACACTGAAATGATTGCACTTTGATCATTTATACACACACACAGTCATTATGCTTTTTTTGAGGAAGAAAAAGATAGAAACCAACTACAATTGGCTTCAGCAGCCAGTGCTTTTCCCTTTTTGACACCAAATCACGAGTTTGAGTCCACCTTTGCCAGGTTTAAAGACCACTATCAAAATGCTGACTTTTTAAGGCAGTTAAGTATAAATCAGACATTTAACATCTTTSTAGCTTTCATTTTTCAACACAAATTTAAAATTCTGTTAACTAAGGAAGAAAAAATGAACTTTTAAGATCTAAGCCTGACAGTAATGGCAAATACCATCTGTTCAGCTGYAGCTCAGGAATTTTTAAAGTAGCTCTCATAAGAAAAAGGGAAAATCATCCTTCAAACACGATTGCTGTACAGTTCCTTCAGAAATACCTCAAATATTATTGCCARTGCATTCTGTCACAAATAGACCTGTGCTAGTAGCCCTTGTGAAACTAACTCCAAACCAAAGTTCAGAAACCAACATCATCTATCACACAGAAAACAGTGAGAGAGCTCACAAATTATTTTAACTTTGTTCCACCAACCCATATTTTACAAGCTCCTCTTACAACCAAGAAATTCAACCCARTTACTGCAAATTTGCAACCCAGTGTAGTCAAGGGGTGTAATACTTTCCAGCTACAGTCAGACTTTGATTGCATTTCCAAGAGCCAGGTGTAAGACAAAAGCAACCCACCAAGATATGAGGGAAACATTCATTACTGCCTTTGTGTTTGTAAGTTTTTGTGATTTACCTGCACAACCTTTGTGCTTCTCCCTCACATTYGAGGCAGAGTTTATTATTTTTGGGGGGGATAAAAGACTACATTTTCTTAGTTGCTTGGTTTCAGAAGCTTGTAGTTTAAGAAGGAAAAAAACCCACATATCTTAAAAGTCATTCAGTCCTTGTAAGCTTATAATGATCAGAGACACATGCAGTACATATATAAACATACACAGTATTGATAATCATGTGCATATTTCAGTGAGAGGAGAATCTACACAAGTCAAAAAGAATAAGGAAATCAGTCCCAAAATAAGGGGAGCTTATTTTTCTCACCTACTTTACTTACTCCAGTCTGCTAGCAAAGGAGTGACAGATGAATGCTGATCAGAAAAGCAGAATCTTAATATTTACATCTGATTGCAATTTTCATCAAATGAAATAAAAGGTGTCCCACCTCATTTTAATTGTCCTAAGACATGGAAAGTAAAGTAGCAGTAAATTAAATGTCATTCTTAATAATTGTTATTAGAAAAAACAAACAAGCACGATCCATATTTGGGATATGCAACTTCGAGTGATTGGTCTGATTTAAAACAGCAACAAAAAACAGCTCCACAAAATGAGTACAAGTGAAACCTGGGGAAAGCGCAGCACTGCTTGACTTTACTACACTCACAGGCTCTAACAGAAACAGACAGGACTCATGGGGCTGGAATACAGACAATGAGCAAAACAGACTGCTCCAATACAGGTATTCTGAAAGGCAACACAGTGAAGAATAACCACACTTAAACCTGCAGGATACCCATCTTGGCCAACACTTCACTCAATAGTTTTAAGTTGAATAAAGAGCACTTTGGAAAGAACAAAAAAAAAAAAAACCCAAAAAAATAAACAAACCAACCAACCAAAAGCCACCAAGAATTGCTCTATTGACTCAGTGAAAGCAGTTATACCACAGGAAGCCATAAGGTGAAAGAGATTGAATCAAACATTCCCCCTGTTTGGATAAAGGCAACTATTAGCAGAACAACATTAAAAGCTTTGAAAGAACTGTTTACATTTATAGGAAAACACACAAAGGATGAAACTCTGATTCCACCAAGATACACTGCAAATCTCACATTGATTTAATGAGGGTCAAGATTCCACGTACAAAGACCAAACATCTAAATAACAGCATTAACTGCTGGGAAACTGCAAATCCATGCAGAGCCATCTTTAAAATCAATACGGAGAGAAGCTACATTAAAATGAATTGTAATTCAGCACATACGCTTCTATTCTAGTCCAAAAACTGCTTTTAGGTAATAGGCAAAACTCATCTTTCCTAGCCCAATACTCCTAAATAACCTATTGGTCAACTCACACTCCATCTGTATCTTGAGGATACTGAGCCCTGTAAGGGCCCGAAAAAACCTGAACCACTTTTACAATCCCTTTAATTTCTGCCAAGCTTGAACATCTTGTACACACCCAACCTATGCCAAAAAGCCAACAGCATCAGGAATACTTCACCACCGAGTACCACAAGAGATTTACACAAACTCAAGTGATTTCTTAAAAGATGGATTTTTAGAATCATCCATCTTCCACATAATGCATGATTTCAAGGCAGGGAGGGTAAAACCCACTTATATTCAACCTGTCTTAAAAACCTTTTTTTTTTTTAATATCCGTTTTTGAGAACAAGTACCAAATTAACTGATGCAGTTAGAGACATATCCAGAGCCTTTAGGCTAATTTTATCAAGAAGTCACTTGAATTTTGATGCCATATTAGAATGCATAATGTTTTAACAGCTTACTCTTAATAACTCACTCCCTTACTCTCCATCTATAAGCAATCATCATATCCATTTTTATTGGAATACACACAGCAAAGAATTGGAAGGCATTTAGAGTGAACTGTCCTAAAGTGCACTTTAGAAATCGGTATTTACACATTTTTAATAGTTACATTCAACTCGTTAACCTACTTGATAAAGTAAATTTGCAGCTCATAAAACAAAACAAAACACTGAAGCATTACAGGCATCCTGTAGATTGTGCTGAAAGCTCTCCTGTGAGGTGCACAACTCTCACCAACTTGGGTGTAGCTGTTGGGTGTTTAAAACCCAGTTAAAGAAAACTGAGGTCACTTTTAAGTGTGCAATTTGGCCAGGAGAAGGTGTATCCAGATACAACCCTTGGAGTTCAGAAATAGTCACTTYGAAGTGGAAAAATTTAACCAATTCATGTAAAACTGAAACCAGGAGTTCTCACTCCCCGCTTTCGCAAGCATTTGAAAGAGGCCAAATCACATGAACAGAGTTCATGAAGATGTAAACAACRCAGAAATGAAGGCTCGGGGTCTTTCTTTCTGTTGAAAACCCTTCTGTTGCAGGGTTTACTCTGAAAATTGCATCAGAGCACACTCAGCAAGTCCACACGTCCCATTCCGGGATCCTGGCGCACTCCACTGCTGCCTCGCGAGATGTGGAATGCAGAAGGAATGGTGAAGTTTCCTTTCAGGTTTGTCCCACTCCTTACACCCCCCAGGCAGGCACATTTGTATGGATACAGACRTAACTCTGTTTAAAGCTAACACAGAGCACACACACGCACGTGCTTTTCCAGCCACATTTTCCACACACCACATAAATCAGAGCAGACATCCCGCTACGCTTTCCTGCCAGCACTGACTGGGAGCACAGGGAAGCCTATGATGCTGCAGGAAGCACTTGATACATTACAGCACAAAGTGGCAGACAAGTAATCCTGCCTCTASGTGCAGTGACAGATTTAACAGCTCCTCAAATCACGCCACAAGTGCCTCTTGCAAAATTCCTTCTAACTTATTTTTACAAACACCCTCTCCCAATCGTGACAACTTCTCTCTTTTTAAATAATCGCAACATACTAAATTTATAGATGAAAGACTAAAGGCATCAAACCACAAACTTTTAAATTTAGTCAGAAAATATTTTTTCTGATCTAAAAAATGCTTCTCAAGTTTGATATTAGGCTTATTTTTCCCACTTCTTCAAATTGTTTTCTCATTTTACACTTACTACTTTACCTCCTACTTTTCAAACTAGGTTCACCTGTTCTCCAGTTCTCAAGTTTAACAGACTCAGATTCCTCCCCRCCCTCCTCTCTACCTCAACTGCAAATACCAAAAGTACAAATACAGAATTTATTATGGGTTTGCCAGTGTACTACTCAAAACCTGCATTTGTGGAAACGAAAAGAAGCGTGCCAAGCCTCAAATAAACCAGGATGGCCTTTAAATCTCACCCACCCGCATTCACTGGGTTGCTGGGTGAAGACCCCAGGAAAAGTCAAACCATAGAACAAGGAACAGCTGAAGCCAATATCCCTGCCTTGGCCAGCTGCAAGTGCTCAGGGAAAAGAGAAACACACTGCATAGTTTGAAATCCAGGATGTGGGATGATGTTAGGAGGTCACTGCATCTCTTCTCCTCCCTACCAAATGGTCTGGTCCACTCTATGCACTAATATTCCAAGTTCCAACTTGTTCTTACAGCTCTCCAGTTAAATGCACAAAAAGATCGTGACAGCAGCTTCTCCTGAAGCCTACCCAGAATGTTTCCTGTTTCTGTTTACTTTCTGTCCTGCCCACAAGAATATGGAGAACACGATTTTATCCTCTGCTTTGCAGGAGCTTTTGATATACCTGGAAACCATTTGCRTGTTCCTCAATTCCTTTTCATTCAGTCAATAAACTGCTTCAGCATTGTCAAGTCACATTTTCTAGACTCATCAATCTCCCTTGTTCTCTGTTGGAATCAACTCCCGCTGGTCCAGGTTCTACTTGCACTGCAACATCCAACCCCAAGACTTCTGTCCAGCTGAATCTCAAATAAGGAATGTATCTTCTAACTCTGTTGCTGTGTCTTAATTATCCTGTTAAAATTATTGCAACTGATTTGAAGATTATTTTTTCCTGTTAATTTCTGCTTAATGAATCAAAAGGAATAAGATATTTGAGAGACTGAGGAATCACCATTTGAGCACAATCACTGGAAAAGCCAGAGGTAAGTCAAAGATCCTATTTGGTATGTGCCTTCTACCTGTTATTTTCAAACTGCTCTTTTTAAGGATATCAGAGAGGGGAGGAAAAAAAGCTGTCTGAGAAGAGCTACACTCAGTTCATGGTCCTCCCCACAGACAAACAAACAAAYCTGAGCCAGTCCAAATCTCACTGGTATTGGGCTTTTAAATGTGTCTTTTAAAATTACACTTACACAACCATTAAGCACGTTTTGAATGTCAGGACTTGAGTATTTGCCATATTTGCTAAAACAGGCTGTAGACAACAGGGAACTACACTTGACACYAGCAATTATCTTGCTATAGAAACAATGCATTTTCTCTTTCATTTTGCCATTACTCATTTCACAGTAGGGAAGCTCTCTGCCCTAAATGACRTGTTAGCTACACCACTCACACACTCTATGGGAGGCAGGCAAGCTCTCTGCCGCCTTCTGGAAGCAGAACCTTCTTGGAAACAAATGAAAAAAACCCACTTTGAAACAACTAAGTCAAAATGGGGACCCAGAAGAGGCCAGGGATAAAGGCAYAAAAGAAAGGAACTGCACTTGAAGCTAGAGATAGACCTCTGAAATCACTTTCCCAAAACATCCTGTCAATCTGACAGAAAATCTGTGTATGAAAAAATCCACCCTCTGACATTTTTAAGGGGTATTAAATAACAGTGCCATGAAACTATAATTTCAGGAATCCTAGGAGTAAAATATTTTTCATAACATGCACTAAGCTATAACTAAATGCAACCAGYAATTTGCACTCTGCTTTTTAATGCCTAATGGATGCACAGGGATATCAGATCATCAGTATTTTTTTTTTTCAGTTAAGCAGTAAATAATCAAAACAAAGGGACAACTCCTCCGAGAGCTTCTAATCATCTTTCACACACTCCTCCAAATCATTAAAAGCTGGAAAAGGAAAACTGAGGTCCACACAAACTGTGTGCAGTTTGGCCAGGAGAAGGTGTTTCCAGATACAGATACAACCCTCAGAGTTCAAAACCAGTTGCTTCAAAGGGGAAAAAAARAGGATGAAACTCTGACTGCTCACAAGCCACTTAATGTGTGATGACAAAAGACACACATTGAGGGTGTTCTTTAAGTGGCACACACTCTACTTACAATTAAAATATGCTTTGGAAGCTCTTAGGTTCCCAGTTTTGGTAGCCTTCTATGGATGCTGAAARAACTCCAGCAGAGAATTTCTTCAGCTCTCTGCAGCATTTTTGTGAGAGTTCTGTCTTTCCCATGCAAGTAACTCAAAGCAACTTTACAGTTTTGTAAACTTCTTGCAGCCGCAGGTTGTTTTGCAGAATTGTAATGGTTCTAACTAGAAAAACATTCAGAGATGGGTGTCCTAGAACTTGACCAATCCCCTTCAGGGGTGGATGGCAAAAAACCAACTACCTTATGCCATTTAATACACTTTGTGAACTAACATATAAAAGCCTTCTKAGAGATCATTAAAGAGCTTCCATTTATCCCTGAGCCTGGACTTTGTGTCATTTCTCTACTCCTCTGTGGGGAAAACAGTGACAGCTTTCCAAGTAATGCAATTAAAATTGGTAACAATATGATTATGACTGGCAAGCATTCTCTAACTTCATAATGACAATTTAAATATAGTTGTCAGTCTTCTAGGCTTAAATACCTGAATACTAAAGCTGTTATCAAATACTGACTTCTGTCTTTTGAGACCTCTGAATCATTTCATTATCTTGACACCCAGACTTCATAATCAGACGAATCTTTTATCCTGTGAGACACAAGAGTCAGTTTTCATGAACTGCTTTTCAATCAAAACACTCTGAGAAAAAAAAAAGGATTCCCAACTCCATTTATTGATGAAAAGAAACAGAAAGATGAAATCATTTACATGTCTTTATTGGGGTTTATTGGTGAGCTACAGGAAGCACCAGCAAAAGAAAGCACAGTTGCTTCACCTCCCTTCTTCTGACYGAAGCACTTGCCAAGCATTACTTTCCATGTATTTTGGAGGAGGTTGAAAAAAAGGCTTTTTTTTTTTTAATGTCTCCTATGAACTGATAATGAGAAGTATTTCATTATTTTTTACTACAAAAAGAAATACAAGAAAACACGGTGTGACGCAGAAAATTTCAGACTCGAGGATCTGTCTAGTGTGTGCTCAAAGCTTTTCCTTCCCTTTCTTCCCCCCAGGCTTTAAGGTTTCTCTTCCACAGTAGATGCTGGCTCTGTCTCCCTGGGTTAGTTGTTTCCCTGCTGCTGATAGTCATATCTGATGTATTCACATCATAGACCTGCCAAGTGGGACTGAATGTTCCATTGATTTGGAAATGTCCACAATGACTAAGACTTCAAGTTTTGCCTGTGTAATTAATTTAATTGGAATCAAATATTCTTAGTTATTCAGATCATTGAGAGGCTTTCAGCTGTACTTAAAAATTAAGACRAAAGTGTTGTTTATGGTAATGATGAAGTTCAAATACAGTGAAACTTAAGAGGTTGATTAATTGGGTCTTACAAGAAATTTGGATATGAAAGCCCTTTTAGGACTTCACTGAGTAGTTTAGTAGTACATACTAGAATAAGATAATAAATTATTTAAGAGATCAGCCTTATGCAGAGATTTGTGGAAACAAAAAAAAAAAGCTTCAGGTCATATTGCTCCCTGCCTGTGACCACATGGACCTATGAATTTTRAATACATTGGGGGAAAAAAACCTTATCCTTCAGCATATTCTCTTTTCCATAACTTAAGACCACAAGAGACAGTTCAGACAATTTTCAGAAACTGTTAATGCAATTCCATTAATCCAGAAAGTGTGCTTGTCTCATTGAAAAAACTATGTGAAAATACCTAAAAAGAAAACATTTTTCTGTTCAAAATGTTGATTTTTATTGGACCCTATGATAGAGATCTCAGTGTCAACAACCTGCTACAAAGCTAACAAATTGCATGTGCATATTTAATACATGCGTTAAATTCTCTAACTAACCACCTCCTAAACACTCTGATGTTGCCTCGTTTCCTTGGAAAACTTTAGAGGGTTTGTTTTTTGAGGGTTTTTTTTTTTGGGGGGGGGGGGTCCCCCTTTCTAGCAAGAGTAAATAATTTTTGCAGCCTGGAGATACTTAGTGAAAGAAATTGTTATTTTCTACTGAGTGAAAAGTGAGAACCAGAACTGTTCCTGTAATCCTTCTCCCCATCCTCAAAAACATGTGGGAAAAAGGAGTGGGGGTGGAGGGGGGTTGGTTTTGTTTTTTAAATGAGAAGCAGCAGAGCACAGCCAAGTAGATGAGATAGGATGAGAACTGAAATCATTATCTTTGGGGTTTTTGATCCTCTATACAACAGGATGCTCGAGGCACCACAGGAGCTTTGTACACACCACATCCTACACCTGTGTCTCCAACCAGAATGCACCTTCAAGCCCCAAGTCCAGGTTATGGTTACAGGACCAAGCTTCGCAATTGTGTCCACGAGATACCCACAAAATGCCTTTTAACTTAAAACTTGCTCTCTGTTTTTCTACAGTAAGCACGGAGAAAGTAGCACCAGGTTCTTGCTGAAACAAACCTTTTCTTTCCTCTACCGATCAGGTGGAGAAAAAAAAAAAAAGTATATCAAATATTGACTGCATACAGTGCCACGATATCTTACTTCATTTATCAATACTGCATTATAGTCTTTGAAAACACCCAATTTTAAGAAAAAAAGTATATAAAGTAATAAGAAAAAACTTAAAGCACTTGAATATCAATATAAATAACCTTAAAATGCCTATTTTTAACCACSAAGTACTGGCAGATCGTGGCTACTGTTCTCTGCAGCCCTCCAGTGGTGAAAGGCACAGTAGAACCCAACGAGAGAACGACCCTGTTTTGTCTGGTGAACTGCCGGCAGCGTTTAAAAGATATCTCCCACGAAATAAAAGCTCACACCCTTATCTAAAGAAAAGATCCTTATAAAGGAGATAATTACCTTGAATTACATTAGAAAGTAAAGAGGATGAAAATAATTCCCCTCCATCAAAATGCTGCGTGTTCGATGTTAACCTGCCCAGAAAACACTGTATTTCCACCAGGACACCAAGGTACGTTGGGTTAGTAACAGACGGCGCAATTCATTTCCTACAGTCACTTTCTGCTATCCATACACGTACATGTAAACGAAGTCAAGTAACATTTACTGGAAAGAATCAATTTCCTCACAAAGTTACGGCTCAAGCAGTCGGCTGCGGTTTTTTTAAGAAAACAAACGCCAAACAAACACTAAAGTTTTCTCTTCTCTCTGTCTCACGCATGTTCACAAATAAAATAAACGGCAAAGCCCCATATAAAAACAAGAGCAACTGAAACGTTTGAAAATAATATAAAACAGACCGAGACAGAGTTCTCAAAACTAAGTTTCTAAAACTTGGATCTTGAAAGCCAGTCCTAAACTGCATGGAAACAATGCAAGGGAAAAGAACACAAGCAGAGGCAAGAAATCCCCGACACCTGTGAGACCAGAGCCTTTGGAAGGGGCAAGGCTGGCTGGGAGGCGGGAGCGGGCGGCCGGAGCGCTGCGGATCAGCGAGAGCCTCGCTACACCTGCGGCACGGCGAGCGGCGGGCACCCCGTGTCAGGGGGAACTCCAGCGCCTTCGCCCCCCGCTCGCCTCCGCCCAGCCCCTGCGTGCGGAGGCGCAGCCCTGACCCCGTGCCCGACCCGCGGCTCCCGCAGGAGCGGCGCCTCCCGCCCGGCCCAGCCTCCCGCATCGCCCCGCGAAAGTAGCGGCCGGAGAGCTGCGGGCACCAGCTGCCGACCCCCCGCCCTCCCAAACTTTGTGCCCCTCTCTGCGGGGAGCGGGGGCTCTGCCCGGCAGCCCCGGCGGCTCCGCTCAGCCCCGCGCAGGGCGAAGAGACGGCCCCGCTCCRCTCCCCCCCGCCCCAGCGCTCGGCGGCCGTCCGCGGGCAGCCGCGCCCCGGCCCGCGCCCCGGTACCTGCCTTTGGCGGCGAGCAGGCTGCCCAGCCCCAGCGGCAGCAGCAGCAGCGCCGCCGGGCCCCAGCAGCAGCAGCGGCGCCTCCGCATCCCCGGCCCTGCGCGACTGCTGCCGGCCGCGGCTGTGTGCGGGGCGAGGCGGCGGGCGGAGGCTGCTGCCGCCGCGCCGTCATTCGCCCTCGCTGCCAGCACCGGGGCGGCTCCGGCCCCCGCCCCGGGACCGCGGCGACGTCACGGCGAGGGGAGGCCCGAATATTCATGAGCCGAGGCGGCGGCGGGCAGCGGCCGGGAGGGCGGCCCCGCGCACCTGCCCGCGCAGGTGTCACCTCAGCCCCGCCAGAGCGACCGCCGGTGGAGCGGGGCAGGGCGGGCCCCGGGCTGGGGACACGGGGAGGGCACAGCGAGCCGGGAGCGAGGACATGGCAGAACGGTGGGCACTGAGGGAGACGGGACGGAGAGGAGGGAAACGAGGCTTTGGTGAAGGATGCGAAGGGCACCGGGAAARGAAAACACAAAGGTGGTGGCTGGAAAAAAGGAACGGAGGAGAAAAGATAAAGTAACAGTTCAGTAAAGTTGGAGGGAAATAGAAGACCTTGGAAACCCAAGGTGGGAAGATAACATGAAATGCGTTTGTTGGAGGAAAAGGACAAATTGTAAAGGTTTTGGTAAAGGAGAGAAATGAACAAGAAATGGACAAACCTTAGACGTGGAGACTGCACTGGTGAGGCTTGGAGTGATGSACAAAGGCCGTGGGGTCAGGCTATGAAGGCAAGGAAAGCCGGGGGGTGGGGCCTCAGAAATTATGCCCAGGTGCAACTCGTTACCAGGATTGCAGACAGCTGAGATATCCTGGAAGGAAGGCACCGACAAACGTGAGGACACTTACAYTGATTACACATTATACTGACTGCAAGAGATTGGCTACCTATAAGCTGTGAGAGCTACAAGGAATTATTGCAGGGTAGTTTATGCCCTGCAGAGTCCCTTCCCTGCTTCAACTGGTCCCTCATCTATGCTCTATCCCATAAATTGCTCATCAAAGGCACCTAACTCTGGAAAAGCCAGTACTTCCAACAGAATCACCACTCCAAGGGATTCTCGGTGGTCACTTGGCTGTGGGAGCGTTGTCATTCTGACAGAGCAATCTCGGGGTGCTCTTTTGAAATGGTACCTGAATACCTCGTGCCTMAGAGCAACACCAGGGGCCGTCCCACAGAATGCCATGTAACTTTTGCACCAAAGACATCACAGTCGTTGAATAAAATCATTTGGGTTTAGGTCTCTATCACTATTCCTTTCCGTTATTTTTCTCTATATGTAGTGCTAGAAGCATGATTCATTGAGCAAATTGCTTTGAMTAGATGGAATGCAGGATTCCTTCCTCTTTCTGTCCACACACACACACACGGAAGAAATGGGATGGGATATAGAGACAAGAACCCAAGCCCTTTTCCAGACCAAAGATGTAATGCTTCATCTGCTAAGGAAGATGGGTGGCAATAAATACTTACTGTTATATTTCATTGAGAGGAAAAAAAAAAACAAACAAACCAAATTAAAACTGTTGGGACAAACTTCTAAAGCTCTTYTGGGCTGCTTGATTAATTAGTTATGGAATCTGCTTTCCTGTAATGTCTATTGTGAGCTTGAATGGAACAGCGTATTAAAAACCCAGAGAAAATCAGAAGTAACGTAACTTTGAATACCACAAAACTATACAGAAAAATTAAATTTTTGCCAGCATTCACTTCTGTGTCATCTTTCTAAAGAAGATTCTTTGATGAGGAATTCAGCCTTTTTCTGTTGGTGAGGAGGAAAGTGCTGCAGCCCCAGAGTGTGAAATGTTGCCCAGCAGTGCTGGCTGTGTGCTCAGGGAGGTTTCCTGCTCAGACACAGGACCTGCCCATCTCTCCCCATCCCAGCGGGGCACAGCGGGACCGGGCTGGGAAAAGCCCGTGGGACAGAGCAGCTGAGCTGCTCAAAGGGGCACTGCTGTGCTGAGTGCCCGAGATCTGGCACCTGCAGGCAAATATTAAATACAGTGCAGACAGATTTAATATAAACAGCAATGGCCGTGACATTTAAGCCAGGTGTTCCTGCCCAAAATCGTCCATATTTATAGTGGTCACACTGACAAAGACTGCAAAGGCATAGAAGGAACTTTAAAATCTATAGGATTGTAGTTTGTTAATTTAGAAATAAATAAATGGTGGCAAGCAGCATAAGCATTTTTTAACACAACATCCGACTTTGTGAAAGGCGAGAAATGTGACCTGTGGACTAACACTCTGAAATCGTGTATAYATAAACACAGCATCATAATTCAGAGGAGGGCCTTTTCCTACAGGGAAAGTCTTTGAGGGAGCTAAAATTGGAAAATATTGCCTTTTTAATATCAGCCTATTACTAACAATCCGAAATACAACTGATTTGGAGGTGGGATGTAGAAAGCAGGTTTGCAAGGCAGATGTTGTACAGGAAGAGTTATCTCCTCAGCCAACTTAGAGTCTAAATAAATAAGCCAGATAACAGAAGAGAAAAGGGACAAATGTTGCCCTATTCCATGGGCAGGGAGCTGAAGCACAAAAGATGAAGAGGCTTCACCAGTAGATAACATTACAGTGGTGTCAGAATCAAAACCTAATTTCATCTCTGGAACCTTAATCAGAAGCTCTTCTCCTTTTTACTTGATTGTTTGTTTATTGATATGACAACCTGGGTGTTCTACAGTCTTCTGCTGGTGTCTAATACAGGTGACGGATGTAGATGGATAGAAAGGTTTACAAATAATAATGATGATATGGTACTGTGCAGGAATTTATAATAGATAATTGCCATTACCTCTTCTGTTTAATACTGCTGTGCAACCCAGTGTGTCCATTAACTCCTACAGCCTTCACCAGGGCTTAAGAAAGCAAGTGGAAAATCCTTTACTCATTTTATTCTTTCTTTCTAATCATTGCATAACTGAAAGAGTGTATCCTTCAATTTTTCCTTGCATACATTTTTGACAGAACCATTACAGCAGGGAGATGTATTCTGTAGTCCCAAACAGGAACGTGCTGAAGGATTACCTCTGACCTGAGATCCATCCATTCGCATGTCTAGAACCGCCACTTTCTCCTGACATGGTTTATTGGTCTTGTAAAATAGAAATTCTAAAACAAGGGGGAAAAGGTCACAGCCATGCATTCACTGCGAATTATTGACATGGACCTGGCACCAGAGGCAGTCAATCAGAAAGATCCATTTGAGTCTGGAGATGTAAAGATTATTTTTATCATAATTTCCCTAGTGTGGATTCAAGATACTGCTGGAGGCCAGGATTTAACCCTGACAGGCAGAGTTTGCTGAAGAAAGCTGGGTTGCTCCAAGGTCATGGTCGATCCAACCTCATGATATATCAGGACATTTAGCTGGGAGCTTTAACTATTGGGATGTTCATGTTTTCTGAATAAAGGTCTTTAATATCAAGGTGAATATTAGATTTTCTAAGTAACAAAGAAGAGAGAACTTAGCAGCAATATTCAGGTATAAAGTGGGGTTACGCTATTGTTAAGTGCATTAGACTCCATTAGTTAAAAAATAACTGAAGCAACAAAAATAAAGGAAATCATGAAAGAAGAATTTATTTTAGCATTATAAAAGTCATTTTGTCATTCATAAAAAAGAATTCAGTATGTAAATACAAATAATTCAGATCCTATAGCAAACCTCATTGTAGCACTGGTTGTAGGATCAGGGTCTAAGGTTCAAAGTTCTTCATAATTTTATTTTAGGACATGTTTATGTAACACCAAAAATGGGAAGCAGGTAATCTGATTGGGTGCCTACAGCCATGATTCAAACAATGTTAATGTATAGTTAGAACTAACCAACTAACTAAGGTACAGGAATCTCGATTCAATCACATTTAGAAGATGTTTATATATTACCAAAGAAAATGTCAGTATGTTTTCATGCTGGAGAAACAAAAGGGAAAAGAGCAAAAGTGTCATTTTAAAGAAGAAAATGGATTTAAAATACAGTATTATAGAGCATGCATTTTCATACGATACATAGAAGTTTGCTATTGCAGTCACAGGATAGAAAAATAAGTTTCCAATAGAATGGAAGTAAATTTTGGGTTTGCTGGTGAATATAAAGTAATAATTTTCCTGTGTGCCAAATGCAGCAGCAATAACAATGATGTAATTTACGTTCCTTCCCAACAAGCATGAAGTATGCCTGGGGCCATCCTGATTATTTGTTCTTGCTTCATGGGTTTAAACTTTCCGTGGACACCAGAGGACATGAAGAGAATGATGCAGCATTTTGCTGCTGCTACCACAGGTGCCATTGCCTCTCTAGAAGTTTGCAAGCATTTCTGCAGACTTATGCAGGTCAGGAACTTTCAGTAAATAAGTATGGTGGCCATCAAGTAGAACAAAACAAACAGCCTGAGAAATGAGTATAAATATAAACATTACTTCCCATATACGCTGCAACTGCTAATGTGTTAATTAAACAGAAGAAAATGTACTTAAATTATTTATTCTTAATAAATTAACCATCTGAATAATAAATACATGTGTTCTATAACCATCAGGAAGGTTTTTAAACAAAGGGGCCTTTTGCAGAAGGAAAAATCACATGAAAGGTGGGGAGAGAACTGTATTTATTTAAATACCATTAAGAACCCAACCAAAGCCAAATAGCTGTAATGGTGGAAATTAATACTGCTGACAGGCTATTGCATTGTCTCGTACACTTTGTGTACAATGCTGTAATTCCTGTTTAAGAATACAGATGAGAGCTCTGAAAGTGTATTTAACCCTACAGTGGCTAATCAGTATAATGGAAAACGTGCACTCAGTTCCTCAGCTCTGATATTTGAATCCTTAACACTGAACCCTGCTGCCTTCAAACTCTGCTTCTGTCACACTCCTCAGTTTCAAAGGCATCGATCCTGTTTTAGGCTGCATAAGAGGCACACGGGTTTAATTGTTATTTCAAAAGCAGTTTTTGTTTTTAACGTATTATGAACCTTCCCGGGTTTTTAGAGTGAGAGATCACTAAATAAAATCATGTTGCACGCTAAAATTAATCTTGCTTAATCCCATCCAAACAGGCCTTTGGTGGACACCTGTGTAAAACACTTGTGTCTGGACGAAAATGGAGCTGGAAACTGGGTAGGAGGCACGGCTCAGATCTGGGCTAACATCCATGCTCCTGGATGTGCTTTGGAATGACTCGGATAACAAGCCCTGACAGCACGTTCTCTTTCACAATCCTGCACTACTTTTGGCAAGGCGGGGGATCTTCCCCCCAAATTCCTTCCAGGCTGACTCGATCCCACCCACCTAAGTTCCCCATAAAGCTTTAGTTGGAGATTGTGCCCCTCCGTGTTCACAGACACAATGATGATATGCACAACAGCTCACTGAATCTCTAAAATACAAAGACAGCAACACTGCTCAGGTAACCAACTCATGGAATCCCCAGCGGAGTGCTTAACTCTGTATTAGGCTTTTAGTTGTTTTCCTTTTAACAAAAATAAGATTCTTACTCTATTTTAACATTAATCAATGAGATAACACCCACTAGGTGTTTGCCTTTTCAGTGTAAGATGAATTACTGGGTACTATTACCCTTCTTTTGTGTTAATCCAGTTTGGATCTTTCATTTAAGACATTTACATTTAAGACATTTTACATTTTATGTAAATAAAATACAATTTGGAAGCAGAGATAATATATATATATTTATAGCATTAATGAGATTGTCAGCAGAGAACAAGAAAATTAGCAAATCTATGAAAAATTTTTAATGAAGGTAACCCAGGGTTTCAACCTTAACATTGGATCCAAATTGGAAAAGATACAGTTAAAATTAAAAATTGGAAGTGAATAAGTATATTTCCTATAGCCAAGATGTAATTTCAAGAAAATTAAACCAGGAACACACTGAATAAATATTTTTTTTAATTCTATGATATCCGCCTTAGAATTAGTTTTTGATGCCTCTATCCAAAGGTATCAAAAGCACTGGGTGTAAGTCACAACCAGGGCACTGTCTCAGATCCTCACTAGTCAGACAGAGAGATTAATGCCTCCAGCAGAACTACAATTGCAGCTGCCCACATCCACTCACCATAAATTTCTTCCCCTTCTGAAAGTGTGGGCAATGCACTCATATGTTCATTTAAACTGGTGGCTGTTGATTTCAAGTAAGTTGCTATGTTTTATTTCTGGGGTCCCCTCCAATTAATATTTTTATACTTTTGAGAARGATTTCAATGGAAAAGTAATGAATCATAACATGATTTCAAAACACCTCAAATTTCCCCCGGTTTCTTTTGTGAGAGTGTTCTCAGTGTCATTCCTGCTGTAAAAAGTAACAACCCTTCTCATCTCTCCTATTTTGCATTAGCAATTGAGCCCCAGAAGCAATAAACGAGTTTTTATTTGATTACTGGTTGGATACTGGATGATCAGAGCTGCCACAGCAGGACACAGGACCTAAATCAGAGCGTGAGAAAGCTGACAGGTCAACATCTGCACTGTAGCTTGCACCAAACAAAATGAAAAGTGAATGTAGGGTGCCTGGCAATGCTGTTTTCAGATTATTAGATCATGAAATTGGTGCTGCTGTACAACCTGCTGAACTAGGGCCTTTCTTTGGGACCATTTTTCCTGCACTCAGAGAGCCAAAAACGTGGCCTTGTGGAACACTAAGTCAGCTCTTCATGAGATGGACTTCATGCTTGCTGAACTTGGATGGCAGCACTTTAGGTAACTTAAAATATCCAGAGGAAACGAGAACACGAATGTAACTACAGTACTCTTAGTTCTTGGGAGGAAATGCTGTCACCTGAAGGAACAGTAAGCAAATTCTCTAACTCTTTGAAACATTTATTTCTCCTTCCTCGTATTTCCTGCCTTCAAACCAACCTTCCTCTCCTGCGTACAGAACAGCACAGTAAAGCTGGAGATGTAAATTGGAACCCCATTGCAAGGTTTATAGCCCATGTTAATTCATTATATTCTCCTTTTCTCTTTGTACAGACTTTAGGGAAGATATGAATCCATGTGGGCACGTGAATATGGCTATTTGAATGTGTAGAAGAGGAATAACAATAAATATCCAAGGTGACCTTTGAAGCCCAACTAAAAATGTGATTTGACAAAATTTTAACGATACTGAAGAGAAAAATTACAGCATTTCTATCCACCCTGAGTGCCCTTTATGGCTCCCATCAGACAGCACAACAAAATGTCTATAGGATGTTTTTCACGCTCCATACCTTCTTCAGAACTTTCTCAGTTCTTACACCTTTTCCCGTGTTCTAGAACTTTTAAATGAACATTTCGTTTACTTCACCCTCAATATTTTATGTGTTAACTTTTCAGTTAAGCACTATTTGCTGTGCCTACTTTCTTCTAGTTTCTGTATGTTTTCTCAACACTTCCTGAAGCTCTACAACAAAGTGTCAGATTATAAATTAACACAAAAGAGCCTAAAATCTATGAGGTTTTCACATTGTATTTGTGACAAACACAAGTTATTCTAAACTAACACTTAGAGAGCTTCTGTTTATTTGGCAAAGCACAGCTTCCCTTTACCAACTCATAGACTTCAAAATGAAAAAATATACCTTTGCAGGAAAAGAATACTCTAATACAAAAAKGTAGTCAAAGCTTGGAATCTCTACATGTCTATTAACATTGCTGTAGTGCTACCTTTCCTGTAGTTTAATTACCATTATTACATCAGGCTGAATGTCAAAAAATGTTGATGCAGATAAAGATTTTCTGCTCACTGTAAAATTTCCTCCTCAAGCTAAATTTGAACCAGTTACTTTCAATTGCTGCTCTTCATTTTTTTTGATTGATGATAATTCCTTATAATTTCCTACCTTTTCCCCCATGTCTGATTTCTCTTGATTATTATAATARTATAATCTTACACCGTATCTATTTTGCTTTCTTCTGAGGCATATTTCTCGATAGCAACCATTTTAGGTTTAGTGCTGTTTGATTTGAGCTGCCAAGAGCTGCTGTGTTTTGGCTGATCACTTAGCAAGAGCCAATATTTCCAGGAGCTCATCATTTCGGAGGGAATATAGGTAAAGAGTGCCATCCAGAGACACACAGAGCTCCAGGCATTCGGGAAATGKGCAAGAACCTGTGTGCCTGAGTCACAGCACTGAGGACTTTCTGTCCCACTCTGGGAAATACAATGAAGTGTGGATTATTTATGTGTTAAAGACCAACACAGGTTGTATCTGTCTCACAGGGAAGCAAAGTTCCTGGGTCCTCAGYAGTACCTCACACTGTGCTGTTGTTAGCACACAACTTGTACTGCTCTAACTGTGCCCTTTCCTTTGCAATAGATGAGCCCTTCTCTGTAGAAGAGAAACTACTGTGATTTCTGTGGGTGACTGTATCACACCCAGATGAACGAAAACATGGTTTGGAAACCAGTCAGAAAAGCTGTTACTGAAAGGCAGTGTTTCCAAGGATGATAAATAATGGAAAAATTACAGCAGAGAGATTCAGTGCTGAAACGCATCCACAYTGGTATCCATGAACCTCTGAATTTCAGCAAAATTCAGCTGAAACCAAACAAAGGAATTGCAGTCAAGTCCTTCTAAAAAATGAGTTTGAGAAACCCAGAGTGACTTCAGAGAGGAATTACATACACAGGGCAGAGATAGCAGATTCATCATTCTGGGAGCCGAGATGAATTCTTAAAAATATAACCTTATTTGTTGGGTTTCTGAACTAAAGGGAATAAAACCAGCAGAGTTCACATCCTAGAACCATTCCAAATGCAGTGCTATCTCTTCAGCATAGATTTCCACAAAACAGCAATTTTCTTACAGGAAACTCTAATACAGCCAAGGACAAATAAGCTCCTGATTTAGTCATAGAAGAGATCTCCAAATCCACAGTGTCCACACTGCTGCTTGATAACTGATACAGGAGCTATTGCAATATGCCACTTACTGGCTCACTGTAAGGCTTAGAGTTTCCAGAATCACTAATCCTTTAACTGTGAAGGTGATAAGTGTTGCAATTATTCTCGATTTCCCCAAATGATAAGTTTTAGTATATAAATAAAACGTAAGCAAGGAACCTTTTTCCACACCAAATGATTCAGAGCCAACCATCCCAAGGGAGGCCAGAAGGATTCTCCTAAATGCATTCTGTGAGCCCAATTTGAAGTATTCCTCCAAACTTTCCTGCCTTGTTTACAATACCCGGGGACACATTAAGTGGCCATTACCAACTGTAACTTGCAGAAATAGCTCGTTGGAACACAAGGCATCCTATCTCATTCTCTAAAAATCAGAAGAGATTTTGGCCTGCTGCCTGAATAAGGTTACACGTCTTACCACGCCCTTTTCATCCACTCACTTTCTGGCAACACAACACAGAACTCCGGATTAAGTATATTTCTKTTTTGTATAGAATATCGTTGGTGAAACTGCTCTGGTTTGGAAAATTACATTTTGCTACACTTCCAAGGACAGTGCTGGTCTTCCAAGTAATTGAGAATTGACTTTTTTGAGGACTGTAAACTTCAGCAAAACTTGTGGTAGGCAATGAATTTAAAATGAACTTATTAGCCCACTAAGTGACTCAAATTCTACTGTAAATGGACTAACAAAAAAAGGAAAAGAAGCAGAGCTTTTTTCAYAGAGAGCTGCATTTTCTTACTACCTCATCAGAGTCTTGCTGCAGAGACTGCAAATTTCCCAGTGAAATTTCTTATCCCCAATACTCAGTAGGCAAGGATTGTTTAGCAGTTGCCCAACAAGTGATTGGCATTTGCATTTCATCTGTCTTTGGCAACAAAGTCACTTCTGTGTTTTAGTAACTTAAGTTTGGAAAGGCTGCAATTTAGATGTGATAATAAGAAAAGCTGTTATTGTAATACAAAAAAAAATATTAGCCTCTAAAATCTCCTAGAATTTGATAGGTACCAATTAATAGATAAAGCAAAAATATGATTAAAATACAAAACCAATCAAGCGGTATGACATTGTTTCAGCTGCCCATGGATCCATAAGGAATGGCCTGTACAATGAGCAGGTTAAAACTGTCCATTAATCAAGATGAAAGTTTGCTTTTCCTAGAATGTTTTTAGTAAGCACTAAATCATGACTTCGCCTACTTAGATTGGAGGTTTGCAATGTCAATGCAGTTCCTGATAGCCATGTAAGAATGCAAGATGAATGTAACTCCACAGTAAAAGAGAAAGCAAACTTCCCAGTCCCTGTTCCAAGAGGGCCTCCAGCTCCTTCCTATCCATGTGGCTCATCCCACAGGAGCCTCCAAACCAGCACCAGGACACCTTCAGACAGGAGCTCTATGGCTAAGCAGAACCACCCCCTCCATGGAGTTCTAGGAATGCTGAGTGGGAAAGGAAGTTCCTGCGGCTGAGCCATGGAAGCAGCCCAGTGAACGAAGCTCTGTCACAACAGAATGAGCTGGGAGGGAGCAGGAGGCTCTGCCTTCCTCCCAGGAACTGAGACAGTGCTCCAGGGCTACTCGGAGCTGGGAATGCTGAGCGTGGACACAGATCTTGGCAACCCATCAGCTTCACATGGAGTCTCTGGGACACAGCATCTCAGACTAAACACCCCCCACAAGCTCATCATTTATTTTAAGTGGCATCACATCGCACCGTGCCAAGCAAATTGATTGATAGGTTCTTCAGAACATTCAAAACAAGCTTTCCTTTTCTCAGCTGTTCCCACCTTACTAAGTCAATCAAAGGAAGTGTGATTATATTGTAAATTAAGCACATCAAGTTTGCTGTAAGATTTCCTTTTTTTTGTTTGTTTTAATTATAAGTGCAGGATCAGCAGCAAACTAGGTAATAAACACATTAAAACATAACAGACGATTTTAATAAAAGATAGCTGAGAACAAACATGTTGCCACTTTAGTCTGGATCACTTTGCAAGCAAAGCAAACAGTCCCAGCCCACCATGCCCTGTTTACACTGTGGAGCAACTGCAGAACACATGAACTGGATTTCTGTCAAGTGACATCAAAGCAGCAAATGAAATGTGGTCCCTGCCCACACTTAGTGTCCTCCAGCTTTTTACTGTTGCCCAGTTCAGAGGACCAGACCAGGGTACAACTGAATACTGGAGTTGAATTCATGAAATGTCATAGTGTGGGCAAAGGGTTCTCAGCATCACAGCTGTAGTCATTCCATCTCCTCCTATTGCACAGCACACTTTAGCAGAGCACACAGAGCTTAAGTGGGATGGAGCAGCATGGAGTTAATTTCAAATATTTCTCTCCAAAACAAATGGCAATCTGAAAAAGGTTTTGTGATTTTTTTTTTTTTTTGCACTCAAACATTTCAAAAAACTAGAAATGGACAAATAGGATATCTAGGTATCTTTACTATTCTATAATCATTTGTATAAC
Source organism: Parotia lawesii (assembly GCA_003713295.1). NCBI lineage: Eukaryota > Metazoa > Chordata > Aves > Passeriformes > Paradisaeidae > Parotia > Parotia lawesii. The sequence goes on from RAHM01000005.1 coordinate 7,697,621, forward strand.
AGCCTATAGTCCCTTCTCCCCCATTTTCCTTACCTGATAATTTATTTCTAGAGGTAATATACAGAAGGACCTCCTTTGAGGTTGTAGAGTTTGCACTTATATGTCTCTCCTTACATTCACATTAAGGAACACTTGTGCATGTTCATGGAATCACAGAATGGTTTGGGTTGGAAGGGCCCTTAAAGCTCATCTCATTCCAACCCTGCCATGGGCACCTTCCACTATCCCAGGCTGCTCCAAGCCCCATCCAGCCTGGCCTTGGACACTTCCAGGGATGGGGCAGCCACAGCTTCTCTGGACAACCTCTGCCAGGGCCTCCCCACCCTCACAGGGAAGGAATTTTTCCCAATATCTCATGTAAACCCACCCTCTTTCAGTTTGAAGCCATTACCCTTTGTCCTGTCATCTCTCAAGATGTACAAGGTGCTGTCARGTATTGATCTGATCCATTTAATTGGTTTTGTATCTTTGCTCTGGCACAGCAATTTAGTAATCCCATGCTGACAAGTATTTCTGCATGCCATATAACTTGAATATCATCCAAGCACCTGGACATTTTCAATGTGAATATTTGAAGTTCACATTCTGCAAACCTTAAAGTGATTAAAATGTAATTTCCAAATGTTTGTAGGAGTTAAACAAAGCCAACTTGAACTACACTTTCCATCCAAAAGAAAAAYGGTAGAAGTGTTTTTATAGTGGTAATCCACATTTATCCATTTTGCCTTACTGAACATCAACAGTGCAGCATGTAGGCAACAAGTCTGCCACCAATTTATTGTATATATTTTCATGTCCTCAATAAATGTAGAAGGATTTTGCATGGTTTTCAGTTTTTCATTTTCAGAAAAATTAATCTCATGAGATAAAAAACGAAACCAAAAAAAGCCCCAGATTGAATTAATGATGAACAAAAGATATCCATGGTAAATGCAGCAGAGGCTGCAGTGAGCAGAGGAGTACCGTGGCCTTTGTTTAAGAAATTGTATTCAAGTCACTGTCTKGTTTCTATCTATATCTTGTCATACAAATGACTCTTTGACAGAGAGCTGATATCTCATCAAAAACTATTATAAAACCATAATTACTACTTCTGGATCATTAATCTGAAATAGCAATATGTTTCTGCATAAGTGGAAGTGAGTTAGGAAATTCTGCCAGTCTGTGGTCCCTCAGATGTGTTATAAAACTGTTAATTAACAGAACAGAGACCTATATAAGGTCTACTTAGTTCTGTTATCTCCATGAAAAAAGGAAGACTCGGGGCCAGATTGTAATTCTGGCCATGTTACCACTTCCCTGGAAATTTCAAATATCTGTTCCCTGCTCAGCTGTCCTTTCCCTTCTTACTCAGCCTACTGTGAGATGGGAACCTGGGCGTGACCTTCCCTGCTCACTTCACTGTCTTGTTCTCACTGGGATGCTCAATTTCCCAGGAATGTGTTTGTGCCTAAATGCTTTCCAAGGAAGATAAAACACAGCTTTCTCCCCCACGCTGCAGTGTTATTTTCCTTTTTCTTTTCTTTTTTTTTAAAATTTCATATTGCTATCCTCCAGTATCTCCATAACATGCCATGGAAAAAAAGTCCCATACAAAAACTGGCTGTGATTAGTCTTGAACGTGAGGTAATTACTGGCTGGTAAATGCAGCACCCTGCCATAACATTTTATAGTTGTGCTTTTGTAGATTAGCATACATGAAAAGGCATCTGATGAAGTAGCACGTTATGAGACAACTCTTGGGAATGACAGAGTAGAAAGGACTAAGAGAAAAAAGTAGGAAAACTGAGGCCAAGGAGATCAGAGGTGAAGATATATTGCAACTGTTATTCGTCTTCCCAGATCAGAGACAGCTTTACATGCGAAAGAACTACAAAATTTGACCCTGAAGAGAATAACAATACATTAAGTTTCGAAAATAAACTGATGATGATTTAATGCTGAATGCTACCAGAGTTGTCAAATACGGGTTGGTTTTTTTCACTGTGTTCTGCTATTGCTACTGAATTGTCTACAAACACTCCCACTCCTGGTGGGATATTTACAGAAAAGTAGCAGAAGATGCTCAGATCCTCCATCATTAGCAGATACGAGAGCTCTAAAGCTATGAAAATAAGGGAACTTCTGCAGGAGCTACCTAAACTAATCTCAGAATTATCAGGAGATACTGTTAAGAAGTGATGCTGATTTCACTGAGTCCACGTTCCAGCTACTGCAGAATAGAAGATATTTCAACTCAGATGTGAAGAGGAAGCCTGATTAACTTATAGGGCTATCACACAAAAATCAAGAAAAAACTGGTTAGATTACACAAATAGTTACAGCTTTCAAATTATAAATCATATTTCATATAATCAAGTATTGATTACTTAAGACTTCTGAGAAAAAAACCTGTTAAATTGTTTCTCATATGAGAAAGTATAACTATGTTTTAGACTTTAATTCTCATAGTACCCTATAACAACAGGAACAGCAGGACAGAAAAATGGATGGTGTAATCCTACCCTCCCACCAGTGAAAATCCTGATTTTGCTCTCCAATTGCTAGTATAAAAACTATAATATTTCATCCTAGATTGTTCCTCACTGTTTTGAAAAAAATAAGAGCTCTGTTGTAACACAAATATTGAAACTATAGAAGTCATTTATTACAGCACTATTGGTAGTTATAAAAAAGCTTGGGGGGGAAGGCTCTTTTCAGAGCCATAGACTCCATGGGATCAACCACTACTGATTTCACTGAGTTTTGCCTTAAAAATTAATATCCAAAGGCTCCGAGCAAAACTTGCAGTGACTTTATGAGGCTGAGAAATCACATCTCTAATGCAGTTTGAAATAAATCACATGTGTGAAACACGGAAGAATTAAGTCCAAAACTTATTTTTCAACACCACTTTCTGCGGTTTTGTTTGGCTTTGGTTGTGAGTTATTTGTTTGTTTTTAACTCATTCCGAAAGTTAAGAGAAGACCCAGAGTGTTCACTGGACTGCAGCAGTGAGCTGGGGCTTTGCCATCGGTCGTGGATCAGTTCCTTTGGGATGCAAAGCTCAGGCTGAGCAGCATTCTGCAATCCAGGGACTCGCTGAGCCCTGGATCTCAGTGCTGCCATCTCTGCTCCTCATTAAAATGGGTTCAGGAGACGAGCCCGGGCCCTGGCCAGCTGCTCAGATGTTGGCCCCACTGTTTGCTTGCTCCCCAGCCCCTTCCTGCCTTGGCCAAATTGCAGTTTCCCAACCTGCAAGGGCACAATCCAAGGAACAGCCGTGCCAGGGACAGTTCCCACCAGCCAGTGGGGACAGCAGCTCCAGGGACACCAGAGGAGGTGCAAAGCCAACAGCTCTGTGGAAGCCACATGGATATTTCAGAAATAATCTTGTCCTAGTTTTTCCTAGAGATACCTTATCTGCTTGCTTTTCTCAAACAAAAGATTGTATTACAAACTGTTCGTTGCTGGTATACTCCATCTGAAAAGGTTTTGGGGATATTTTTCTGTATTCCATCTGAGCTGCTAGTTTCTTTGAGTTCAAAGCAAGCTTTACTAGTTTGCTAAGTGCTTGCTACTCTTACTGCAGCTATCAAACATCTTTCCTGTGTTTTACTTTTGTCTCTTGCTTGTAATTTGTTCTTCCTACAACTGCTTGCATTGTAAACAGTACATTGCCTTAAAAATTCTGCAGCTCAATGAATGTAGATGTTTTACAAAGCTAATTACCGTATAGGTAACAACTTAATTATTTAAAGGTGCTTAAAATTGATAACTCACAGAAAAGTAAGAATTAGAAAACTAATATATGAAAAATATATGTAAATGCTACCCCATTATGAGAAGCAAAAATATGGATATGTATGTCAGCACGTAGACTGCCAAAAAGAGATTATGACATTGAAATGCATTTTAAAAAGTCAATTATTTCTTCTCACCTAACCAATCTTTRTATCAAAAACATTGCCTGCATTCTGAGTCATGTTTGTCAGAAAGAAGATGTACGAAAGCAAGATCAAAACAAGAACAAAAATGAGTTTGAAGAAAGAAGAAACCTAAATTGTCTTTACAGAAATCCAACACAGAATCAGCAAAGAGTCAGAAAAATCAGTGATCACACTGCAGCCAAGGCACAAGGCAGCCAGACTGGAGAGAGTCTGTGTCAGCAGGGCCTACTCGTACACTTTTAATGAGGAACTTGGTGCAGTTAATTGTCTAAAATAAGCRGCACGTTCAAAGATGGAGAAATTTTATAAGGAAATCCTCATCCATTTCTTGACCCTTCCTACCTGTTTCCGTAGAATCTCTAAAGATGCGGGAGAATAGGAACCATACTGTTTATTAATTATACAAAGGCAGCTGCTTCTGAAGGATTTCAAAGCATCTTGTCAAACATTTAATTACATCTCACAGCTAGCCTCACTTCAAAAAGGTGTTAGTACCTTGTTACACAAGGCTTTTTGGGAAGAAGAGGTTTCAGTAAAGAAACCAGTAAGATTGCACTGCAAAATCATTGTGGAACTGAGTAACTGTTCTCAAAAGGCAGAGGAGCAGGAGGATGGGCAGGAGCCATCCCCAAACGACTCTGTGCACTGTGGGGGGACAGAGGCCTCGATGGATTCCTCCTGGAATCCCACCTGCTGTCAGTGACCAATATCTTACAGAAATGGTGTGTATTTGGGCAAAATGAGGAGAATTCCCTCTCTGATCCTCTGGTTGACACAGCTCACAAGATCCCTGAGGGACAAAGAGGTGCCTGTCAAGCAAAGGGAGTTAAGGAAGAGCTGCCACCCCTGTGGAATGTTCTAGTGATGCTGCCTTTGCACACTGGTGTTTCAGTACTCATATCCATGCCAGGAAAAACCACGGGAAAACTGCAGAGAGACTTTGAAAAAGCTACAAAGATGTCCAGAGACCTGAAAAATATGCTTTGCACACACATCGAGCAGGAAATTCAACCTATGTTAAGGAAGTCAGGAACCAGTTAAAGTAGAATACTTTAAATAGAACAGTAGAATTTGTAAATTATGGGGCCATTTAATTCAGGCTACAAAATGAGAAAAAATAAACACACCAAAAGCTGACACTACTAATGGAATCTTTTTCTTAAATAGTTAATTACCTATTAGAACAGACTACCAACAAAATTGATTAACTTGCCAACAGCCAACACCTCTAATGTGAGGCCAGCTGCATTTCAGAAAAAGGGACAACTGACTGGAAGATGAGAGTAGTAGTTTAGGTCAGCTTAATGACTACAAATGATTTGGTGTGACCTTAAAGCCACCAAATCACTATAAAGCACATGATTTCTGTGCAGATCCTTCCCAATCATGAAAATGTTAAGGTGATTTAGTTATTTGGTCAAGYTTTCCTGCCTTTTCAAAAGCCACATATCTCAAAAAAAACCCCAACATTCCAGGAAAGGCATCATGAGAAAGTGCACATTAGTGAAAAGGCAGAAATTTCTGTTCTGTATGATTTTTGCATTTCTTTTCTCAATGACTACTTTTTCTTTAAAAAAAATAAAACAAATCATTAGAGATACTCCATTAGTCATTTTGTTAATCATAGCTTTCAGACTTATCAAGAAAAGGATTAACTTCTTAGTTCCCAGTGCAAACCATTATCTGCATAATCTGGGAACTGGAAAGCTTGGTAAAYGAAAATTGAGGGACCAGAGTTTTCAGTCAAATCCATATGGTTTAGATAGGTGCCACTGATGAAAATCATGGTCTAAACCTGCCCCTGTCTAACAGCCCTAGGTACTGGTAGGTAGATGGACAAGACAGGCTGTGAGCAATCCTTTTTCTCTCTTTTCCTTGGGTGGTGTTTTGGTTTTGTCTTTTAAAAGACAAGTTCTGCCAGATTTTCTAACAGCAGTTTCAGACTTGCCAACAGCACAGGGCAGAATCTTTCGTGCACGGTGGTAGCAAAAGCCACTTTAGCTGACAGCAGAGAGGGGAGGACACTGCTGCCACCACGAGCAGCCTTGGCTGCTGCTTCCCTGGGCAGTGCCACTGTCACACTCTGCTTTCCTGGAGGCAGCAGGAGCAGGAATTCCCACTCGGAATGGGGGCCCAGCTTTGTGCTTTGCTCACAGGGCACTGAAAAGGGCTGTGCTCTGCTGTCCCCCAGCCAGGCCCTGTCCCCTCAGCACGGCCAAAGGCAGCAGCTGCCACCCGCCAGGGCTTTGCTGCCCACTTACCTCAGCTGAGCCCATTCCCTGCTATATGTCACCCTGAGATTTGCAGTCTTTTGATGTTTTCATTTCTGTGATGGAGTTCTCATGCACTTTCTGTAAACACAGTTATGTTTGGCTAACCGTTCCTTTTTGTTTTCATTCCTTCTCCTGAGGCGGAGAAGTCTGATGGACCTTTTCGTTTGACCAGTGTGGTTGKAGAGGTGGTAACCTCATCCTCCAATCCATGGTCATTCCTAAGAACATATATATATGAAGTAAAATAAACAGCTGGGGGCTTTTCCTGGCTTCTTTTCTGTCTTGAACTAAGCTGGGTCTGCGTGGTTCTTTTCGTGTCCAAGTACGACATCTATCCACACAGGACCTGCCTCCATTAAAATCCCCGTGAGCTGCTATTAATATCAGCAYGATTGTGCTGTTAGACAGTGCAATGTGGGTGAAGAGAAGGAACTGCTATTTTTGCCATTTTCAGCAAGTGTTTTGAAGGTACAGATTTGCATTTGGTAATCTCCACAGGCCCATGGAAGGTGAGAGCTACAGTCTTGTCACATGGATAACCCTCCTGGGCACCCAGAGAGGCAGGTAATGGGCTCACAGGCACAATTGCCAGGAAATTAAAGGAATGGGAGAAAGAAGAAAGCCTGAAATTAGTTAAAAATGTAGGCAAACATGCAGCATACCACATTTTGTTATGCCAGTGTCTCTGCATAACAATGTAAAAACAATATAAGGATTACCTAATAAAAACTAGTTTAATGTTTGTGCTGCTTTGGGCTCTCCAAATCTGCCACTCTAAAAGAGTTGAACTGATGATAATTAATGAGTGACTTTATTCAGGGCTTTGACAAAAGATTTCAATTTCACATTAAACTTGTCCATGTGGCAACATTAGATTTTTATGCTGCAGGGACATCACAAGCACATTTTTATTCTCTCTGCTTTAATATGATCACCCAGAGTCAACTTTCTTTGAAATAAAATACAGGTGTTACAAATCTAAAATGATTGCAAAGGAATATCCTAAACCAAGCTACATGAAATAATTTAAATGCTTTCTTTCCATTTTCCATTTCTGAACTAATGTATTTAGAAATTACCTCAAGAAGAAGGAATACTTGTACTTCTTTCAATTTATTTGTATTCCTGTCAAATTCACAGCAWACAGGTGATACTGCCCAGGAACTTCAGTGTAAGAGCAAAGTGTGGAAGAGTTTGCATAACAAAGGAGCTCATTCTACTCAGAAGGACAAATGAAAATTAAATAAATGCAGTAAGGACTAAGTCTAGACTCGAACAGAAGACTTGAATTCGCAGACCTTATTTTTTACATAAAAGAACGTTCGTTTTAAATAAATAAAGGGGAAAAATATTTTTTAAAACATTGCTGTAAAATACACCAGCAGAGTTCTCCAGCAGGAACAACAATGATCACATCAGTCTTGCAACAGTGCTGGGGCTTTCCACTCTGCTCTTTATGTTACAGCCTCAGGCAATGTTTTCTGCAATTGTCACTGGAAGGCCTGAATATTTTTTCTTGGGTGAGAAAGATGAGAATTTTCTTTCTTAGTCCTTTCCTCAACCTTTCCAAACAACAAAATAACATTTTACTTTCTGTGTAGTAGAGTAGGAGTTCAGGAGCATCTTGGAGCTTCCATTAGATTCGGAGATTGTGAAAGAACAGACTCTGTCTCCACAGTCAGTGGGCAGAGTATGTGTTGGGGGCCATGGAATGAGAACTCTCCTGCAGCAACATTTTATGGCTTTTCTTTTCCATTGGGACAGAGTGTAGCACTACCCTACTTTCAGGCACAGCCAAACCTCAAATCTRCCTTGAGAAATTATGAGCAAGTTCACAAAGCCAGACATAAACTAATTTCATGATTGTAAATACTAAGCACTGGAAGAGAAAAATCTCTTTCTTACTTTCCCAGTGGAAATGCCCTCAATCCCAAGACTAGACTGATCCAGAGATGCACTTTGATGCTGCGGGCAAAACGCCCTGAAATCAATGGGAATTCTGTCTACCAAAAGGAAAACAGAGACTTGAGCAGATGCGATCTTCCCTTTTCTCAGTGTTGGGCTCTTGACTGACAGTGCAGGATTCCTTGTCTTCCCTAACTGCCCTATAGAGTGAAAGAGTAAATTTCCTGAATTTCCCTTCTTAATTTGTATTCCCCAGTCTAACCTCATTGATCCCCATTAAAACTCCAATAAAGACAATCCTGTTGTCATTATTAGAAATCATTATTTACACTCAAGCCTCTTAAGGATCTCCCGATTTTGCTTTGTGCTATGAGACCACTACTGGAGAGAAGAGTTGGATATGTTGAAAAATAAAAATAATCAGTGGGATTTTTCCCTTTTCACAGTAACTGATGTTAACCTGTCTCAAAAGACTTGGAAAAGGTAACCTGCTTTCTAAATACAGGAAAAGAAAGATACTTGAAAGGGATTAAAATCTTTTTGATATCAGAGACAAAAATTACTAACTTGCATTTTGCTTTCCAGCTGAGATTTAAAATTGATGCACAGTTCCTTATGAATGCAGGTATTCACACTAATTTAAAATTCATCTCTCCATGAGCAACAGAATCCATTGCCCTGAGTGTGCAGAGTAGAGGAAGCAGGAGTCTAACCATTTTGTCAAAATAATCTTCAAGTTTAATTTTTTCATGATTTATTATAATCATAGGCATTTCAAGCAGTGTGATAAACCTGCAGATGTGTAAACCTCTGATTCCAAGGAGTAAAACCCAATAGGTTGCAAATAGCTTCAGAAAAAGCATTTGCTTAGAAATACAACTCTTTCTTTCTAAATAAAAGTAGGGATTCCTATCGTTAGGAGCATCTTAAAATATGTTCTCATAGCTGTATTTTTAAAAGTCTTGATAACTTCTCTGTTTTGGAGTCCCTGAAAATAATCTGGAGCTTAAGTTCTGCATATTTTGAGAAAGCTTTATCACAGCATTTCAAAGATTTTGCCTACTTTTTCCAGGTACTGCCAGGGTCAGTACATGGAACATGAGAGGGGGGATCCATTTTGTGCTCCCCAATCTGCTGCCTCCACTCATAGGAAGAGAAAGGAGGAGAATCCTGAGCTGGCTGAGAGCAGAGGCTGAGGCAGTTGTGATGCAGAAGAGACTTCGGTGCCTGCTAATGGCATGTTAGCTAAGCTGTAATACATAATGAAACTAAATTAAGTACAGGCAAACTTAATTCCAGTATGTGTGAGCATATTAATATTTGACTTGGAAACTGTAGGAGCATGATGGGTAYATGTGGGAGCAAAAGGAACAGAAAGAGAACAGAAGAGAAAGGAATGATATAATTATTATTTAGCAGTCCTTAGATCAGCTTGAAAGTTGCTAAGCACTGTAAAAACTCAGTGTAAGTGACAATTCCTGTGTAAGCATTTAGAAATCTCAAAATGTATCACAAGGAAAGCTGTAAGATGCAAAGCACTTAGTTCAAAGCCCTCCCTTCTATGTCAGTGGCAAAGGAGTATTTTGATTTGCTTTATGGGCAATAAATAACACAAAAGCCTAGAAGATGCAGCAGGAGTGACAAGACCGTGCAATCCTCACAGGACAGCACACACAGCTAATCAAACACACTGGCTTATTGCCTCCAGAGCTCCTCTGCCTTACAGTGCTCTCCTACACCTGAGTATTCTTGGCTGGAAAAGAAAAGGATGAAATTATAAATCATAGCGAGCAATACAATGGATTTGGCACATCCTACACATTAATTCACACAAAGCTTTCACAGAATTACTTGGGTACCTAAAGAAATGAACAAGCAGCATCTGCAAATTACTATTTCTWTTGCTGCAGAACATGAGGTGCTGCCTTCCAGAGGCAATGAGTCCTGAAGGGGCATGATGCATGAAGAGCATAAGGTCTCCGACTGCCTCCAGTGCAACGTCCTCTCTGACTGCAAGTCACCATTACGCACAACAGCAACTAGAGAGCAAACCCAGAGGTAACACTGCATGATCCTGATCCTACCTCCACTGAAAAGGGGATTTTTGCTCCCAAGTCCAAAGGGTTCTGAACTTTGCCTCCCTCTCTTGCTCTTCAGTCTCATTCCATTACTTTGGGTGTTCTTGCCGCAGCATCGAAGGCGAGTCTCCTACAGTCTTGCAAGGTAAATACACTTCCCTGTGCACTACAGCAGATTAAGTACCATCACATTTTATTAGAGTTAGGAGAAAAACTGCAGATCTGCATACCTAGTTGAGAATGTGTTTTACATTGCAATGTAATATTCAATGATGTTATGTTACCAAACACTGAGCAACCTGACAGATACATCTGTTAGAAGTATAATCACACAGGATAACTTGTATTGGTGTCCCTCTCTGTTAAAGAAAACAATGGATTTTCATTCAGAGGGGCACCTTGGAAGATTAATGGTAGTAATGAAGCATGAAATATTTCCTTCCTAGCATGGTTAATCTGAAACAGAGGAAACAATCATTTCACCCTGGAGGGATAATCCTTTGAGGAAAATCTTCAGTGAAATAATGCATTGTCATATCTCATCCCACATATGTCAACAAAGAAACTATCAGTGTTGTGCTTATTGCAGTAAAGGCCAACAAGAACAAAAAAAAAGGAAATGCAATCAGCACAGTCAAAAAACAGATACACAGTGGGATCAGCAGGAGGGAGAGAGGAAGGCAGGAAAACAGTGACAAGAAGCAACAGCACAAGGAGCAAGGGAGGACAGAGACCAGAAATTCCACCATAGGGAGAGAAGTTGGAAGGAACTGTTCAAATAAAATTAGTGAGGGGAAAAATATTTGGGGGCAATTTTTTAAGCGAGCCATGTGAAGCGTTTGTCAGAAGGACGTGGTACTGCAGCTGGGCAGCAGCAAACGGCACCGGGGCAGGCACTGCACTTCCAGAACTGCCTCCTGTCACCCCTTTGGACACAGCACCGGGGCAGGCACTGCACTTCCAGAGCTGCCTCCTGTCACCCCTTTGGACACAGCACCGGGGCAG